>JAZGQO010000008.1:38645000-39170000 GCA_036850965.1 Patella caerulea
TAAATTTAGATCTAAAGGTTTCAGCTATCAACTTCTTGTCGTCGACATGTAGCTTTCATGTAGTGTTTTCCTCCTTGCGCGGGTGGTTGGGATGGCCTAGTGGTCTAGAGTGCCGCGCTTCGACCTCTAGCTGGCCAATTCACCTCTGGCTTGCGGCTGTGGTTTCGAGCCCTGGTGTGAGCGTATGTGGCATGGAGATAGGGGCGCTTTCTCAACCTCGTGGGTTTCCTCCGGGCACCCCGGTTTCCTCCCAATGCTAAAGACCTCTACGCGCAAGCGAATTATTGAAATAAAATTGAACCACGTGTTAGTCCCGAAATGACCTAGTTTGTGTTGAGTGAACGTTAAACCCCATTTCGCTCTCTCTTTTCCTCCTTGCGCATGATTAGTTATTCGGGGATTACATCTAAAGGATTAAGCTATCAAAATCTTGTTGACATGTTGCTTTAACTTTTGTCCCGGAAATAATATTTTATATTTGTGCTTTTAGTGTTTCCCCCCTTGGTTATTCAAGATAAACGCGACTTATGGGTCGATTATGTTCGTGTATGAGGAAAGGTATACCAACATCAATTGTAGAAATCGACACTAATGTCTGCAAATTTCGTAACCGGCTTAAATCGATTGTAACACATGTTTAAATATTTGAATATTCAACAGTCGATATCATGGCTTACGATTGGTTGGCATTATTACCAGCAAATAGTGGTTAATGATACTTCCAGGGAAACATTATTGTTATTTTACCAAATTTAATCTCGTGATTTGAGTGACATAGGAATCCCTTGCAAATTACTAAATTGTAAAAATTGAATCTGTAATTAGAATATCAGCCCCAAAATGGTTCCTGTCTGTCGTGTATTTTTTACCAGGTGAATAGTCCATTTGCTGATTACACTGTTTTGCCTCTACCGTTTTTTAGGACTTCGAATTTTGTCTAATGGTTAGGATTGTTCGTACTTGGTTTATTTTATTATTATCACTAGTCTATGCTGCTCCCCACACATGTGCAACTAACTTTGTTTTCCTAGCTGATGTAAAGAGAGAACATAATATAAATTACAGAACGATCAAATAATAAATGTAGTCTGTAGAGTGTTCATAAGAAACTGTGGTTGCCGAATGGGTGGATGGACGTCAATATACGACCACATTAAAGTAACCTGTTCCATATTGTCTTTAAATAAGATAATGGTCTCAAGTTGTTTGGTGAGTGGGTGGGTGGGGAGGGGTGGGGCTTTCTACATGTTGTTATTGATGAATTAGTTAGCACCATTTACAGTACACTTACCAATAAATAAACTTTCATGTTCCTTAAATCAGGGACCTGATGATCGATATGCATAGCAATACATACATGCCACTACCACAGTGACTTTTGCGCCACTGTTGCTTGACAAATAAGGCTATCAACACTGGCACAATGTAAACCATTCTTGTGGAGAGGAACAAGACTAGAAATGTGGACGTATATTGCCGTCCGCCCGTCCGTCTGTCCGTCACACTTTTTGGGACGCAATAACTCTCCTTCTAATCGAGGTGGAATGTTCAAACTTAGCGTAGGCTTTCACTGGGTCGATGCCTTGATGGAGTTCGAAGATGGGCATTTTCTGCTTAGGTAAGCAAAGATAAGCAATCTGATTGGTTGATTCTTTGGGGCATGATAACTTTGGTTATAATGAAGTGACAGCGCTGAAACTCTTAAAACAGATTCATTATATCATTACCTTGACTAATGTCGGTGGTCAGAATTTTATGCTTAAGCTAAGGAGCGATAAACAATTTGATTGGTCAAGACATTGGAACATAGCTCTGCTTTTAAACTGGATGGTGAATGCTTTGGGACACTATAGCCATGAGTCTATTTGATAGAGAGTGATGAAAAAAAATGTGTTTATTTGGGATTTCTGCGTGGGACATCAGCCTCATTGTTGTCTTGTTTTATTATTGTTATCACGAACACTTATTTACTATCTGGTTCCCATGCATTCTTAGGTTATAGAACATGTTTGGCTGATTAATATGTGAATCTAGATATTTGTTTGTAACAGTCTTCTATTAATCAAAATAAATGTTATACATTATACAATGTGTGGAAGTCGCGGGTTTGATCCTGGAACAGTAGAACGTTAAACCCTATTTACTCTTTTTAACAGATGACTGATGTTTATGATTTGTTGAGACGGGAGAGAGTTTGGGAAAAAATGGACGGCTGGGAACGACCAGCAGTTGAATCCGCAGTGGTAAGATGTTTGGTAACTTAACATAGAATAGTTTATATCGAACGTAGAGTAATCGTGTACATGGTTCAGCCAACGCTAATAATACTTGTTTTGAGATTAGTAGTTTGAGGTTGAAATACTCGCAGGTGACACCTTAACTGGTTCCATGCCCATATGTATTTGATGATTTGCCAATACGGAGAATATTCTCACCTTGAAAATCCAAGATGGATTACAGCATTTTAAACAGTTTGAAATTCAGTAAGGGTCTTCTTACACCGTACATCTTGCATCGGGAGACTTAGAGGGTGCACAAATTTACTAGTCGGTACCGTTTACCTAATTTCCTCTTTTAGCACGAACCACATATTAAATTCCTTAGAAATAAATTACACCTTAATCTGTGAACGTTAATGAGATAGAAATAAATGGCACGATTTAAAGTGGTAAGGGTCGTCATTTTAACCTACAGTGGTTACCCTTTGTTGGTTGCGACCCAATTCCAGAAATCAGCATCTGATCGCGGCCCCTCGAGGATAGAGTTGGAATTCCCTAAAACTTGTTCCACTTTCAAGATCAAAATCTTGTAATGAGAGATTGGGGAACAAATCGTGGACATGGAGGGGGGGGGGGTGATTGGTAATGTGGTAAGACGTGTTCAGAGATTTATAATTATACTTTGCATCTCAGAACATAGCATTTTTTCAAAAGTTTCAGAGTGGTCCGATGGGGATAGGGACCTAGGTTCTTATACCATTTTTCGGCAATTTACTTTCGTTGTTTGTATTCCTTTCATATTTTTCAGCCTCACACCTTTTCTGCTCCTATGGATTTAGAAAATTTACCCTTGGTAAGTGGTAATAAATATCCACGTATACCGTGTATGGCTCAAATTAAAGTCTTTTTTTTTCATTTTTATTTAAATCTTAAATTAATTGAACGTATTTAAGATCCTATACTGGTTTATCAAGACGAGTATTTTCATTGTCGAAAAGTTGCATGTTTTATGAACCAATAATTGATATTCGATAATAGTTTTTAGTGTGTTATTGTTCAACAAATAAATGCCAGTTAAGAAAGTGAAATCATAATCGAAAACCTGTACATTCCGACGACAAAACAGGGTCTCGGAATTGTTCTTCACAAAAAGAAACGAACTAAAAAGATTTTAGTAAAGCACTAAGATTTAGTCAAGATTCAGATAAGAGAAAAGAGAGTGTCACTGGCAAGTAGTTGAGTTTAGCTAAGAAGCCTATGACGTGGTGGTGGTGGTAGTGGTGATGGGGACATAAATATTGATTTTCCTTGTTTTGAATGTTATTCCGAAATGGACATGTCCCGAGGTCAATTGCTACGAAGTATTTCCGATGTGTAATGTGTTGACGCGGCGGGTGAATACATAAAGCGCTGGGTCATTACCCAGGGGATGCCGGTTCCTCAGTATTCCAACTCGTCAATGGTGTATGATTTTGGACGTGGCAGGGAACAGCTGTTTCGATTGGATAACCAAGTAGGTGGTATAAAACATGTAGTCATGCTGTTATGATTGCAAAATTTATAGTTTGTTTACTTTTGCACCCCCGCCTCTCCCCACCCGACATAAATTCGGAATTTTCATAATCGATCGGTTTTAAAGAGAAACTTACGATCAAGGTTCAGTTTTCAATAATCACTGCTTGGTCTGTTTATAATTATCTAAAAATATGACTTTTCTAATTCTGCTTACAATTGTCTAAAAATACGACTTTTCTAATTTTGATAATCGAAACAGGACATATACTTGGCCTCTTGGTGAGGGCCTATTTCATTCCAGAGGAACAGCCGTAATTGAAAATCTTTTGACTGTTTTAGATAATCGTTATAATTTATGAACTGTACAGTACCGGATCTAAGGGGGTCAAAGTGGGACAAATGCCTCCCCCCCCCCACATTTAAGAGCCCCCCCCACAATTCTGGGTCACCTAAAATAATTCTTAAAATAAAGTAAATGAAAATATCATAAGAGAAAGAGTCTGTTTAAAATACGCAAATTGTCAACGAATTCTAAACGTCAATGAAATCGCTGCCTAAATTGTCTCAGATGCACTGATATTAATCCTAATTTTTTAAAAAAAAATCCTGGAGGAAAACACCCCAGGCACTCAAGGAGGCGGATACATACTAGCATCATCCGCGGTCAGTACGAACAACAATTGGGCCCCTGCACAGTTGGTATGTCCCCCACCCCCCACAAGGTTAATCCGGTACTGAAACTGTGTATTATAAAAGATTATTTCTGTAGGGAAAACAAGAAGTACATGTGTTTGAGTTCCATGCTCGATTTACTATTGATCCAACACAACAGTATGAAATATCATCAGTAGATTTTGTTGCTAATACAGATTTGATGAACATCTATGTTAAAGTGGAACATGGTGGAACACAATTATATCTTCAAGCTAATAGTTGTGGTAGGTAGAAGATGTATGAATGGGTTACTTCCAATCCAGATTATATTTTGTTTCTTTCTTTTTATATTTTCGATGGCCTACACTCCATGAAGATCAGACATCTTTAAGTCAGAGGTCATAGTATTATGAGCAGATTTTTTACTCTATGGGGTCAGACATTGATTAATCAACCAGCGTTGACGTTTCTAGTGCTTTTCCCGCAGTTTCGTGCACCTAAAGGTCTATAACTCGCCGTTACAGAACACGTCAATGATAACAACTTTTCCAGATCCCAGTGTAGTAAAGAAAATTAAACAAAATTTTGAACTATAAAAACGAAACGAAATAGGATCTGTGCTTCAATCAGATCGGGGTATGGTTACCGAATTTGAATGCATGGCTGCCTTTCTAACACAAAAATGGTTTTGTTTTTGTAATTAATATAAGTGATGAAAAACAATCCAACGAATCAAAGCAAAACAGTTAAATTATTTCCTAATCGTATCCCCTACCACTTGTTTCACTGCTGATCTATTTAAATCATTTCATTATTATTTCATTTATTTTCTCATGCAATATTTATATACAGTTAAAGATCATTTAGTAACAGTTCGGTGGTAGGTATTATAACACCCATTTACAAAATGGTTCTTATAGATCGACCTTGGGTTGGGAAGTCCTAGATTAAATACCATGTGCATTAGTAATAATGCGTATCAAAATACGTTAAATGAAATTATAGTAAACACCCAACTTTCTTGCAACAAGGCACACACTTGTATATCGAATTCCAGCTGCCATGGGTTATTCGAGTGTAAGCCACAATGTGTACACAGACCGTCCGTTTTTCGTCTCATCCGAACGAAAGACAATCGGGGAACGACACCGGAAAATACCGATACGCTTTCTCACGATACAACGCCGGGATCGAACACGGGACTCCCTGGTTATCGACCACACATCTTATTCGCAGTCTACGGATCAACTTTGTAAAATATATTAGTAAGGACGCCGGAATTGTTTAAACGCGTGCGTTTTATATCATAATGGTTGTCATTGAGTCACGTAGCGTGATTTCGATACACGTCTGACGTAAAACAAGGAATATGGGCGTCTGTCCGAATTATTGATTTTCTCCGGGTCCTCAGGTTGCCGCAACCAGTTATATATACTATTCAAAAAAAGTAGAGGATATTTGATTTTTAAGTGTTATTAAAGTCACCTAATGAAACTGACGAAGAAACAAATGACAAAATGAAATGAAGTTCACATTCATCGATTTATTCCAAATAATCGTTAGACTAAGTAAGGCACAGACTGCCCATTATAAGGGTAAAATGATACCCGGGGTCAAACAGCAAAGTTACCACAGCATCACAACAAAGTCAGTAACGGGTAAATCCTCCTCTGTTTGCCAAACAAGCATTGATCCGACGTGGCATACTCCTAATGAGACGCCTAAGGTCATTTTGGTCCAGATTGTCCCGTTCCTGTTGCAACGCAGCAGCAAGTTCTTGGACATTGGCAGGACGTTGTTGACGTTGACGTAACCTCTATCCAAGCATGTCCCAGAGATGCTCGATGGGGGAGAGGTCGGGACTCAGTGCTGGCCAAGGTAATGTGGTGATGTTCTGTTGTTGGAGGTAACCTGTAACGATCCTGGCCCTGTGACATCTTGCGTTGTAATCCTGGAAGATGAAACGGCGGCCATGACGTCGTACGAACGGCACAACATGGACTGCCAAGATGTTTTCCCGGTAGTACTGGCCTGTAACACGCCCTGCAACAACATGTAAAGCAATTCTTCCAACAACAGTAATGTCTCCCCACACCATAACAGAACCACCCCCAAATCGATCACGTTAACGTCTTGGAAGCGCTCGGTTCGACGACGCCACACCCTCCTACGTCTGTCCAAAAAATCAACAGTGAACCTTGACTCATCTGAAAACATCACATTGCCCCAGCGTCGATTATCCCAGTGTTGACGATCCCTACACCAACGACGTCTTGCCTGAATGTGATGATCTCTCAAACAAGGGATCACGCGAGGACGTCGGGCGCGAAGGTGACCCCTATGCAGTCGATTCCGAATCGTCTGGCAACTCACTCTCACACCAGTGTCTGTTTGAAGACGAGCGCTGATCTGATTTGCTGTGATGACACGATTTCTCAAGGCCAAGGTACGGATAAGTCGATCCTGGGCTTGAGTTGTCGCCCTTGGTCGACCTGAGCGTGGTCTGCCCTGTACAGATTGTGTATCACGGTATCTGGACCATAGCCTGCTTATGACAGACTGAGAAACATTCATCGTCCGCGCCACAACCGCCTGTGTTGTGCCGATCTGTAGCATGCCAAGGGCACGTAACCTTTCATTTTGGGTAAGCCGACGCATATCAAAATTTGTTTTCTGGTCACTAAAACAATTAAACTGGTGTTTCCACCCTGGAATTCAATGCCAAAATGACTGTAACATTCAAAGTCAGAGTCGTGCAAATCTTGGGTTGGACGCCCATGATGATCCCAAGCATTACCTGCATTCCATGCGGTAGCTATTGGTGCGTTTGGACGTCACATGTAACTGGAAATGTTTCTTCTGTTAGGTCTATAGTGACTTTTTTTCGTAGTCATTTGCATATTTTAGTATTATGCCCCGAAAATCAAATATCCCCTACTTTTTTTGAATAGTATATGTCATTTTCAAACAAAACGATTTTGACAGTTTCCTTAGAAACCATAAACTGAAGCTCAAAACAAGGCTCCACTAAACTGTTTGCATCGCCCAAACTCAGTAGGGTAAAAAAAAACTTCCATGACCGTGCTGCTCTCAGTTGAAATTTCAACATGGTCAGACGTCAGCTGAGTGAACTTGACAGATGAAGAGCCATTGCGTGGCTTCAATAGGGTTTTACACAGAGGAATCGTCTGTAGCCAGAGGGTGATTGAGAGACTATGGCAGCGTTTCCGGGCAACCAATTCAATTCCAAATCGTCCACCGTCTGGTAGGCCAAAATCGACGTCAACATCGGCATGTCATTTAAATGGCCTTACGTCAGCGTGTTGTTACAGCCCACAACATTCGATTGCGACGACAAGCGGTTCGACCACCTCTTCTTCAACATCATAGGGCAGCACGTCGTGACTGGTGCACACGTCATAGAGACTGTTGACGGCGTCAAATGGAGGCGGGTACTCTTCACTGATGAGTCCCGATTTGCATTACAGTTCAATGAAGGCAGACTTCGCGTCTATAGGCGGCAATGAGAACGATTTGCTGACGTTAACGTCAGAAAACGCCATCGCTTTGGAGGTTGTACGGTAATGATGTGGGCTGACATTTCGACGTCTGACCAACAACATGCCTCGTCGTTGTGTCTACTGCTTACGAGCACGTGGTGGTTTCACTCGTTTTTATACGCCCACATTTTCATGTGGACGTATTATGTCGTCGCCCCTGTCCGTCCGGACGCCCGTCCGTCCACAATTTGTTTGTGGACTCTCTACAGGTCACAATTCTTATCCGATTTTGACGAAACTTGAAATATAGGTTTATCCCCATAAGATCTCGGTTCCTTTCGATATTGGCATGTATCGGATCAAAACTTCATGGATTATGGCCCCTGATTGTACGAAAAATCACGTTTTTAGCTTGTGGACCCTATAGAGGTCACAATTTTGAACCGATTTTGATGAAACTTGACATGCATGTTTGTAACCCAAAGATCTTGGTTCCTTTCGATATTTGCGGCTATCGGAATGTAATTTCCTGAATTATGGCCCCTGATTGTCCGAAAAATCACCCTTTTTAGCTTGTGGTCCCTCTGGAGGTCACAATTATTATTCGATTTGAAAAACCGTTTGATTATATCACCGTTACACCCTAAGGAAGGTTGAGTTCGAATTTCGGGAAAATCGGAAGAAAATTACCATACAAAATGGCCGCCGTTAGTACGCGAATACTGTTAAAAAATGGTATATCAAGGTTGTGGACCCTGTGGAGGTCACAATTTTGATTCGATTTTGATGAAACTTGAAATTCATGGTTATAACCCAAAGATCTTGCTTCCTTTCGATATTTGCGCATATCGGATCGTAACTTCCTGAATTATGGCCCCTGATTATACGCAAAATCGCCTTTTTTTTAGCTTGGAGGTCACAATTATTATTCGATTTAAAAAAAACGTTTGATTATATCACCGTTACACCCTAAGGAAGGTTGAGTTCGAATTTCGGGAAAATCGGACGAAAATTGCCATACAAAATGGCCGCCGTTTGTACGCGAATACTGTTAAAAAATGGTATATCAAGGTTGTGGACCCTGTGGAGGTCACAATTTTGATTCGATTGTGATGAAACTTGAAATTCAAGGTTATAACCCAAAGATCTTGCTTCTTTTCGATATTTGCGCATATCGGATCGTAACTTCCTGAATTATGGCCCCTGATTATACGCAAAATCGCCTTTTTTTTTAGCTTGGAGGTCACAATTATTATCCAATTTAAAAAAAAACGTTTGATTATATTACCGTTACACCGTAAGGAAGGTTGAGTTCGAATTTCGGGAAAATCAGACTAAAATTGCCATACAAAATGGCCACCGTTTGTACGTGAATACTGTTAAAAAGTGGTATATCAAGGTTGTGGACCCTGTAAAGGTCACAATTTTAATTCG
Organism: Patella caerulea; assembly: GCA_036850965.1. Taxonomy (NCBI): domain Eukaryota; kingdom Metazoa; phylum Mollusca; class Gastropoda; family Patellidae; genus Patella; species Patella caerulea. The sequence goes on from JAZGQO010000008.1 coordinate 38,654,323, forward strand.
ATTTTGATGAAACTTGAAATGCATGGTTATAACCCAAAGATCTTGGTTCCTATCGGTATTTGCGCATATCGGATCGTAACTTCCTGAATTATTCGCATTTCGTGAAAATGGTACCAAAATTGCCGGACGAAATGGTCGCCGTTTGTACGCGAATAGTGTAAAGATATGGTATATCATGGTTGTTGACTCTGTACAGGTCACAATTCTTATCCGATTTTGACGAAAAGTGTAATAGAATACATAACTCTTTTTATTAAACAGACGTTTTATTACTGCATAATATATATATATACATACAAATATGGTGGTTGGATCAGGAGATATCTAACTAAAGATGTTCTCCCTAGGTCACAGAAAACCCAACTGACCTTTTACTCTTAAAACCAATGTTAAATAACATAGTCATTTCTGCCGCCTGAATCCCTGATTGGTTTACATGTTACATAAACAATTAAACTGATTGGCTAACTCGTAGTCAAACGATTGATTGACAGCAAGATAATTCCACATAAGCTAATTACTAGGGTTCGCACCTCTAAGTTCTAAAACAACAATGTTAACACCTGCCATGGATTCTGCCTGATACACGTTTGCACAATTTATCATGTCTTACATAATACTATGTCTTAAGTATACGACTGATACAGATGAAAGGCGTGCGGAATTTAGAAGTTTATACAACTCAGGTAATTAACAATGAAACTAATTATTAATGGTCACCCATTCTATCTTCAAACAACAGGTGTCAATATCTGTTGTGCTTAAATCTTATCTCATGGGTACTCTGAGCATACAAGTGAGTACAATCTATCAGCTGTTACATAATACTATGCAAGATTAATCTGACTTTTAATTAATCTGTCTATTAGAATGTCAAAAATAAGGAAAGAATGAAAAATATAAAATACTGACATAGATTCAAATACAATATTAAATTTTAGGTCTCAAATGATATTGTATTACATTCCTCCCTTTCCACAATTTTAAAATAGTGGAATATATAAAATAATATGAAACGATTTTAAAAAGATTAAAACAAAATATAATAATGGAAGCATTAAAAGATACATAAAAGAAAAGCACAACATCAAAACTAAAAATATTCACAAAGTATAAAAGTCACTGTCTTCCACAAAATGCGGGAAAATGTTGAATGAAATGTTATAAATGTTAAATGAAACACACGAACATAGATGGATATCTTCCACATTATGCGGGACAAATCGTCACAAATTAATGCTGTATCAATGTTAAATGAAACACAAACGTAGGTAGATCTCTTCCACAATATGCGGGAAAAATGTTGAATGAAATGTTATAAATGTTAAATGAAACACACGAACATAGATGGATATCTTCCACATTATGCCGGACAAATCGTCACAAATTAATGCTGTATCAATGTTAAATGAAACACAAACGTAGGTGGATATCGTCCACAATATGCGGGAAAAATCGTCACCAATGAATGCTGTATAAATGGTAAATTAAACACATAAATATAGATGGGTATCTTCCACCAATTAGGCACATATAGTATCCACCATGTATGAATCATTGTGTCAGCATATCTTTTCCACCATAATCGTCCACCATGTATGTAACATCATGTCAGCATATTTTGTTCACCATTTATTTACTATGGGTCTTGGAAATTGCAGTCATCTCTGTGGCTGCAAGCTGGAGCGAGGGATACAAGGAGCTTATATTCTCCTGTGGTTTCGAATGCTCGGTTTTGTCGATGGATGGTGAATGGTTAATATCTCCATTTGCAAGCTGACTGCCGCTTGTGGCTTGAGCCGCCACCATATTCTTTAATACCCTATACTCGGTATTGTCACCTTCTTTGTTTCGATACCGTTTGGCTTGGCGGAACTTAGAACTTAAACACTTTATGAGAATACATATACATATACTCAACCCAATTAAAAAACTGAAACCAATGGATACATGTGTCCAATGGGGCCAGGGCTTGTCTACTACTTTGATATGACGAATGGCATTTAATTCAGAGACCAAAGACTTAATAGGGACGGAGTCGAGTTTACGTAATTTTTCCGGTAATGGTGGAATGGAGGTATTAGGAAAAGCGTTCGTTAAAGGTTTCCATAAATTAATGTTAGAAATATTTAAATGGGTATAAATTTGCTTAAAAATATGAGCCGCATTATAACGAGTCTCCTTTTGAAAATAAGGCAAAAGAGATAAGTATGCGTTAGATGCCGAGCAAGTCATGTTTAGATGAATTAAACTTAAAGGTGGGTGTGCTTCAATTTGGAAATTTTTATTTAAAGACTTTTTTCCGTAACAGACTAAAGTAAAACGTAGCTTCTCGTGGGTAGCGATTGCCCAAATTCCATCTACTAAATAAATGGCTATTGGAAGTACAGATGTAGGCTGAACGTTAATTTCACATACCCTCTTTACTAAGTTTGTATCTTTAAGAAATATTGCGACTATACATTGTTTATTTAGGTTAATCGGATATAGGGGACTACGTAGCGAGCAAAAGTTAATAAGATGATTCGAACATCGAGTGACTTCGTCTGCGTCCATTAAAGCGACTTGCGTGCGTTCAGCGTTTACTGCCAAAAAACGACTTTCGAGTGCATAAGTTGCGGTAATTTTAGTTAAATCATGATTCTTGTGAATTTTGTCTGGGGGCGTATACGGAATAGGAAGATTATGAGCCTGGAATATTTCTAATTTACTATTAGAATCTAGGAGAGGGATATTAAACATTATTAAAATTTTGTCTTCAATTATTGCGGCGGAACATGTTAAAATTTTATAATATTTCCAAAGTGCGGAATTCGTGTCGACTGGTAAGTGAACTGAAGTGGGCAGATGTGATTCAATATCTAAAAGTAGCGATTTTAGGTCTTTTGGAGAGATTGTACTTGGAGATATGCGACCAAGTGAAAGCATGTTGAGTTGTAATGTTAAATGCGCGAAGTAATCTAAACCTTTATCCATAAGCGTTTGTAATTCTGATAAAATGTACCTAATTTTATAGGACAATCTTAAAAAACTTTTGACCTTCCTAATCTCTTGAGTAATATTGGCAAGTATGCGGTCAAAATTAGATTCGAAAGATTTTAGATTGATCACCAATGTATTTATCGATGCTCTATTCTTAGCAATTTCGATTCGGGACGTATTTAAAACTGACATACTATCCTCAACAACATGAATCACGTCATTTTGCGTTTCGCTTAATTTCTTGATTTTTTCGTTTATAGTATTTAAATCGGATTCACTAGCAGTGCCGAAAAGAAAGCTTAAAGCTTTGCCAACGAAAGGAATGAGAGCCCGACGAGGTCGTTTTGGATGTAGTAATTTAAATTGTGAGGCGCTATTTAATAATTTAACAAACCTCTTTTCGGTACTGCGAAGCTTTTGTGAGGTTGTTTGTAATAATCTAACATAAAAGAAATCGTCCTGGTGTGACGTATATGTGTCGATAATTATATGTAACAAGGAAAATGCTTTTTGCGCATCTTGCTTCAAGGACAACACGAAGTGTTGAGACGGTTTTAAATCCACCACAAAAGTGACAAGCCAACGTGAACGAGAAGTACTAAACTCGCTAATTGATTGAAAAATAACATTTTCGTAAAAGTGTAAACCCCCGACCGAGCCAAACAGCATAACAACGAGTAATAGGCGATACATTTTCCTATGAAAACAAAACAAAAAAATAATGATTAGATTGCTTCGCGCATTTAACATTACAACTCAACATGCTTTCACTTGGTCGCATATCTCCAAGTACAATCTCTCCAAAAGACCTAAAATCGCTACTTTTAAGAGTATGTAATAGAATACATAACTCTTTTTATTAAACAGACGTTTTATTACTGCATAATATATATATATACATACAAATATGGTGGTTGGATCAGGAGATATCTAACTAAAGATGTTCTCCCTAGGTCACAGAAAACCCAACTGACCTTTTACTCTTAAAACCAATGTTAAATAACATAGTCATTTCTGCCGCCTGAATCCCTGATTGGTTTACATGTTACATAAACAATTAAACTGATTGGCTAACTCGTAGTCAAACGATTGATTGACAGCAAGATAATTCCACATAAGCTAATTACTAGGGTTCGCACCTCTAAGTTCTAAAACAACAATGTTAACACCTGCCATGGATTCTGCCTGATACACGTTTGCACAATTTATCATGTCTTACATAATACTATGTCTTAAGTATACGACTGATACAGATGAAAGGCGTGCGGAATTTAGAAGTTTATACAACTCAGGTAATTAACAATGAAACTAATTATTAATGGTCACCCATTCTATCTTCAAACAACAGGTGTCAATATCTGTTGTGCTTAAATCTTATCTCATGGGTACTCTGAGCATACAAGTGAGTACAATCTATCAGCTGTTACATAATACTATGCAAGATTAATCTGACTTTTAATTAATCTGTCTATTAGAATGTCAAAAATAAGGAAAGAATGAAAAATATAAAATACTGACATAGATTCAAATACAATATTAAATTTTAGGTCTCAAATGATATTGTATTACAAAAGTCACATTTCTAGGTTGTGTACCGTCACACCATAATCATTGTCGACTTCGAATTTCATGAATATCAGACTGGAACCGACCAACAAAATGGCTGCTCCCAATACAGTATGAAATACAGGACTTAATGATGTAGGAAAAATCACTTTCCGTATTGTTTGTTCTCTATCCATCTCTCGAAAATGTGGGCGTATCCTGCCTGGCAGTGCCAGCCTATCTTTAACAAAGTGATCGAATTTGAGACAGTTTTGTTGGACCTCATTATGCTCAAAATGGCGAATTTTCATCAGATCCTCAGAATAGTTGTGTATAAAAAGTGCATATGCTTTGTATAACAAACTCAACATTGAAACATATTGAACTCATTCTGAAAAAAAGAGTGCTTAAAAGTTTTGATTTAGATGTTCTCTGTGTCTAATAAAATGTCAAACAAAAATAATTGGTTGACCCTTAACTTCTTTTGAGTAGTATATAATGAGTACTGTCAGCTCTATATCTAATCTCCCATAATGTATCTTTAGTGCATCAACACGCACCTATCGACTAGAGTGATAGGTACAGTTGTCTCCCATCTGGTCATTGGTTAGTTTCATAGCTCAGCTTGTGTCATCGGAGCAAAGCTGGCAATATTGCGCTCACATGGGATGTTTTGTAAGTGGGCATTGAGTAAATTCAATGCACTATTCCGCTAGTGGGCCGGTTGCTCAAAGCTCCGTTAATTTTTAACCATCAGGGGTTAGTTGCTCAAAACTAAGCTATTTTAACGATCTGTTAGAGTATAACGGATCGTTATCTTGATAACGTGTCGTTTTGTTAATGATCCTTTAAATTTCTGTTGCTGAAAAGTCAATTTCGCTATCCGTTAGCTAACGGACTAATTAAAGTTAATCTAAGAACAGACTGTTTGTTCATTTGATGAATTTAAAAATTTTAAATTTAATGTATATGTACATGTATAAGAACTTCATAGAAGTTCGTATTAACAAGCGACTTAAGACAGTGGGACAACTGTGCAATCTCTTCACAAAACTTGATTAAAGACAAACAGATAACTGTAATTTTTTAGGAAATTCAAAACTGAACTTTCATTGGTGTGTAATAGTGATATATGTAAATGGTTTTTAAAATTGAAAGCAAATAGTGAGTTCTAGCGGGTCCATAAGCTAAAAATGTGATTTTTCGAATACAATCAGTAGTCAAGATCCAGGAAGTGACGTTTGGATATGCGCAATTATCGAATGGAGCAAAGGTCTGTGTGATTAAAACATAAATTAAAAGCTTCATCAAAATCGGATCAAAATGGTGGCCTCCGGAGCTTCCACAACTTTGATATACAATATTTTTTACACTATTTGCGTATGAGGGGCGACCATTTTGTCTGGTAGTTTTGGTCCGATTTTCACGAAATTCGAACTTAACCATCATTACGGTGTAACAGTGATAGTGTGACCAACTATTTTCCTTATATACTGAGCGCCATAGAAAACGAATCACTTAAACATATCTTATTTATTTTGCTTCTTATTGTGAACAATCTTCAAATGGGAACAAATCAATAATAACACATTTGTACACTTACGGATGTTTACTTTGTAATCAACGGTACAAAGTCAGAAGGGTCAAAACCATAAGTACGACAAAGATGGTCCGCATATTTTCTTTCATTGGCTTATCACCGAGTCTCGTTCGACATTTGATATTTTCATGACGTTTTCCTTACGTTTAAATATTGTTTTAATGTGTTATTCTTAAATTAAACATGCGTTTAGCCTAAATAATATTTATTAATCCAATTCCAACTATTTGCATGTGTGTATGATATTTACTTAGATTTATACGCTGCCTTTACCATATAGACCGGGAACCCAGCGGGTCGAACCTAGACGAACGAGGTACCAATATCTGACCGTATAGGCATCTACATACTAACCTGGGATGCACAGAAGTGGGCGTCTGCCGGGGCACAGACCATAGGTGTGAACCTAACGAACACTATGACTCTCAAAATGGGCTAAACTCATACATTCGAGATACCGGTCAAAACCAATTTTAAACGAGTACAAAATTGCCCATAACAGACGATTTTGGCCCTGGGGATGGCCCAGACTGACACCCCAAATATGGACCCCAGGGGGCTTGAAAAAAGATTATATTCATACATTCGAGGTACCAGTTGAAACTAATTTGAAATGAAAGAGTATATCCCACTGAGTACGAAATTACCCATAACAGACGATTAGACCCCTGGTGTGGCACAGACTGACATCTCAAAGTCGAATGTACATATGTTTTATATGTTTGCTCGATTCTCCTTTGTTTTATGATGACTTTCGCATTATGACATGTCGTCATAATGTTCCGGTTCAATGAATTTCGAGAAATATTTTCGGAGAAATGTTATGCAAGATTTGTATTTAAAAATTTGTATTTCTATGATAAAATGTAATTGTTGGCTATTTTTCGATTTTCTAAATTCAATTTTATCTTCATATTGAAATACAATAAAAATACATTTTACCAATCTGATAAGACAAATTTCTGATTTATAAAAACAAACATTGATTTTAAGATACTACTGTTAATTTTAGTATGCAAATGTCGTAATGCGACAACAAATGAAGAAATATGAATTAAGGACTATGAATTAAAAAATAAAGACTAAAAACACTGAATAACGAGCTGGTTAGTCTTCCATATTTAAACACGCCTACTTACTATGTTAATCCCAGAATAATCTAGTTTGTATCGAGTAGACGTTAAACCACATCTCTTTCACAATTTAATTTTTTCTTTCAGGAAAAGGAATCTGTTTACTTCACCAAGAAGATAGTCGTGTTCATCGTATTGTTCTCATTCAAGATATTTCAATTGCAAACATAGTTCGTGGGAATCATTATCCAATCGGGCTTAAGCGCATATTCATGCAAGATAGTTTGCATGACATTATATCCGTGGAACTACACTATCCGAGCCGTCGCGAGCAAGACAGAGGTTACGTCTATAACACTGTTAGCCCTTCCTTCACACTGAACTACGATCATGAAGATATACGATATGACCCAGAACAAACAGGAGCTGTTAATTTAGTTACCCATATATCAAGTCAAACAGCCAATCTCAATGATTCACAAATGACCGTCTATGCACTCGGAATGGGTGGAGCTGATGTTCCAAGTTTAAAGGGTAAAATGGAAATAAAAAACGATAGTTTTGTGAATTATAAAGCCTTGCTGGATTTAGCTAATCCGAATTTTAACGATTCGTTGCTACTATCAAGCATCCTATTGAATACTAGAGGTCATCCACGCAACCTTTCGGTCTACATCGACGTTTATCGAATTTATCGTATCTTCCCTAATACGCAATGGTCGCCCAAACCGATTCGTGAACTGAACTTGGGATGTAATTTGCATAACAATGAAGGCGATTACGCAATAGGTGACGTAGCACAGATTCAATGCTGGGTACATAGCCCTTGGCTGGCACCTATACGTTGGTACAAGAAAGTGAACGGTGTCGACAAGCCATTAGTGGGATTTGATGTCGGTGTCTATCCAGTTCTTTATGCAACAGAGACCACTATTACATCATATGATATCAGTCGACTGGATGCTGGGGACTACGTGGCGAAGGTATCTTTACCAGTGCTTGGACTTTACTCTTCATATAGTTTCAGAATTAACATTTTTGAAGAGCATGTTCAAGTAGAGACGAGTCATCGACGAGAGAATGGACAGGTAAATGAAGTCTTCGATCATCAAATCATAAAAATAATACTTTATATTATAGATATTTTTAAATTGTTGAGCTACGGTGGCTCGCTGAATAAGACACAGACTTATTAACCAGGACCCGTGTACACATCGGCGTGCTAGTAACAGGTCCATTGGCAGTTAAATTCGATACAAGAGTAGGTCGTAGCGCCGCTGTCCAGGCACAATTGCTCTAATAGCACAATGTATGGCGTTAGTTCAGCTCTGAACGTCGGTCTCATTACACTCACCCTGAACGTTCAGGGACAGTCCCATTCAATCAATGTCGAAAAAAATTGGAGAACAGTCAATTTTACTGGACAACTTTTCACTGCTAAACGACGGGGTGTCAATCCGTGCGAAATCCTGTACAATGTAAACTTGATAGGAGGGGACGTATTTTTAACAGCGTGTTGTGTCGCTCATACTGACACTAGCGAATTAAGCAAGGTCTTATTTTCTTACTAAGATGTTCGTTTACATTGTACATGCGTCCACATGGGTTGACACCCCATCGTTTAGTAGTGAAAAGTTGCCCTGTAAAATTGACTGGGGCTCTAATTATTTTCGACATTGATTGAATGGGACAGTCCCTGAACGTTCAGGGTGATTGTAATGAGACCGACGTTCAGAGCTGAACTATGTATGGCGTATGCCCGTCTTTAGCTCAGTCGGAGAACATAGAAGGTGGTTAAACCCCATTTCATTTCATTCAATCTTTAGTTATGGCGTAAATTCTTGTTTTCAGGTAGTCGTAACCTGTTCGTCAACTGGTAGACCACGGCCGAGATTATCATTCTACCTAGTACCTCGTAATGGTGGCAGAACAAAAACGGTTGTAGTCAACAATAATATGTTTACTGTCCGTAAGCCTAACACAGCTGAAACCCTGACAACTAGAGAACTGGTTATCAAAGAACCTCGGACATTCGGTCGTCCAGAAACTTATTTTTATATTTTCTGCGCTGCGACCAACCAATATGAGACATCTGAGCGTATGGCATATTTTGTATATTTGTCTATGAATAACTAATGTCCGCATTCCTAATTCCATTTTTTAGGGAAGTTCACCCTATATACAAAATATGCCTTTCTTCTATGCTATATTTTAAAGCACTTACCATCTGTAAATGACCAGTTATTATTATGCCTTTTTAAATAATTATCAACCTATTGTTGTTTATTCTAATCACGTTTTCATTTTGATTCAGTTGAAAGAAAGAGGTTTAATAAGTTTATGATGATTCTGCCTTAATGTTGATAAAAGATCGAGGGTAAATAATGTACAGATAACTTAATGACTCATTGCCCAATTTTACAAATGAGGCTTTTTTTTTTCTTTTTGTGTTTCATGTCGATAATTAGATCGTTGAAAGTGCACATAGACCCGTTACCCAATAGTTTTTTTTTCCGTTAAGGGGATCACGGTGGCTAAGTGGGAAAGATGCTGACTCACTAGCCTGGAAGTGGCCGAGTGTTCGATCCTTGCATTCGCTGAGAAAGTTCATCCACATTTTCTGGCGTGGTTTCCCCTTGTCAGTGATGCCTTGTTAATACTAACTTCTATGAAGTTATGATACATGTACATATACATTAAATTTAAAATTTTGAAATTCATCCAATGAACAAACACCATTTTCTTAGATTACCTTTAATTAGTCCGTTAGCTAAAGGATAGCGAAATTGACTTTTCAGCAACAGAAATTTAAAGGACCATTAACAAAACGACACGTTATCAAGATAGTTGTGAGCAACTAACTCCTGATGGTTAAAAATTAACGGAGCTTTGAGCAACCAGCTCACTAGCGGAATAGTGCATTGAATTTACTCAATGCCCACTTACAAAACATCCCATGTGAGCGCAAAATTACCAGCTTTGCTCCGATGACACAAGCTGAGCTATGAAACTAACCAATGGCCAGATGGGAGACAACATCGCTGTACCTATCACTCTAGTCGATAGGTGCGTGGTGATGCACTAACGATACATTATGGGAGATTAGATATAGAGCTGACAGCACTCATTGTATACTACTCATAAAAATTGTTAAGGGTCAACCAATTATTTTTGTTTGACATTTTATTAGAATTAGTTCAATATGTTTCAAAGTTGAGTCTGTTATGAAAAGCATATGCACTTTTTATACACAACTATTCCGAGGATCTGATGAAAATTCGCCATTTTGAGCATTTTGGGGTCCAACCGAACTGTCACAAATTCGATAACTTTGTTAAAAAACGAGTGAAACCACCATGTGCTCGTAAGTAGTCGACACAACGTCGAGGCATGCTGTCGGTCAGACGTCGAAATTTCAGCCCATATCATTACCGTACCACCTCCAAAGCGATGGCGTTTTCTGACGTTAACGTCAGCAAATCTTTCTCATTGCCGCCTATAGACGCGAAGTATGCCTTCATTGAACTGTAATGCAAATCGGGACTCATCAGTGAAGAGTACCCGCTCCCATTGACGCCGTCAACAGTCCCTATGACGTGCTGCCCTATGATGTTGATGAAGAGGTGGTCGAACCGCTTGTCGTCGCAATCGAATGTTTTGGGCTGTAACAATACGCTGACGTAAGGCCATTTAAATGACATGCCGGTGTTGACGTTGATTTTGGCCCACCAGACGGTGGACGATTTTGAATTGAATTGGTTGCCTGGAAACGCTGCCATAGTCTCTCAATCACCCTCTGGCTACAAATGATTCCTCTGTGTAAAACCCTATTGAAGCCACGCAATGGCTCTTCCTCTGTCAAGTTCACTCAGCTGACGTCTGACCATGTTGAATTTTTAACTGAGAGCAGCACGGTCATGGGAGTTTTTTTTATGCCAAAACTGTTCATGGAAAATGCATAGTGCAAGGACAAGATCAACTCAAAAAAGTCGTACCCTACTGCGTTTGGGCAATGCAAACAGTTTTGCAGAGCCTTGTTTTGAGCTTCAGTTTATGGTGTCTAAGGAGACTGTCAAAATCGTTTTGTTTGAAAATGACATATGCCTCGTACACAGGTTTTGTCGTCAGGATATCGTGAACCAATATTGACACGATTTCCGCCAATAATTTTATATATATATCTGATATGTGCATAGAGTATTACCTGGTAGAAAAAAACTTTTGACCCTTAACTCCTTTTGAGTAGTATAATAGTTACAAAACAGATAATATAAAGGGAAGTTGCTGAAAATTTCAGTCAAATTGATCCACCACGAACCAAGTATTTAGCGATGGAATTTTGAGCTTAGCCTTGATAATCATTACTAAAGTCAGTACGATAAAAAATATAGTCTCGATTACCATTTTTTGATTTAATTAGCAGACAGGGTTCTAAACCAGTAAATATTGCAGGCTAACGATGGCATCGACAGTTGTTTATGGTCTGGATAACCTCGTGGGTTTCCTCCCGGCACTCCGGTTTCATCCCACTGCTAAAGACACCTACGCGCAAGCGAGTTATTGAAATAAAAATTGAACCATATGTTAGTCCCGAAATGACCTAGTTTGTGTTGAGTGGACGTTAAACCCCATTTTTTTTTCTCTCTCTGTCTCTCTCTCTCTCTCTCTGATTTAACGTTTGATTTGACGTCAATAATTGTTTTACAGTCATTTTTTGTGGGTTTGACAGCACTTTAGTCATTTCGTGTAATCTCCGACCATGATTTCTAAAATAAACATGTCCTGAGGTTAATTGCTAGTCATTTCGTGTATTGACTGGAATAATTTAGTCATTGCACGTATTGCCTGACGCTCACGGGCATTTCACGCAATGACTGATTTGTTTAGTCATTACATGAAATGACTGATTACACAAATATAGAGAGAGCGACACACACACACCATTACACACAACGCGCGGCCATCGTGCGATTTGTTTTTATTGTACATATGCTTACTCGATTCTCCTTTTTGTAAGGTGACTTATTGTATGCCAGGCTGACTTCCGCTCATCTTGTCATAATCTTCCGGTTCGATGAATTTCGAGAAATGTTATTGAAGAAATGTTTTGTAAGATATGTATTTGGAGATTTACATTTAGAAATGTGTTTTTGTTGTATTTCTATCATGAAATGTAAATGATGGTCATTTATTTGATTACTTAAAGTTACATTATGGAAGATAAGATAAAAAGATGGCAGTTCTCACTATAATAGTTAAAAACTAGATAGTGTAAAGGTAATTTGCTGAAAATTTCAGTCAAATTGATCCACTGTTAGCCAAAAAAAATCTGTTTGAAATATTCACATAGCCTCGGTCATCGTTACTCAAATCATTAATATAAACAGTATAGTCTCGATTATCCACTTGATTGATTTAATTATCAACGGCCATTACGCGGCATATAGGAATTCAATCCACCAACATCGAAGGCTAGCCTTGACTTTAAGAGTTTATTATGGTCTGGATATGTTAATTAATGTCTAATTGATTATTTAGATAACACATCAGACCTAAAGAAAGACCTGTAATAAGCAGATTTTGCTCTTGCATAATGCTATTTTAAATAAAATTAAATCAAACAACAATCAGTTTTACATATCTGATATGACAAATGTCTGATTTGTAAAACAAATAAAGATTTCAAGATACAAATGTTAATTTAGTATACAAAAGTCGAAATACATAAATTAAGAAATGAAATAAGAATTAGGACTAGGAATTAGAAACATTGAATAAAGAGCTGTTTGGTATTCCATATTTAAAAAAAAAAAACTTAAAGTAACCGATTCATACACCAAGAATAGTACCTTCTACCTACCACAATTATTCGCTTGAAGATACAATCCTGTTCCACCATGTTCAACTTTAACATAGATGTTCATCAAATCTGTATTAGCAACAAAATCTACTGATGATATTTCATACTGTTGTGTTGGATCAACAGTAAATCGAGCATGGAACTCAAACACTTGTACTTCTTGTTTTATCTGCAGAAATATTTTTATATAATACACAGTTTACAAGTTATAATGATTATCAATGCTGGATCACTCAAAGAGTTTCAATAACGTCCGTTCCTCTGAAATGAAATAGGCTGTCACCAAGAGACCCCTCATCTACCCTGATTCTAATATCAAAATTAGAAAAGTCACATTTGTTAAGATCCTTATAAACAGACCAAGCTGTGAATATTGAAAACTGAACCTTGATAGTACGTTTCTCTTTAAAAATCGACCGATTGTCAAAATTTCGAATGTATATCGGTTGGGAGGGGCGGGGGTGCAAAAATAAACAAACTAAAAATTTTGCACGACTACAAGTTTTATACCATCCAATTTGTTATCCAATCGACACAGTTGTTCTTTCCAACGCCCAAAATCATAAACCACTGACGAATGGAAACCAACCTGGAAATATCGAGGAACCGGGATCCTCTGGGTAATGACCAAGCGCTTTGTGTATTCATCCGAAAGTCAATATTTAAGTCCTACACCACCACCACCGCATAGGCTTCTTAGTTAGACGCAACTACTTCTCTGGTTGATGAACATGCAACTTTTCGACCTTGGCCTCCACGTCTTTTTAAACCAGTTTAATTTTGCATTATGCAAGAGCAAAATGTGCCTATTACATGTTTTTCTTTAGGCCTGAAATGTTATCTAAATTATGAATTAGACATTAATTAACTTATCCAGACCATAATAAACACTCGATGTCAAGGCTAGCTCTCGATGTAAGCTGGATTAAATCCAAATATGCCGCTGAACGGCCATTGTATTTAAATCACAACATTGGATAATCGAGACTACTCTGTTTATTTAGTAAAGATGACCGAAGCTATGCAGAAATTTCAAGCTTTTCGATCTCGGCCTATAGTGGATCAATCGGACTAAAATTTTCAGCAATTTACATTTACACTATATAGTTTTTAACTATTAAAGTGAGAACTGCCAACTCTTTATCTAATCTCCCATAATGTATCTTTAATCCATGCTAATAAGTACTCAGATTATCTTTAATAGATTTACGATGGAAATAAGAATAATGAATTTAATTTGAGTCATACTCGGTATACGTGAATATTTCTTACAACCAATCGGATTAACATACAGTTGTACTGGGATGTTCGCGCGAATTGTCATACGAGCGGCTTTCGACCCCATGACGTTTGAATAACCAACTCACACCAAAAACTCGCCGTAACAGGCTGTTTCATTGGCTAATCCCTAACACCAATAAGAACGCGGGTTATATAACAACTCTTCCAGATCCTAGTGTAGTAAAGACAAATAAAATCAAATTGGTGAACTATAAAACCGAAACGAAATAGGATGTGTGTTTTAATCAGACGGTATATGTGAATATATATTGCAACTCACCAAGGGTAAATTATGTATATCCATAGCAGAATAAGTGTAAGGCTGAAAAATATGAAAGGGATACAGACAACGAATCAAAGTTCAAAACAAATTGCCGAAAAACTGTACAGAGCCTAGGTCCCCATCCCATTGCTCTCAGCGGAATCTTGGCGGACTACTCTGAAACGTTTGATGCGAATTAAAATTATAAATCTCTAAACACCTGATTGCTTTCGGATGGTTGGGATGGCCTAGTGGTCTAGAGTGCCGCGCTTCGACCTCTAGCTGGCCGGTCACCTCTGGCTTCTGGCTTTGGTTTCGAGCCCTGGTGTGAGCGTATGTGGCATGGAGATAGGGGCGCCTTCTCAACCTCGTGGGTTTCCTCCGGGCACTCCGTTTTCCTCCCACTGCTAAAGACCCCTACGCGCAAGCGAATTATTGAAATAAAATTAAACCATATGTTAGTCCCGAAATGACCTAGATTGTGTTTAGTGGACGGTAAACCCCATTTCTCCCTCTCTCTCTCTCTCGCTCTCTCTCTCTCCCCCATGCCCGCGATTTGTTTTCCCAATCACTCGGCTAATCTCGACAGATTCCGTAAACTACGTCAACTACATCTAGTCTCGGATGTATGACAGTAAGTGATATGTACCTACGCCCATACATTTGCGATGCGGCTACCGGTTTACTTTAACAGGAAAACTTGACGCTATTACACAAATTGGGAACCTATTCGGCTAGCGACCTATTCGACCGATCGAGCTGCAACCTGTTCGTTGGAAACCTATTTAGAGTAACGACAACAGTCTCTATTTATCAACCAATAAAATCCAACGTTATGTCTATCAAATGAAAGTAGAATATATTATTTTTTATCCATTCCTTCAGCTCAGAATAGACGTGTAATTTCGTCATTATCTTACAGCTGGATCGGTCGAATAGGTCGCTAGCCAAATAGGTTGCCAACTTGTGATTGGAATGGGCGCAGCCATGTTTCATCCGGGACCTTTAAAGTAGTTCCAATATGGCGGAATTCATCATACAGCCGAGTTTAAATTCCCGAAATCTTACGAGGTTTGCCGAGTGTTTTCCAAATCTCTCGTTACAAGATTTTGATCTGGAAAGGAACTAGTTTTAAAGAATTCCCCACTCTACCTTCGATCTTCGAGGGGGCGTGATCAGATGCTGATTTCTGGAATGGGGTCGCAACCAACAAAGGGTAAGTAACGACTAGGTTAAAATGACGAAACTTTAAACCGTGCAATGTCATTTTTTTGTCATTAACGCTCACCGATTACAGTATAATTTATTTCAAAGGAATTTAACATGTACACGTAGTTCGTGCTAAAAGGTGGCATTAGCAAAATGGTACCGACTTGTAAATTTGTGTACTTTTTGGCTATCTTCCAAAACTCCTGGGGCAACCTCTACTGTCAAAAAGACAACACCTATTGCCTCAAGTTTTTCATATTTCGAGAAAACAAAGGAGAACTTAATGAATGAACATTAAAGCCCAGCTCATGCATTGATTAGACTAGTGAGTAACTAAGCTTTTCTCATGCATATTAAGCAAATGAAGGAAGTTGCTAGGTTGTGTTACGGGTGTAACTGCTTACAAAATCAAAAGATTGGAATATCTAGTACAACAACAGGAAGCACATACCCTAGTATCTACAAATTTGGTCCTAGCTCAAGTTTGATAAAAACAAGTGAATTACCATGTTTTGACTTTTGGAGGAAAGTTGTATAGTTTAAGAAAACTCCTATTGAATTTCAAACTCTTTAAAATACTGTAACCCAGTGCTTATCAAGTGTTTGGCTCACTTCAAGCCAGTGCTTATTGAGTGTTTTGCTCACTTCGGGTCAGTGTCCATCGCGTGTTTTGCTCACTTCAACTCAGTGCTTATTGAGTGCTTGGCTCACTTCAAACCAGTGCCCATCGCGTGTTTTGCTCACTTCAACCCGGTGCATTTGGAGTGTTTGGCTCACTTCAACCCAGTTCTTATCAAGTGTTAGGTTCACTTCAACCTAGTGCTTATCAAGTGTTTTGAGCATGTTCAGGATCAATTCATGTAGTTTCGCCCCCTTTCTATCTTTTAAACTCACTCGTGCAACAACTTGCCAATAATGTTAGGCCGTGAAATTTACTTTTATTTAACGGTGCTGGCTTCGTGGGGGGGGGGGGGGGGGGCTGGGGCGGGGACGGCAGTGGAGTTTTTAGGATGGGCACACCTGTTACATTCTACACTTTCAGAAGTGTTGATAAGACGCAGTTGTATATAGACTATCTTTTAGAAGTATTAATGACACGCAGTTGTATATAGACTATCTTTCAGAAGTGACGATAAAATGCTCTGAAAACAGACTATCTTTTAGAAGTGACGACGAAATCAGCATTTCGATGAAGTTTTTATAGCACTGCAAAGGAAGCGTTCCTAGAAGTGTCTCAGAAATGAACGCTTCGTTGGAAGTGTGTCAGAAATGAACGCTTCGCGGGAAGTGAACACTTCATTTCGGTACGGGCAATCTTGGAGTTTTAAGAATATTCTCCATATTTTAAATCATCAATTAGTTATCAAACATCTTACCACTCTGGATTCTACTGCCGGTCGTTCCCAGCCGTCCATTTTTTCCCAAACTCTCCTCCGTCTCATCAAATCATAAACATCACTCATCTGGTAAAAAGAGGAAATGGGGAATTTTATCCGGAATGCAGCGCAACGGCCAAATCTTATAACTGCCAATGGCTCCTCAACATGTACAAAGAAGTTCGGGTTTTCGTCCGAAACGGCTTTCCTGTTCAGACCATACGTTTTGCACCACTGACACGGGGGGGGGGGGCGTTGAAAAATCACAATGAACTTGCTCTGTCAGTGCAGGGATCGAATCCGAGACCTCTACACTAGCAAGCCAGTGTCTTTCTCACTAAGCCACCGTGGCCCCTATTTGAAATGCAATTGTCAGTGTACTTTGTATAATTTGTAAGATGAACATCCATTTTAATCAATAGAAGACTGAAACAAATTCTTGAATACATATCTAGGTTCTCATATTAATCAGCCAGACATGGTTTATTACTCAAGAATCCATTGCTAATAGACATATCGTATATTCATAAATAAAAGTTCATGATGATAATATTAATAGAATAAATTCAAAGTACAGAAAACCTTACCCCTTCTGGGTCAATTGGCGTCATTTCCCGCCGTTGAAATTTGTTATACAACACATTGTCTGCAGCGATCTGAAAATGTGAAAGATCCGACGTAACACTTGAATGTGTTAGATAGTCCTGTCTTGTATATTTAATCTATAGGCGTATGTATAGAAGAGAAAGAGAAATGGGGTTTAACGTCCACGCGACACAAACTAGGTCATTTCGGGACTAACATATGGGTTTTTTTAGCAGTGAGAGGAAACCGGAGTGTCCGGGGGAAACCCACGAGGTTGAGAGGGCGCCCCTATCTCAATGACCCATACGCACACACCAGGGATCGAAACCACAGCTGCAAGCCAGAGGTGATCGGCAAGCTAGAGGTCGAAGTGCGGCACTCTAGACCACTAGGCCACCCAAACCCCCGCTATCTATAGAAGACTACCTTACCACATGTTAGTTACAAGAACATTTTGGGGAAGATGAATTCAAAAGACTGATTAAAATACAGATACATATTACCTTTCGTTTGTTTATACTTTCCATGGCCTATAATACATGGATTATACGAGCGGCTTTTGATCGGCCTTTCTAGTTGGATACCCAATTCCGTGCACCTCAGGCCAAACACTCGCCGTAACAGACCGCTTCATTGGCTAACACGGGTTATATAAGTTGTGTGGTAAAGACAATTAAAAATAAATTATGAACTTTATAAAACGAAACGAAACAGAATCTGTGACTTAATCAGATTCGAGACCGATCGTAAAAGTGCGGTTTTGTCGTTAGGCCAAACAATTTATGAGATGCCCACAGTAAAATTCCCGACTATCATGCGTCTAGTATTACAGTATACTCACTGCGTCAGTAATTCCAAGGAAAAGGATCAACACCGACAAGTGTGACATACTTGTCCTCGACAAACAACAGTTATCAATAAAAGTGCATTAAGAGAACGCCTTTTATAAAATGCTAATGGGTTTCGCAAAGATGTCATGAACTTTCCTTAATTGGTTAAAACGATTCGAATTGATCAATTATTTGTTAAAATTACCAACTGTAGCATTCAATTTGTTGCATTTATGTTAGTTTTTGTCTTTTGATTATAGGGTCAGCAGATAAATGTAATCCAAGGGAAATAACTCTACTGTAAGTAAAAAAAAAAGAAATAAACACGAGGCGATTGCAGGTATAATTTGAACGAACAAAGCAATATAACTCCTGTCAAGGCGCTGAGTTTAGGATGTGGGGTAGATCCGGTATAAGCGTCTCCTTGAGACCATGAACGTTATGAATAAAACTGCTTGATCTGCTCAACCTCGTGGGTTTCATCCGGGCCCTCCGGTTTCCCCCACTGCTAAAGACCCCTACGCGCAAGCGAATTATTGAAATAAAATAAAAAAGCAAGTGTTAGTCCCGAAATGACCTAGTTGTGTAGATTGGACGTTAAACCCCATTCCCAGCTAGATAGCGATCGGCGAACCACAATATAGACAAACGATTTATGTTCTACTGCTGTTCTCAGTGCTATAGCCATTATTTTGTGAGTGGGATTGTAGATGTCGCCTTAAAATTGCCCGTCCCCCCGCCCCTTTTTAGAGCTTCCAGATTGCGCTACTGCTCTTGTCCAACGGGTTGTTACTCGAGGATCACAAACAACCCTACGCGTACATGAAATTATGTAGCCACCCCTATTCCGTGACATTTCCTTGTGCCTAGTCACAATAAATCCGTCCCCGGATTTTACTGTTTCATCTCTTTATCAATGGTCACTCTTCTGACGCACTCAGCAGTCACTATTTTACTAATAAAATGTATATATCTTTATATAATATGCTGCTTTAATGACCGTCGGGCATTCCGGGTAAATTGTTCTGTGCAGTTTGGTTTAATGATCGAAAGTAACATAATATTATTATATTGAAGCAAGCCCCTCGTGTTGTTGTTTCAATATATTACGCAATGTCTTAAGTTCGAGACCTGGGCAACAGGTCATTATGTTATCTGCACATAATTTACCGTCATCATAAAATTGATAAACCTCTTTCTTCCAATTTGCGTCATAATGAAAACGTGATTAGAATAGACAACAACATTTTGAGTATTATTTTAAAAGGTGTACTGATAACAGGTCATTTTCAGGGCTATGCCTGCAGAGGTAACCAGGGTTAGGGCACGTGATTTTTGCCGAGGATTGTAAACAACAGTTGTCATGGGTCATCTTCTGATGTATATATATCTTTGGTGTAGTTGAGTGGTGAAAAACATATGACCCAAACAAGATTAAAGTGACAACGACGTAAAAGTTATAGCAAGGGCGAAACATACACAAGGCCTCAAGAAGCCCTGGCAAGCGCCCTCTTTATTGCGATGATTAAAGTAAACAAAGTATATCTTGAGAGACCCCAGTATCCAACATCTAACCTTGGTTGTAGGATTAATTTCGCCATATTTGAACTACTTTCAAGTTCCCGGATTAAAGATGGCGGCGTCCGTTGGATTTAAATTGGAGGTGTCCATGAAAACACTTGGAAAGAGTGTTTTATCTCAAGAAAACTTATGTTTGTTATGTACTTCTGATAGTAAAAGCTTACATTGCTTTTCTAAATTTAAAGCTATGAAGTTTGCCGAATGTCTTCGAACGACGCCATTTTGAGAACTTATCTCTAAAAACAGCAAATCTTCCTAATATGCTAATAAACCGGCAACCGCACTACAATTGTGTGGGTGTAGCGATATATCACGTACGGTCAAGAACCCAGGTTAGATGTTGGATACCGGAATCAGCTGAGGTTTGTCGAATGAATAATACAAATGGACAGATTTCACAAATTATTCCTATACCCAATGAAGGGCCAAAGTTATTGTTAGTCTTCTCCCCCTTTGTCCGCTTTTGCATGGGGATTTTTGTTGACTTTTTGGTGTAGAATTGAGGAAAAGGGTTTAAAAATATATTTTCAATATTCAGAGGCAGAAGGATACGAGAGGTGTGCGGATGGTTAGGCTGAAATGTAGGACAGTAAATTAAATTGCGAGTTGATTGGTTTTTACTTCCAGCTTGGGTATCTTTACGGTAAACCCCATATTTTCTTTTGCGCAAGAGGTTGCCGTATGTTGCTCCATCTGTGGTAAAAGCGTTCTACCCAAGGGAAATTTGGGGAAAAGTAAAGTCAGAGCCGGTCGGGGATAGGAGAAATTACATTATTAAAGTCTGTGGCTATGGGAATGCTCGATTCACAGTCCAGAACGTCCCGAATCGACATAATTACAATCGAGTGACGCGGAATTCAGTCCTGTCACAGTTCTGCCAGTCCCGACAGCTGAGGTGGAGTGAGTAGAATCGTGACGTATTCCTAAGTAAAAATATGTTTCAGCTGTCGTGATTTGGTTGATATATTTTTTATACAGTCGACACATGCGTTGTACTCCGAAATTCTCCTTTTCACTCGATTGACACCAGTTATGGAATTTAATTCCAGAACTGTGAATCGAGCATCCCCCTAATTACACTGTAAGCGAGGAAACTCTTGTAAATGCCACCGACTAAAACGTTTTATTACATATTTGTTGAAAATACTTAATATCTGTTATTTCAAACAGAATACATGGATCGTGTGTTTACATTGTCCGACTTTCCCTTAGAAGGTGTGGGTATATTCGTCTTTGTTTGATTTTATTTTCTCACACATTATAAATGTATATATACGCCAATTATCTGATTTAGCACATATTGACGTCATGCGCATATTTGGAATTACACCCATTCATTAAAATTGATCAAATTAGCATTTAATTCAACTGGCATTCCTCCAGGTCAGACTAAACTCGGTGGCCCGTTATTATTCAAATGTAGTGTTGAAATTAAATATACAATGTCTATGGTAATTAAATCAATATCATATAAGAGATAGATAGATAGATAGATAGATAGATAGAGAGAGAGAGGGGGAGAGAGAGATATGTTAACGTCCATTCGACTTAAACTAGATCATTACGAGACTAACATATGGTTTAATTTTATTTCATTAATTTACTTGCGCATAGCACCTTTAGCAGTGGGAGGAAACTGAATGTCCCGGGGGAAACCCACGCACAACAGGGGATTCTAAACCACGCCAGTTGACTCAATGACAGGCTTTATGATACTGTGCGCACGTGTTAACCATTCGGTCATCCAACCGTCCATTTCATATAGGACACATAATAATAATAGATAACTAGCATTAAATTGATAAAGAGTTTATATTTAAATCAATTAAAATGAAAAGCCACGCCCTGGCCTTTGAATGTATATTAATTATGTGTAAAAATCGATTATTTTACGTATCACGTTGCTGTAAGGTATATTTATTAATAATAAATGAATATGGTTATAAGCAATATATATGTCCAGAAATAAAATGCAATTACGTAGAACGGTTTAGTGTTTTATTGCCATTTAAACTGCGGGTTGCAGATGAATCATGCATGTTATGATAAAAACAGCTACATATCCGTAATTTGTGCAAATCATAAAATATAATTTCGGGTTGTCGAGGGAGATGTCCGTAATAGCTTTATTCAACATTCGCTTGCACCGAGGTGATATCGCAGGAAGACAACCTCAGTTCATCGGGGCGAGGTTGAGGGAGGACAACAACATTACTCTTACTTAGACAGTTTACATGGGATCCGCGGTGGTTTAGTGAGTAAGATTCCCTTGCTTGTGGTGGAGACAAAGAGAGGGGGAGATGGGGATTAACGTTCACTCAACACAAACTAGGTCATTTTAATTTTATTTCAATAATTCGGTTCCGCGTAGGGGTCTTTGGTAGTGAAAGGGAACCGGAGGTCCCAGAGAAAACCCACGAGGTTGTAGAAGCGACCCAACTCCATGTCCCGCGCAGCGGTGAATCGAAACCAGGCTTTATGATACAGCGCGCACCTGCCAACCATTAAGCCATCCAGGCCCCCGTCAGTGGCGTTAGGCGAGATCTGCTTTCGTCAAGTTCACTGTGATGTAAATAAGGTTAGGGCACGTGATATTTGGCGAGATTGGGTTGATATAGGGTTGAGAACATGGGGAAGGGGCGAGATTAAGTCTCCACATTAGCACTGACATTGATTGATGAAAACTTAGTTCGTAATATTTCCTAGTTTTATATTAAAAAAAAAACGCAAACAATACATAAGATTTATATACAAAGGGGGATTTCACTGTTTTTTGGTGTTGCAGTGGCGTTGATGGACTTCTTGGAATGGTGCATGTGATATTCTGGTAGTGTTATTTCTGAAGAAAAAATTGAGGCCCTCGGGCTTGAGCCACAATAGTGTGGTCTTTTTAACCAAGAATTGTATTTTCTAAAAATGTGTTGTTCCACTACCACCGGCTTAGGGCTAAGGATTCTTGCAGAAAACGGGATGCTAAGTCCGTATCATTGAATTCTCATTTCCAGATTTACAATCCTTGCGTATCATTGCCATCCAGACCCTGCTCTTATTGGATAGTGTTTGTTTTACAGATAACAGACCTTTTATTTTAAAGTCGATATAGTAAACATGGCATACCAAATTACCAGGTAAGTGCTAAATACTCAGCCAGTGCTACTTGAAATGAAATTCAAATCAGTAGAGAATGTTTCTAATTCGTTATAATTACAATGTTATAATGGAAAATGTAATTTACATAAGCATGTTTATCACTGCTATTACCACAACAGGTATGTGATACTCTAGACATTAAGCACACCCTGTACTGTATATGACCATTGTAATTATTAGCTTAAACATATATTATACAAGAGCTAAATCAGTTATTGCTACTACTACATGGAGCTTTAACGTCTTCTTCCATAGAAGTGATGTTGCAGACAAGACATAGGAGAGCCGAGGCTTCTGTCATTTTGTAGTCCTGAAATTTTATTTGAATTATTAACTAGACATTCAATAACTTATCCAGTTCCTAATCAACTCTCCTGTGATATTTAGCGCATTGGGATACATTTTTTGAAAAAAAATTAAACGTAAAAATGGATATTCTATTTATTTTTTAACTATTGTAGCCAGAACTGTCAACTCTTTATCTAATAACCCATAATGTCCCTTTCATAGATCGAGATTTTTTCAGAAGTAGAAGGCAGCTATATGGGACATTGGATGCTGAAATATGCAAGTACAGTAAGGGACAGCGTCTAGTCGTTCTGATGGAACGAAAACCCAGGGAATTATTCAAATACAACCGAACATCATAGTCCTAAATGAACGAGTTTGTGTCGAATGGGCGTGAAACTGTCGCCCTCTGTCATATCTGTCGTCTATCTTTCTTTCTGCCATATCTGTCTGGCGCTGGCTCGCTAGCCTGGAGGTCGGGTGTTCGATCCCTGCATTGACCGAGAAAATTCATCTCGATTTTCCGGCGTGATTTCCCCCTGTCAGTGATGCAGAACGGATGGCCTGGCAAAAACAGCTGTCTAGTCGTTCGGAGGGGACGATAAACCGAGGTCCCGTGTATACATTGCCGTGCACGTAAAAGATCCCTTGGTAGTTGGAATTCGATATAAGAGTAGGCCGTAGCGCCGCTGCCCAGGCAAAATTTCTCTCATAGCAGACTGTATGGCGTATGCCCGTCTTCCATTAGCCCAGGTTAGGTGCAGAAGAGTAGGACGTTAAACCCCATTATATTTCATTTCATTTCATATCTGTCTATGTCTGTATGTGTGTCTGTAAGGTCTGTGAGTGTGTCTATAAGGTTTGTCTGTCTGTAAGGACTGTCTGTCTCTCTAAAGGAAGAGTAGGAAGAAACGCCACTGCCTTGGCCACATATTTTCCTTCTAGCACTCTGCATAGTGTATACCCGTCTTTATTAACACAGCCTACGCAGAAAAATAGGACGTTAAACCTAATTCATCTCTCTCTCTCTCAATTGACATATCATTTCATGTGTACTTCTCCAGCCTAGAAATTCTGTCAGATTTGACGAACGTTTAACTATTGATACATTGAAAAATTAAAATATTCTAATTGAGGCGATCACAGCCCCTATAGATATTGAAATATATACAGAATAGGAATGAATAGCGCTAAGTGAACGTTCAATTAATACACAAGAGCATTATTTAAACGCATTGTATACTGGAGCAACATGTGGTTGAAGAGTAATAAAAACCCAGTTTTCTACTTATTGAGCGTAACTTAAATCGACCACCCGTCCGTTGTGTATATATATAACTACATATTTATCCATTGATTAAAATATTAAAGCGTACAGACAGTAAGCGAATAGTCATAGGATAAATTGAATACAGTATGCAGGTGCTCGCTAATTGTCCATCAATATTCCTCTAAATTATACCAGATATACTACTGTGATACGATATGGGAGGATGGAAGTCGTAAAGGAGAGGCACAAAATATTGTATATACACACAACTGTAAGTATGTCGATTGTTTTGTGACGTATGTAACACATCTATTTATGTAGTGTGTATAGCTAAATTGTAGACAGGCGTCCCGCAGTTATTTTCTTAGTTTGGGGAATTCGCACAGTTAAGATCTTGTTGCTCTGTATCCAGGTTTGTTGGTAATCGATTCTAACCATCACGTACTTCCGGTCAGCGATAGTGTAATTGGAAATGGGGTTTAACGTCTGACTGGGCTAAGGTAGACGTGCTATGAGAGATATTTTGCCCGAGCAGCGCCACTACTCTTATTTCAAATTCCAACTGTCAAGCTTCCTTTACGTGTACGCTAATGGGTAGACAGGACCACGGGTTTTAGTTCTATCCGAATGACTAAACGCTACCCTTTCGACATACACCGGGGGCCTACCTGAGCTCTCCTGGTTAGCGAGCTAACGCCTTTCTCACTGGGTCACGGCGACTACCGGGTAAAAGATAAACAGTAGTCACTTCTCACAATACTTTGTATTCCACACAGCGGTACAAATTCCGGGGAGAGGCGGTGGGGTATGGAAATAATTTACCCTTTTATCGGTTCCTTTTTACATTTAGTGTCGACAAACCTAACTAAGAAATGACCTACTTTTGTGTCAAGTGGACGTTACCCCCTCTCACAGTCTCTCTCATTCGCTCTATCTGTCTATTTATAAACGTTAGATGTGATAATATATATCGATTTGTCATGTTTATTTATTGTATTTGAAAATGTGCAATTCAGTCTTAAGTTGAGTTTTAAAGTTAAAATTGATGAATTGTTATTAAAATGGATTTGGAAGGTTGGCTGCTATTGACAATCGAAAAATGCATGGATTTTCTACTTGTTTTAGACACACAATCGTGTCTGCCGCTTGTTAAAATATCTCCTGAACAAACAAACTTCATCAAATATTTTCCAAACATATTTAGTCCTCGATGGCTTATTGAGTAACGCGTTGGCTTGCTAACCTGGAGGTCCTGTGTTCGATCGTGGTAAGGATCTGGCAAGGAACAACGTATAGTTTCACGGAAGGGGCGTACAACCGAGGTTATGTAGTTAAGTAGCATGGGTTCAAGCCACACTTTATCTTACTAGTAGGAGCGTCGACTGTCTTGGGTTTTCGGCGAGCCGTCCTGGATACTACGGGAAATATTGAAATACAGCTGTGCACATGTTAGTAAGTGCCGGGTAGACGTTACAACCCATCCCTATCTCTTCTTCTCTACCCTCTGTCTCTGACACGCACATATTACTCTCTCATTGCTAAGGAAAACAGTGCCTTTTATCTGGCTACAATAGACAATTCACAACTGAAATCATTATGGAAGATAAAATTCGCCTAAGATTCAGTCAACGAAAAGAAAGACAAAAACTGTATCATGAGATCACCATAAAATCAATACACGAAAAGTCTTAAAATATGCTGTACCTACAGGAGCAAAACATACATATATTTGGACCATTTCTTCATAAATCACCATTTACTGAGTTGAAACATGTGTCAATATTTCGACAAATATATATGTAGTCAAATAATTTATGCTTCATTGCGCACGCCGCACATATTGTTATCAGTTTTCCATTCAAATGAAACGCACATAAATTAACGGCCTTGATAACGGTGATAATAAATGGCGGATTATTTATAAAGCGGGCCATGCTGCAAATTGTACAGATAAAATATCCATTGATATTAACAAACAGTCTGCGCTGGTTGTTTGTTCTCGACGATGTGGTGTGATACATCGGTTACATACCCTGATGAATACTGACAGAATGAAATGGGGTTTAACGTCCCATTGTTCTGCTCAGACTGATGAAGATGAGCACACCCCATTGTGTGCTGTGAGGTATATTTTCCCCCGATTTACACTTTATCGAATTCCAACTGCCAAGGGACTTTTACCTCCACGCCAAAGTGTTCACGGGACTTCGGTTTTTCGTCCTATCCGAACGACTAGACAGGTGTCTTCCCCCCTCCCTGGGGGTTGGGATGGCCTAGTGGTCTAGAGTGCCGCGCTTCGACCTCTAGCTGGCCGGTCACCTCTGGCTTGCGGCTGTGGTTTCGAGCCCTGGTGTGAGCGTATGTGGCATGGAGATAGGGGCGCCTTCTCAACCTCGTGGGTTTCCCCCGGGCACTCCGATTTCCTCCCACTGCTAAAGACCCCTACGCGCAAGCGAATTATTGAAATAAAATTAAAAACCATATGTTCGTCCCGAAATGACCTAGTTGTGTTGAGTGGACGTTAAACCCCATTTCTCTCTCTCTCTCCCCCCTCCCGCCATTCTGCACACACACTCTCACACCAGAACATCCCGATGGATTTTCTTAGATAACACCGGGAACGAATTCGGGAGCCAGCGTCCCACTCACTTAAAACAAAATGTCTGTACCATATCTTGAGAATATCTTGAACAGTTGAATATATCTAATTTAAAATTCTCTTTTTAGGAAAATAATGAATGGTCGACCAATATCTACGGACATAGGTGAGACTTGGAGAAAAAGACTATTAGATGGAGTCAAATTCATACCGGACCGTGGGTTACCTGGAACCGTGGAAGTCTTTGGAGATAATGCAAGACCAATTCTCATGTCGACACTTGCAGCACCTTGGATGGCGGCGGCTGAATACGGCAGAGGGCGGGTCGTTGTTCTTGCCCATGCCGGCTATGCACTTAAATTCGAAACTACGGACCAAGATAAGAACCTAGCTCGACTTCATTTAAATATCAAACTATGGCTGACAAGAGGAAACTATAGGGACCAATCGCAAATTTGTTCCCTGGAGCAAGAAACATTAGCACTCAAGAACAAACTTATATTAATAATCAGGGGCCGGACCCCTTTTGTGAAGCCTGATGGTGTGATTCTGAACTTTGTCCGTCGTGGCGGTAGTTTATTTCATGCAATGTGTCCTTGGGGATGGCTGGAACTTCACCCAGGAAGGACTCTAAGTGACATGCCTTATGCCGGTGCTTTAGAGATGATAGGAATCAGTTACCAAAAGTCACACTGGTTTATGCCCAAAGATGGTTACGCAGTTTGTGACTATTTAGCAACAGGAATAATCAGTACTCGACCATCAACGAAAAAGACTATTCAAAATAATCGACATCGAAAGTGAGTAATTTGAGGTTTTTCAAAGTAAAACAGCCGTTACCTAATGGCATATTAACGACGACGCATAATTATTCTAACATTATTGACAAAATACTAAGTTCTACAATGGTATATATCTTACTCAAACAAAGTTATAAGTACTACAACATAAAAAGAGATTTAATACAAAGTTCTACTGGCACAAAATACAACATGGTTCAATTTTATTTCAATAATTCGCTTGCACAGAGGGGTCTTTAAAAGTGGAAGGATAAGGACGACCCAGAGGAAACCCACAAGGTTGAGAATACGCCTCTATCTCCATGCCACATACGCTCTAGACCATCCCAATCTGAGAATATAGGGCGAACGTTATTCTTAGTCTTCCCTTCCTTTTCCTTTTCTCGGCTTTTTGTTGACGCACAACCGGGGAATCGGAACGACGCCAGTTGACTCAATGACAGACCTTGTGATACAGCGCACACGTACTAACCATCTCCCCACATATAAAAGGGACAAATCTTACAAAATATAAAACGCTGTAGTCCTAACATTGAATGGGACATGCGTTTCTTTTAAGTAACATACTAAGTGCTCCATTAAAAAGGTTACACAAGATACTGAATCCTACAATATTAAGGGGGATATTCGTGCTACAATTCATAATAAACTAAAGCGCCAAAGGAAACGCAAAAGTACCCAAAACAAAAAGTAAGAGAAAGATGGTTAATTGTCAGTCCTCCACTGCCTCTTACACACGCTGTGCAGCACAATTAACCATCTTTCTCGTACTTTTGGTTTTGACCCCTCTGACTTTGTACCGTTGATTACAGATTAAACATCCATAAGTGTACAAATGTGTTGTTATTGACATGTTCCCATTTGAATATTGCTCACAATAAGATGCAAAATAAATAAGATATGTTTACAGAATCATTTTGTAATACGAAAAACTAAGTGATGCGTTTTCTATGGCGTTCAGTATACTAACATTAGATATATACACGTTCTTTTTGTCAATAGATTAGCTATGGTATGAGTTTATTTTAAAACGTAAATTAAATTGTTTATATAATATTGTGACAATAACAGGGCCGTCCCCCATTCACCCGCGAAAAAGAGCCCTCAAAATAGTATAGCCTCAGCCATGATAAACCTTAAAACGCCCTTGCCAGTACCCCTCCAACCTACCCATAAGTCTCTTATATTACTAATTGTTCTTTTACATGTACATGCATATGTATTTTTTGTATTTTCAGTTTTAAGTCCACCAGTTCCATTGTCGAAAGTGTCGGGGGCGAATGGAGAATGGACATTCTGGAGGGTGTAGAATTAGTGCCGAATCTTGCATCACCTGGATACCTATGCGTTTACGGAGTACGTTCACATCCGATACTCACCGAATATCGCGGAACAGGCACATGGATGGCAGCTGCCGAGATGGGCAAAGGTCGAATCCTAGTAATGGCCCATAATTCATTTATGCGATATTTCGAAAGTGGACATGAACATCCTGATTTAGCAAGACTTATGTTTAATATTCAAAACTGGTTGACTCGTGGTACGTACAGAGACCCATCAGAAGTAGGTTGTTTGCAACGAGGAATTTTCAATCTGAAAACGAACAAAATCCTGATAATGAGAGGTCGATCGCAGTTTAGGATTCCGGATGAAGATTTGGTTAAGTATATAGAAGGGGGCGGTGCCCTTCTTCACGCGTTCGACTCGTTTTCGTGGATGCTGGCAAATCCTGGTAAATCGTTAGCGCAGATTCCATACGCAAATGTTTTAGAAAGAGCAGGGATTGCATATCTTGAAGGACAATGGAATATGCCATCAACAGGGTTACGCGTGTTGAAAAACGTAGCTACAGATCACCATCATATTCGATATGCTCTACAAGACGTCACCAACGAAATTTCGAGTAAGACATTACTTCTCCTAATGTATCTGCCGAAGGAAACCCTGAATCAAATTCTTGACGACTTAAAAGAGGAAATCGCGTATATCGAAAGCACCAGTAGCGTCCATTGCATCCCATCCGTCCTTAACCCGGTCTTTTCGAACGAAGGGAGGGCAATGATGGGACTAACAGTTGCTCTCGTCAAATCAGGAAGAATCAATTCCAAGCTACCAGGTCTCGATCAGTTTCCAGGAGATTTCGAAGTCCGTCCAAATAAATTTAAAATGAAAGTTGATATTGTATCCCATGTGGCGGATGTATACCCTACGGGATGCTATTTACGAGCAGGAGACGAAGTCACTGTAATAGTGCAATTAGAAGAGTCTTTAAAATTGGGTTGGAAGATGCAAATTGGTTGTCATTCAGATAGACTTCATTCACTGGACAGTCATGTGAGGTGGCCATACATATGTGAAACGGCAAATATCGATAAGCTACGATTTAAAGTCACTTCATTATATGGTGGTCTCATATATTTTATTTCCCCGGGAAAACCGAGCGCTATGGAAGCTGTTTTGTCTAATGTGGTTGAAGCACCATTCTTTGATTTAACCAACAGATCCCGAGTTGTTGGCTGGAATGAAAGACGATATGCACCTGGTCTGTGGGCGGATATGTGTGGAGAATTTGTATGCATCACCGTACCTTCAAAAAGTATTCGACATATTCATGACCCCAGTGAAGTCATGAGAACATGGGATGACATTATCAGTTCTTTTCATCATCTTCGTGGCTCAAATGTGCGCAAAAAACGAAAACAGTGGATAGTTACGGATATCCAGTCTGCTGAACGTAATACATGCTTACATGCCGGATATCCAATTGTTACTGGCTTAGACTTGGCTAATCCAAGTGGAAAGAATTTCTTGTTAAACCATAGTCATATTATGGCCGGGGCATTTTGGAATGTTTTTGCAGAACTTGGCAAAAATTTACAAAAGAAAGTTTGGACATTTAAGGGTACAGAAAACGTAACTTGCAACATCTTTACACTTTATGCTCAAGATATAATTTGCGGTATTGATCCATGGCTTCCCCAGTGGTTACTATCCAAAATAAAAGTTGTTACGAAATATTTAGAAAAGGACGAGGGTTTTTACGAATGGGTATCTGATCCAGGATTAGCACTCTTCATCTACGCTCAACTAGTCAATCAATTTGGTTGGGGACTTTATAAACGAGTCTTTAGAAAATATCGCACCCTTCCCATTGAGGAATTACCCCAGGACAATATATACAAAATGGATTTTTGGTTCACAGCTATTTCACAGATTGCTAGGTACAACATAGCTCCACTCTGTGACTTTTGGAGAATTCCATTATCAACAGACGTTAGAAATTGGTTAACACAATTCCCGCCTTTTTTACCAGATGATGAAATAACGAAATTGGCACCAATCAGAGTGCAAGAGATAACCGATTTCTATGGCGACGTGGTCAGGAGGCCTAAAAGGCACGTCGCTAATGAGTTCCATGATACTTATCAAGAACCAGTCAGATTTAAACAACCAGACATTATGACTCATATTATTCGTAGTTAACGCACTGGTAAGTGGCGGAGGGATCTCACAATCTTTTCAAAATACAGGTCTATATTTCGTTTCGTTCTTTTATACTTTCGATGGCCTACACTACATGAAGATCTGCCCGGTTGTAGCGGAAGGTCGTTTCAGGGGTCATAAGAGCGGATTTTGACCTATGGCGTCAGACTTGATTAATCAACAAGCGATAACGTTTCTAGTGGTTTTCCTACAGTTATGAGCATCGCACACCAAGTTGGTCAAGTACTCGCCGTAACAGACTGTTTCATTGGTTAATCCCAAACATCAACACGAACGCTGCTTATATAACAACTCTTCCAAATCCTAGTTTTGTAAAAACAAGTAAAACGAAATTTTGAACTATAAAAAACGACACGAAATGGATCTTTTATAAACTCCGATTGGGAACCGCAATACACGCAGACAAAACTAAAATCGCTAAGACAACCCTGCGAACAAGACACAAATGAACAAGGCATGGTCTGAAAAACAACAAATATCAGTGCAAGTAAATGTAATGGTTTTTAGCTACTTGTACCAAAACTGACTTCCACATTCTCAAACGACTTTTAGTGTTACGCCTTTTAACATTTAGGGAAGACAACACTTTGTTATTTTGTATTATATATATTATTTTTTTAATGCCCAGAAAGCTTTCAAATGTGGTAATTATTCATTGTTACTTTTGATACCTAAAAGCAGTTTTCCCCAGTTCGCATTGCATTATTATGAATTAAAAATCATTATGACTGATAGATTAGTCTATTTTAATAACTATTGCTACCAACAACCAGCATTGTATGTTACCTATTCACACCCATTCCAATCCCTACTGGTGTTCATGTGATCCTTGTTAATTAGAGCGCATTTTAATTATTTTGTGCCTCACATTTAATTATAACATTTACACAGCTGTTATTTGTCTATTAAAATAGCATTATGCAAGAGCAAAATCTGATTTTTACAGGTCTTTCTTTAAGCCTGAGATGTTATCTAAATAATCAATTAGACATTAATTAACATATTCAGACCATAATAAACTCTTTATGTCAAGACTAGCCTTCGATGTTGGCAGATTAAAATCGTATATACCGCTTAATGGCGGTTGATAATTAAATCAATCAAGTGGATAATCGAGACTATGCTGTTTATATTAATGATTTGTGTAATGATGAAAGAGGCTATGAATATTTCAAAAGCTTTTTTCTCGGCTAATAGTGAATCAATTTGACTGAAATTTTCAGCAAATTATCTTTACACTATCTAGTTTTTAACTATTGTAGTGAGAACTGTCATCTCTTTATCTTATCTCCCATAATGTAACTTTAACTATAACCGATCTATTAGATTACACCTCATGTTACAGCAATCCTAAATCACAATTTATTATATAATACCGGTACATCAGTGGTCATTTAAAAACAAAGGTTATATAATATGTGCATGACATGGGTACTATTGCACATCATTACAGCAATCCTAAAACATAATTTATTATATAATACCGGTACATCACCTAAAAATCAAGGCTATATATGTGCACTCTTCTGTTGTTATATGTTATTAGATACTCTATTATAATTAAAGTAACTGTCAATACATGTTACTCTATGTTATTAGATACTATATTATAACTAACTTAAAAAAATAAAGTATGTTAATTTATGTTGTTAGATACTTTATTATAATGAAATTAAATGATTATAAAAAGATAGGCTGGCACTGCCAGGCAGGATACGCCCACATTTTCGAGAGATGGACAGAACAAGCAATACCGAAAGTGATTTTTCCTACATCTCTAAGTCCTGTATTTCATACTGTATTGGGAGCAGCCATTTAGTTGGTCAGTTCCAGTCTGATATTAATGAAATTCGAAACCGACAATGATTATGGTGTGACGGTACACAACCTAGAAATGTGACTTTTCATCAAAATCGGATAAGAATTGTGACCTGTAGAGAGTCCACAACCATGATATACCATATTTTTACACTATTCGCGTACAAACGGCGACCATTTCGTCCGGCAATTTTGGTACGATTTTCACGAAATTAGAACTCAACCTTCCTCATCAAAATCAAATTAAAATTGTGACCTATACAGGGTCCACAACCATGATTTATCATTTTTTTAACAGTATTCGCGTACAAACGGCGGCCATTTTGGCAGTCAATTTTGGTCCGATTTTCCCGAAATTCAAACTCAACCTTCCTTACAGTGTAACGGGGATATAATCAAACGTTCTTTTAAATTGGATAATAATTGTGACCTCCAGAGGGACCACAAGCTAAAGAAAAGGGGATTTCGCGTATAACCAGGGGCCATAATTCAGGAAGTTACGATCCGATATGCGCAAATATCGAAAAGAACCAAGATCTTTGGGTTATAACCATGAATTTCAAGTTTCATCAAAATCAAATTAAAATTGTGACCTTTACAGGGTCCACAACCTTGATATACCATTTTTTAAGAGTATTCGCGTACAAACGGCGGCCATTTTGTATGGCAATTTTGGTCTGATTTTCCCGAAATTCGAACTCAACCTTCCTTACGGTGTAACGGTAATATAATCAAACGTTTTTTTAAATCAGATAATAATTGTGACCTCCAAGCTAATAAAAAGGCGATTTTGCGTATAATCAGGGGCCATAATTCAGGAAGTTACGATCCGATATGCGCAAATATCGAAAGGAAGCAAGATCTGTGGGTTATAACCATGAATTTCAAGTTTCATCAAAATCGAATCAAAATTGTGACCTCCACAGGGTCCACAACCTTGATATACCATTTTTTAACAGTCTTCGCGTACAAACGGCGGCCATTTTGTATGGCAATTTTCGTCCTATTTTCCCGAAATTCGAACTCAACCTTCCTTAGGGTATAACGGTGATATAATCAAACGGTTTTTTAAATCGAATAATAATTGTGACCTCCAAGCTAAAAAAAAGGCGATTTTGCGTATAATCAGGGTCCATAATTCAGGAAGCTACGATCCGATATGCGCAAATATCGAAAGGAAGCAAGATCTTTGGGTTATAACCATGAATTTCAAGTTTCATCAAAATCGAATCAAAACTGTGACCTCCACAGGGTCCACAACCTTGATATACCATTTTTTAACAGTATTCGCGTACAAACGGCGGCCATTTTGTATGGCAATTTTCGTCCGATTTTCCCGAAATTCGAACTCAACCTTCCTTAGGGTGTAACGGTGATATAATCAAACGGTTTTTTAAATCGAATAATAATTGTGACCTCCAGAGGGACCACAAGCTAAAAAGGGTGATTTTTCGGACAATCAGGGGCCATAATTCAGGAAATTACATTCCGATAGGCGCAAATATCGAAAGGAACCAAGATCTTTGTGTTACAAACATGCATGTCAAGTTTCATCAAAATCGGTTCAAAATTGTGACCTCTATAGGGTCCACAAGCTAAAAACGTGATTTTTCGTACAATCAGGGGCCATAATCCATGAAGTTTTGATCCGATACATGCCAATATCGAAAGCAGCCGAGATCTTTTGGGGATAAACCTATATTTCAAGTTTCGTCAAAATCGGATAAGAATTGTGACCTGTAGAGAGTCCACAAACAAATTGTGGACGGACGGACGTCCGGACGGACGTCCAGACGGACGGACGTCCGGACGGACAGGGGCGACGACATAATACGTCCACATGAAAATGTGGGCGTATAATTAATTACAACTAAATTAACTAATAGTACATGTTAATTTGTGTTATTATGCAATATATTATAATTAAATTAACAAATACAATTGTTAATCCATGTTATTAGATACTATACTATATGCTAATCTATGTTATTAGATACAATACGATACTAATTAAATTAACCCATGATACATTTTCCACATAATCAAATTAACCCATTATATGCATTTATCTGTGTTAGTATACTAATTCAATTAACCAATTTCCATTTGACCTAATTATATGTAAATCGTTATTTATTGGCAAATAGTGCAATGAATTGTTATTATTTAAGATAACCAACACATGTTTATATTTTTCTTTCGTAAAACCACCAAGGAAACAACGCATTATATAAACCTTACCCCCAAATTAATTTTTTCTCTTAAATAGTTTTATCATATATGTTTTGATTCATTGATGGACGATTGATCCCAACGATTTTTTTTCTTTAATATCAATTTATTTTAACATAGCAAATTTACAAGACACCCCCCCCCCCCCCGCTTATCCTTTAAACTATGAGCAAAGGTTTCAAATGTGCCTCAATTGCGATGTACACGCTAATCCGGAAACAACGATGGCGCTGGGCCACCACCTTTCAGGAGGTTGCAAAGTTGACCCCTCAAAGAACACCCACATGACTTATGTCCTTCGTCATTAGCCCGACTGGTGCAGAATAAAATATGATACGAAAACCTTTCTTTTCTTGCAGTCTTCACTAGTATAGTGCCTATATGTACCCCAAATGGCCTGCCAAATGCGATGTTAAAGTCAGCAATTTTTTGTATGTTCCTTATCCCCACTAGCATAGCGCCTATAAAAAACCAATTAACCTATCTAAAATAAAAGCAGGGGCAACACATAACCCGTTTCATAACACATCACCAAAGAGACCTCAACAATAAATTCTAAAACGTTGAAGCGGGCATCCCCCTCGTACGTCACCCCGATGTGATACTAGCAACTCGCCTCACCGTGGTTTCAATGGCGAAATTAATCCTTCCCCTCTTCCACCAATTTCTTGCATTCGATTATGATTATTAAAGATACATTCGCCTATGGTAATTTAGCTACAAGAGAAACCTATGCATGATAGTATCATCAATCAGCATTTAAAACTATATAATATATTCTATATAATATATTTATGCATACCGATAGTTCATTGGCCAATCACGCTATTTTACCGACATTTTGCCTAATAGTTTGGATGTAGCTATGGCGCCAGACAGGGTAAGCTTACTCTTCCGGACACCTGTTAACAGTGTTTGTCGTGTATTTTGTACACGGGGATCAGTCCATTTGCTGAGTACACTATTTTGCCTATGACGTTTTTTAGGACTTTGAATTCTGTCTAATGATTTGGATTGTTCGTACTTGGTTTTATGTTATTCCATGCTTAGATCGTGTAATTTAAAGTCCGATTTAACTTACATAAATGTATTCATTGACATTATTGATTTAGTGTAAGTTAATCTGTGATTCAAATAATGGTTATTTATGTAAATACTTTTAATATTATTATAATATTAGTAAATTAAAGTTGTTACGAATCATCTTCGCTTTTTTCTTCAATTTCAAAACCTGCCTTGCTGTTTCCGTAACGTAATGTTTTATGCTAAATTGTCGACAGGTGTTTCTCGATTGCCAGTTCTTGGAATTTACTGCAAAATTGAAATTAAATGGAAATAAATAGGATTTAACGACTTGTTCTGTGCCGTTTGGGCTTATGAATACGACTTCTTTAAAGTTCCAATAGCATATTTTTAAGTTATATTTTTAAATTGTATTAAAAAGAGCCCTGAAATAGATTGTACCTATAAACAGTCCTACCTTGTTAAAAGAATAATCCTATAATTCACTATTGCCGGTTGAGAAATTGGCAAAAAAATATCATTTTCAACTTCAAATGTTTGAAGATGGCCGTCCATGGAGAGAAATGGGAAAACAAGGGAAGTAACTGAGTTACTATTGCCCGTGTCAGGCATTTTAACCCCTGTTAAATTTTGCCCATGATCGTATAATAGTGAGTTGACAACCTTTTGAGCAAAAGACATAGAAATAATTATGTTTTGACTTTCTTAGAAAAAATGAAATTGGAACTTTAAAACATGAAATATAAATCCTAGAATTCATTGAAAAGACATCCAAACACTGTTCGGATGAAAATGCGGATGATATGTCGCGGAGATAAAAAAAAGAAAAGTGCTTTATAGAAAGAAGACTCAAATTCCACGTCCTCTGTGCC
Source organism: Patella caerulea (assembly GCA_036850965.1). Classification (NCBI taxonomy): domain Eukaryota; kingdom Metazoa; phylum Mollusca; class Gastropoda; family Patellidae; genus Patella; species Patella caerulea. The sequence goes on from JAZGQO010000008.1 coordinate 38,692,063, forward strand.
ACCGCTCCTCACATCTATTTAGTATCCAAAATGATCGCATGAAAGTAGGAACATCAACGGAATATTTCACTGCAATCTGCTACTGGAAATTTATTATCACGGGCACTCGCCTTTGTGGCATCTATGACTACTGGGAGTAGTTTGAAACACAGTAATGGACATTCACCAATTAAATTTGGAATTGCAATCTTGGCATCAGCATCTACCCTTAATTTAATCCCAATCACGGCTGTTTTCTTGATTAATGATCAGATGAAATTATGGGCTGGTGTTGATTTTAAAAAATTCTCCCATAAATTGGAACATCAGTGCTATTTATCTGTTATCTTTGAATCATCATATCGCTATGCCTCTCTAGAAATGCCAACTATGACACGCTTAGTAACAACACGCCAATCGAATAGGTTAATGTCGATGTATTATAAAAAGTTAAAAATCCCATTTCATTAATTAAATATAGAAGCCTAATTGACTTTTCGTAAATGGTTTTGTCATGTAACATTTAACCGTGTAACTGGTATGCTAGAATAAGTTCGTCTTACTCCAGCCAAAGTCCTGTCTTCACAAGCTCAGTTGGGGCAAAACAGTAGGACGTTAAATCCCATTTTATTTATTTCCAGCCACAGTAGTAGATCGTTCTAAGCAGTTCCTTTGAGCAAGTTTTTTTAGTCATATGACAACAACAAAATGTGACTGCCATATAACTCCCTTAATTTCCACATGAACTGCCATATAGCTCCCTAAATTTCCACATAAACTGATCCCAAACTATACTGCACATAGCTTAACATATATTAAAACAATTCCGATTGAAATAAAGGCGAAGCCTTACCGCAATGATGGGGGTTGGCATGGCCTAGTGGTCTAAAGTGCCGCGCTTCGACCTCTGTTTGGCCGATCACATCTGGCTTGCGGCTGTGGTTTCGATCCCAGGTGTGAGCGTATGTGGCATGGAGATAGGGGGCGCCTTCTCAACCTCGTGGGTCTCCTCCGGGCACTCAGGTTTTCTCCCACAGCTAAAGACCCCTACGCGCAAGCGAATTATTGACATAAAATTAAAAAACATATGTTAAACTAGTCCCGAGTGGACGTTAAACCACATCTCTCTCTCTCTTACCGCATAATAATAATTATATGATTTGATAAATCCCAACTGCTACGATCAATTTCTTTCTTATCCATCTTGAAAAGCCAACCCTGTCATCTTAAGGCCAGTTGGATAGTAGGACGTTAAACCCCGTTTCATTTCATTGAACTTTAAAGTTAATTACTGCTGCAGGTCATTGTAAAACTGTCGCAACACGCCAGCCGTGTCTGAAGCTGATTGACCCCGGTATGTAATTTCTACTGGAAATCTACCATCGAAATCTGGCCTTGTGTAATAGAGCAGAGCATCTGTCATGAGGTCATTTTCACCAACTTTGAGTTTCTGTTTATCATCAGAACTCAACATCTTATTTTTCGCCCCACGCCTTTCGAAGAAAGCAAGAGACTATTAAAATGAGTTCGTCCATCTGTCTTTCAGTGCGTCCGCCTGTTCCTCACACTTTTGGGGACACAATAATTCTCCTAATTGCGCTAGGATGTTGAAATTTGGTGCAGGTGTTTACTAGGTCAGGTGTTTACTTGGTGTGTAGTTTCATCACATCAATACCTTAACTAAGTTCGATAATGAGCATTTTTTGCGCAGGGTAAGCAGAGTGTCATGCAATTTGATTGGCTAAGACTTTGTAATTGAGATAGAAAGGTCAAACTTGGTGTTAGTGTTTACTAGACCAATGCCTTGATGGGAGTTCTGCTTAGGGTAAGCAGAGGTGCAGAGGTTTTTTATCACGGGCACTCGCCTTTGTGGCATCTATGACAACTGGGAGTAGTTTGAAACACAGTAATGGACATTCACCAACTAAATTTGGGATTGCAATCTTAGCATCAGCATGTGCCCTTAATTTAATCCCAATCACGGCTGTTTTCTTGATTGGTGATCAGATGAAATTATGGGCTGCTGTTGATTTTTAAAAATTCTCCCATAAATTGGAACGTCAGTGCTATTTATCTGTTATCTTTGAACCATCATATCGCTATGCCTCTCTAGAAATGCCAACCATGACACGCTTAGTAACAACACGCCAATCGAATAGGTTAATGTCGATGTATTATAAAAAGTTAAAAATCCCATTTCATTAATTAAATATAGAAGCCTAATTGACTTTTCGTAAATGGTTTTGTCATGTAACATTTAACCATGTAACTGGTATGCTAGAATTAGTTCGTCTTACTCCAGCCAAAGTCCTGTCTTCACAAGCTCAGTTGGGGCAAAACAGTATGACGTTAAATCCCATTTTATTTATTTCCAGTCACAGTAGTGAATCGTTCTAAGCAGTTCCTTTGAGCAAGTTTTTTAGTCAAATGACAACAACAAAAAGTTACTGCCATATAACTCCCTTAATTTCCATATAAACGTGCCATATAGCTCCCAAAATTCCCACTTAAACTGATCCCAAACTATACTGCACATAGCTTAACATATATTAAACTAATTCCGATTGAAATAAAGGTGAAGCCTTACCGCAATGATGGTGGTTGAGATGGCCTAGTGGTCTCGAGTGCCGCGCTTCGACCTCTAGTTGGCTGATCACCTCTGGATTGCGGCTGTGGTTTCGATCCCAGGTGTGAGTGTATGTGGCATGGAGATTGGGGCGCCTTCTCAACCTCGTGGGTTTCCTCCGGTTTTCTCCCACTGAAGCTGGTTGGCCCCGGTATGTAATTTGTACTGAAAATCTGGCATCGAAAACTGGCCTTGTGTAATGGAGCAGAGCATCTGTCATGAGGTCATCTTCACCAACTTTGAGTTTCTGTTTATCATCAGAACTCAACATCTTACTTTTAGTCCAACGCCTTTCGAAGAAAGCAAGGGACTATTAAAATGGGTTCGTCCATCTGTCCTTTCCTGCGTTCGCCTGTTCCTCACACTTTTGGGGACTCAATAACTCTCCTAATTGCGCTAGAATGTTGAAAATTGGTGCAGGTGTTTACTAGATCAATGCCTTGATGGAGTTCGAAGATTAACATTTTCAGCTTCGGGTAAGCGGAGATAAAAAGCAATTTCATTGGTTGATGCTTTGAGACACGATAACTTTAGTTTTTATTAAGTGAGGGTAATGATACGTGGTGTGTAGTTTCATTACATCAATACCTTAACTAAGTTCGATAATGAGCATTTTTTGCACTGGTTAAGCAGAGTGTCAAGCAATTTGATTGGCTAAGACTTTGTAACACAATAAATCCCCTTCTAATTGAGATAGAAAGTTAGAACTTGGTGTTTGTGTTTACTAGACAAATGCCTTGATGGGAGTTCTGCTTAGGGTAAGCAGAGGTTAACAATTTGATTGGTTGAGGCTTATGGACACGATAATTTTATTTCTAATTAAATGAGAGTGATGAAATTTGGTGTATTGTTTTATTACATCCATACCTTGAACATGTTCGATATTGAGCATTTTCTATACAGGGTAAGCAGAGCGATAAGCAATTTGATTGGTCAAGACTTAATGGAACATAATAATTCTAATTCGGTTAGAATGTTCACATTTTGCGCAGGTGTAAATTTTATGAATGCCATGATGGGAGATCGAAGATGAGAATTAGGATATAGTTGTATCACAGTATTACCGAGTTTGATAATGCCCAGGGTAAGCAGAGCGATAAACAACTTTATTGGTTGTGACTTTGGAAGACAATAACTTTCGTTCTAATTGCGGTAGAATGTTCAAATTTAGTGTAGGTGTTCATTAGGCGAATGCCTTGTCTGCTTACGGTAAGCAGGGATAAGAAATCTGATTGGTTGATGCTTTGGGACACGATTACTTTGTCGAGGAAATTCCGAGTATATATTTATTATATCATTACCTTGACTAAGTGCAACGATGAGAACTTTCTTCTGCTTAGGTTAAGGAGCGATAAGCAATTTGATTGGTCAAGACGTTGGAACATGACATCTGTGCTTTTAATTGAGGTGGAATGATTCAACTTGATGCAGATGTCCATTAGATTAACATCTCGAGCTAAAGCTATAAGCAGAGCAAAGCCATTTCATAGATCGATGCTTTGGAGCAAAATAAGTTTGATTATATCCAATATAGTGTGATGAAACTTAGTGTATAATAATAATAATGCACATCTGTAGAGCGCCAAATCCATCCAAAAGCATGCTCAAAGCGCAATGAGATATGTGACAATGCGGTAAGGATAATGTCGTGACTATCGTGGTCACGGACTCCAAATAGCAGCCTGTGGTGTCACAGATAGGACAATGACGTCTAAGACTTTTTCTTCGGACTTCACGTTGTGGGACTGTGACACTATCCTGTGTCGCGGTACCAAATCGACGACTGTGACACTCTAGAGACACGTACTGTGTGTCCGTACAGCCACACCGTCGTCACGGCCCGTTTGTCGAGGTAGGACTTGACGTTGTGATCAATACGACTTCAAACTCTTTTCTGTACTCTTGAGATATTCTTTATATACTATTCCAAAAAAGTAGGGGATATTTGATTTTGGGGGCATAATACTAAAATATGCAAATGACTACGAAAAAAGTCACTATAGAACCTAACAGAAGAAACATTTCCAGTTACATGTAACGCACCAATAGCTACCGCATGGAATACAGGTGATGCTTGGAATCATCATGGGGGTCCAACCCAAGATTTGCACGACTCTGACTTTGAATGTTACAGTCATTGTGGCATTAAATTCCAGGGTGGAAACATCATTTTAATTGTTTTAGTGACCAGAAAACAAATTTTGATATGCGTCGGCTTACCCAAAAATGAAAGGTTACGTGCCCTTGGCATGCTACAGATCGGCACAACACAGGCGGTTGTGGCGCGGACGATGAATGTTTCTCAGTCTGTCATAAGCAGACTATGGTCCAGATACCGTGATACACAATCTGTACAGGACAGACCACGCTCAGGTCGACAACTCAAGCCCAGGATCGATTTATCCGTACCTTGGCCTTGTCATCACAGCAAATCAGATCAGCGCTCGTCTTCAAACATACACTGGTGTGAGAGTGAGTGGCCAGACGATTCGGAATCAACTGCATAGGGGTCACCTTCGCGCGATCCCTTGTTTGAGAGATCATCACATTCAGGCAAGACGTCGTTGGTCTAGGAATCGTCAACACTGGGATAATCGACGCTGGAGCAATGTGATGTTTTCAGATGAGTCAATTGGTTCACTGTTGATTTTTTGGACAGACGTAGGAGGGTGTGGCGTCGTCGAAACGAGCGCTTCCAAGACGTTAATGTCATCAGACATGATCGATTTGGGGGTGGTTCTGTTATGGTGTGGGGAGGCATCACTGTTGCTGGAAGAACGGCTTTACATGTTGTTGTAGGGCGTGTTACAGGCCAGTACTACCGGGACAACATATTGGCAGTCCATGTTGTGCCGTTCGCACGACGTCATGGCCGCCGTTTCATCTTCCAAGATGACAACGCAAGATGTCACAGGGCCAGGATCGTTACAGGTTACCTCCAACAACAGAACATCACCACATTACCTTGGCCAGCACGGAGTCCCGACCTCTCCCCCATTGAGCATGTCTGGGACATGCTTGGACAGAGGTTACGTCAACGTCAACAACGTCCTGCCAATGTCCAAGAACTTGCTGCTGCGTTGCAACAGGAATGGGACAATCTGGACCAAAATGACCATAGACGTCTCATTAGGAGAACTTCATTTCATTTTGTCATTTGTTTCTTCGTCTGTTTCATTAGGTGACTTTAATAACACTTAAAAATCAAATATCCCCTACTTTTTTTGAATAGTATATGTTACGATAATATATTCTACAGCACAGGTACAACTATTGTTCTATAGGTATATAAACGTTATTTCGCCCAGCAGTCCCCCTCGGAACTTCTATAATGACTTGTCTACGGTTTCATCGTGACGGCTGCGTCCGGCCAGTAAGCCAGGCCAGCTCCCGGGTGAACTTCCCCTTGGCTCTCTCGAATGTTGTCTGCGTCCAGCCTAGAAGCCGGTCAGCTCCAGGTATGTACTTTCCCTTGAAACTCTCAAATGTCGTCTGAGCGTAAATCAAACAATCTTCCTCCTATATAGAATGTATACTGTGCCAGCTATTAGGGCGGGACAATTACCATTTATGGATAAGTGTTTCGTAAAGACACAGTTTTACATCAACACTATTCTAGTTAATTGTACACATGAGAACTGGGCTATAGTTCCCTATTTTCCAGAAATGGATACTGACATAACTGTCTGTGAATTAGTCTAAGATAGTAGTAGAATAATGCAAGCTACTTCATTACCCTAGTTTTCGTCATACATCATGTAGGTAAAGAATTCTATATTAAACAGAACGCGAAGTCTATAGTGTTACAGATAATGGTTATATACACAGTGAACTGTTTAGAATTTTCAATGGCAAACCATTCCACAATTATTTAGGAGCAACTACATTGAAGCTTCTGTCACAAAATCTTTCAGTTTTGAGTGTGGAACGACAAGCGTATTCTGGTAGTAAGATCGCAAGGACCGGTTTGGTTGATATACTGTTAGTAGTTCTGCAAGATTTGGCAGACACTGGTATGCGAGGCACAGAACTTTAAAGTTGATTCGAGCTTAAATTGGGAGCCAATGTAAGGATTTTAGAATCGGTGTTATGTGAGATAATGTTTTGGTTCGTGATATGATTCTGGCTGATGAATTCTGTAATTTGTAGAGACTTGAATGATTTATCCCAGACAACAAACTGTTACAATAGTCTAATCTTGACAGAACTAGTGACTGTACTAGAGATTTGGTGGCATCAATCGTGATGAGATGTCTAATATCACTGATGCGTCGCAAATGAAAGTAACAGGACTGACGCAGCTTATCAACCTGTGTTTCAAATGACAAACAAGGATCTAGATAAATATGGAAGGGTATCGCTGCTGTTCTGCCTTCTTCTAACCTGTAGACAGACAGCTTAACCATCACCAAACACGACACATTTTCTACCTATAAATGTCTTTATATAGATATTTAAGATATGGTAAAAAGACTATGGTTACTCATAGCCTGTACAGTAAAAACTTGTTAGATACAACGGAAGCGGAAAATAAAAGTAAACAAAAGGGAGGTAATTAGACTTGGATACAGACCGACAATTTGTTGTTTTATAGAGTTCAGTTCATATTGTCATAAGAGTTCTGTGACATAACACTCCCCGTCTGATATTATATATCACTACTTTTATATTAGTGGGACATTAAACACAATCATCTAAACATGATAAAAAGTTCTAAGTTACTTAATCTGGTAGTAAATATATCAGTTCATTCACTGGTCTGGTATAATTAACACAATTCCCATCTTTAGAGATACGAATTTGCACTTTCCGAACACATCCGTCAGAACTAGGATAACACTGTACGACACGTCCCATCGACCATTCATTTCTATGAACAGTATTGTCCCTTAAAAGCACAACATCTCTTATCTTCAGATTTGGAACTGTAGTCTGCCATTTCTGTCTTGGTTGAAGTGTATATAAATATTCTTTCCGCCATCTTCTCCAAAACTGATCCGCATAGTGCTGCACCAATTTCCAATGACTTTCGTATTGTTCCTTGGAATTGAATTCATCAATCTCAAATATTTTAACATATTGATTCTGTTTTCATTGTAAGTAGAATTGATGGTGACAGCACAAATGGTGAATCTGGATCCATGGATACTGGTACAAGAGGTCTTGAGTTCATGATTGAGCTAACTTCTGCCATAAGTGTTACTAGCACATCATGAGTAAGGTTTTTACAGGAACTGTTAAGAATTATCGAATCTATAATCTTCCTGGCGACTCCAATAAGTCGTTCCCATACGCCGCCCATATGGGAAGAATGGGGGGAATTAAATATCCAAATCCAGACAGTGTCCATGTTGTATAAACACTGCTTCAATGGCGTATCTTCTACTTTTATGGCATCTATTTGCAGATGATCCCACAAAATTAGTTCCTCTATCAGATCTAAGAACTTTTACTTTTCCCCTAATAGCTACAAATCTACGTAGAGCATTTCTGAATGCGGAAGATGAAATCTCTTCTATAATTTCGAAGTGAACAGCCCGGGTCACTAAACATGTGAAGATAATAACCCACCGTTTTGAGTTCGACTGCCCGCCACGAGTTTTTCCGGTTATCACATTCCAAGGTCCAAAGACATCAAGGCCTACATTTGTGAATGCTGGAGCAGCTTCTAATCTGTCCTCGGGTAAATCAGCCATCTTCTGGGACAGAAGATTTCCTCTGAGTTTTTTGCAAATGACGCATTTGTGTATAATGGAATTGATGAGTCTCTTCACACCAGTTACCCAAAATCCTCCAGATCTTATTGCGCCTTCTGTAAAGTGTCTTCCCACATGCTTGACATCATCATGAAAGTTTCTTCCTAATAAACTAGAGATGTAATGACTTCCTGGTATTAAGATTGGGTTCTTCTCGTTGAACGTTGCCGCTATCTTATTGAGACGTCCCCCAGCACGAAGAACACCATCTTTATCTAAATACGGATTCAAAGACAAAAACTTGCTAGTCCTTTGAATGGGTCTGTTATGTTTCAAGTTGTGGATCTCTTCTTCATAAACATTGAACAGACTTTACTATAAACGTCTCTGCGTCTTCATAAATATCCTTTCAATTATTGACTCTGCGAATCTTGACTTTAATTAGAGATACAGCTCGAACTAGACTTTTCCAGGAGGAAAACTTGCTATAATAATCTGTTCCTAATTGATCTGAATTTGTAGAAGAACCATTAATTCTTGTCTTCAAAACTGTTACAGATGTATCAAGACGAATTTCTGGATCTTCAGTAGGGTCTACTAACTCAAAACAATCAAGAGATCTTGAGTCATTGTTTGTGAGGAACTCATTGGGTCCTAATAACCTATCATCATAACTGTTTATAGAAAAATTAAAATGTTAACACGTTTGTTGTTGTTCTGTTTAGTTGCCGCTTTAAAGTCTCATTGGTACAGATAAACCGAAACGAAAAAGAATTTAAAAGTTAAACGAGGCTTACCTGTAAGGTGAAGTTTGACTGTAATTCTATGGAGTTGAAGATTTAGGTAGAGATCAAATGCCCACCCAAGCTGATTTTTGGGATAATTTACTACAATTCAAACATTGAAATATAAATAAAAACCTTTCCCTTTAGAAAACAACCAAACACACCTTAAAATTCTGATTAGGCATGCGTGAAGCATATCTCATTTGATCTATACCTAAACCTTTAACTCCATAGAATTACAGTCAAACTTCACCTTACAGGTAAGCCTCGTTTAACGTTTAAATTAAAATTTACAGAAAAAGAAGTATTTGCACTCGAATCGGCAGACGACTACCTATCATCGGCACATACAGTCACATAGAATTAGTCAAATTTCACTATACAGGTAAGCCTCGTTTAAATTAAAATTTACAGAAAAAGAGGTATTTGCACTCGAATCGGCAGACGACTACCTATCAATGGCACATACAGTCACATAGAATTACAGTCAAATTTCACCATACGGGGCAAATTCAGCCCTAGTTATTAATGAGTCTATTTTTATGCGTCCACATTCATATTGTGGACGTATTATGCCGTCGCCCCTGTCTGTGCGTGTGTGTATGTATGTCGGCTACAGGACGTAATTCTTGCTGGATTTTCTTCAAACTTTGTATACTTAATCCTTATAACCTAAGGATGATCGCTATTGTCTTTGGTGAATGCCTGACCCCGGGGGCTGAACCACGCCCATTTCTTGTATTTGTTTATCGTCTACAGGCCTTATGTCTTAATGTATCATTTTAAAACTTTGCATACTTATTCGTCGTACCTTAAGGAACATCCCTATCGTTTGGGGTGCATGCCCAACCCCCAGGGGCAGAGCCACGCCCGTTTTTTAGTGTGTCTGTGTGTCGTCTGCAGGACACAATTCTTAATCGATCATCTTGAAACTTTAAATACTTATTCCTTATACCCGAAGGATGATTCCTATTGTTTTTGGTGCATACCCGACCCCCATGGACTGAGCAACGCCCATTTCTTGTATATGTTTGTTTGTCGTCTACAGGCCTCATTTCTTAATAACCCGGAAGCCCAGTGAGGTTTAATCAAAATATTGAGTCCAAAAGGTTTGAGGTTTGCAATACATATTTGACCCCTAGATCATTATGGAAAGGCAAGTCTTAAGTTTTGTAACCTGTGCGTATACCTGGGAGCACCCCCCCCCCCCAAACCCCTTAAATTTAATGGGAGTTAAAATTCAATGTCCATCCACAATTTTCTTGCAAGGATTTCATACTTAGCACTTGGAAACAGAATGTATGACTTAAGATCATAAAATATTGTGCTAATGCTACTTAAGAGCTTAATTAATTAGCATTATTAGTGGCCGTAATTAAAATTTAGAGTCCATGACTGAAACAAAGCCTAAAAGCTAGCTAACTAAGTCATGAAACCAAAAATATCACTTAAGAGCGACAAAAGTTGAACAAACCTTGCTTAAGACTGGTTCAAAGGTCACTAATTAGTGACTGTAATTAAAATTTAGAGTCCATAACTGAAACAAAGCTTAAAATCTGGCTTACCATGCCAGTAAACCAGAACTATAACTTAAGAGCAACAAAAGTTGAACAAACCTTGCTTAAGACTGATTCAAAGGTCAATTTTTGGGTCTCGTAATAGGGATTGAGTGGATTTGATTAAATTGTCTTGTCCAAGATTATTTTTGTTTGGAAAACATACTTAAGAGCTAATTAATTAGCACTAATTAGTGACTAATTAAAATTTAGAGTCCATAACTGAAACAAAGCTTAAAAGCTAGCTGACCAAGTCAGGTGGCCAAAAATATCACTTAAGAGCAACAAAACTTGAACAAACCTTGCTTAAGACTGCTTTAACGGGGGGCGGATCCAGGGGAGGGGGGGGGTCCAAACCCCACCTTGCTCAGCTACTTAAAACAAAATGAATACCTTGCATCAATGAAATTAAATCACAGTAAGATCCTACATCATTACAAAAATGATTTCTCTCCTTAAAAAGCGCAATCTGTATGTATGCCTATGTAATTTAGAGACGATGACTGACAGATTTCCTTAACAGGAACCTAAAAAAAAAACCTCCTGCAAAAATTCCTGGATCCGCCCCTGTTCAAATGTGACAAAGGTCATATTTTGGGCCACATTGTGACCAATCAAACATTCAGATTGCTTGCTTATCTCTGCTTGCCTAAAGAGACAACGTAAAACTATGCGACGAATCATTCCTTATAGGAAATGAATGGAATTATTGAACTAGATAACTATCTGGTTTTGAAAAATGTAGACAATTCGATAATATTAATAAAGATATATATTTATATGATTCAATACATTTATGTGTTCCCCTTAACATCGATATTTACCTTGGTGAAAAAAGGGTTGATATCCGAAAGTTATTTTCAGTATAATGCTATCAAGAGTGGCTAATAGTGTTTACTTACAAGATGTTACTGCTAGATAAGATGTTCATTGCACCGGAACATCCATTCAGAACGACATGTATACATTATATATTTAGACATAGTCGTATAAACGAAATAAAGCTGTCTATGTCATTAATTACAGAAGTCTATCCATATATTCCACCGATGCTACTTTCTATATGCAAAGTGGATGTTTTTAATATGTTAATTATAATTCCAAATTTATATCAGTTTTACAAATAATATATATATATATAGGCTTTGTTTAAGTCACGGCCACTAATTAATGCTAATTAATTAAGCTCTTAAGTAGCATTAACACAACATTTTATGATCTTAAGTCATACATTCTGTTTCCAAGTGCTAAGTATGAAATCCTTGCAAGAAAATTGTCGATGGACATTGAATTTTAACTCCCATTAAATTTAAGGGGGTTAGGGGGGGGGGCGCTCCCAGGTATACGCACAGGTTTCAAAACTTAAGACTTGCCTTTCCATAATGATCTAGGGGTCAAATATGTGTTGCAAACCTCAAACCTTTTGGACTCAATGTTTTGATTAAACCTCACTGGGCTCCCGGACTATAATGTATTATTTTTAAACTTTGTATACTTACTCTTTGTACCATAAGGAACATCCCTATCGTTTGGGGTGCATGCCCAATCCCCAGAGACAGGGCCATGCCCTTTTTCTTTTAGTGTGACTCCTACAGCCCACAATTCTAAATCGATCATCTTGAAACTTAAAATACTTATTCCTTACACCCTAAGGATGATCCCTATTGTTTGAGTGCAGTTCGACCCCCGGGGACAGAACCACCCCACTTTTTGTATTTGTTTGTTTGCCCTCTACACCAGGGACAGCGTCTCGTCTATTTTCTTTTTGTGTGTCTGTGTGTCACCTAGAGGCAACAATTCTTAATCGATCGTCTTGAAAACGTTTTGTCCCCCGCCTTTCGACGAAAGTTAGGGGACTATTAAAATGGGTTCGTCCGTCTGTCTGTCACACTTTTTGGGACACAATAACTCTCTTCCTAAATGTTCAAACTTGGTATATGTGTTCATTTGGTCAATGCCTTGATGGAGTTCGAAGATGAGCATTTTCCGCTTAGGGTAAACAGAGATAAGCAATTTAATTGGTTGATGCTTTGGGACACGATAACCTTAGTTCTAATTAAGTGAGAGTGATGAAACTTGGTGTATAGTTTCATTACAGTAATACCTTGACTAAGTTCGATAATGAGCATTTTCTGCTCAGGGTAAGCAGAGCGATAAGCAATTTGATTTGCCGAGATTTTGGAACACAATAACTCTCCTAAATGAGTTAAAATGTTCAAAATTGGTGTGTATGCTTATTAGGTCAATGCCTTGGTGGAGTTCGAAGATGAGCATTTTCTGCTTAGGGTAGGCAGAGATAAGCAATTTGATTGGTTGATACTTTGGGACAAGATAACTTAGGTTTATCTTGATTGATGATTTGTATGCCAATACAATGACTGCATTCTCATTCAGTAATGGATTCGACAGTAACAGTGTATAGAAACGATACGAGGGCCCTTTCCCTTGGCCGGAGGGGCCCTTTTGTCATGCGTGGGAGCCCTTTTGTCTGCCTTTAGGGTCCCCCTAATTAGGGTACATTTTCATTTTTCTCGTCGGTTTCAGCATTTTTCTTTATATAACACTTTTGGATGACATTTCGTGTACAGTTTGATTGCTCGATACGTTTGAAAAAAATAAATGTGCGATTAATTAATATGTGTCATCTATTTATTTTGGGATTTCGTCGGGGGACATCACCCTCACTGTTGGCTTGTTTATACTTATTCCTTATACCCTAAGGTTGACCACTATTATTTTGGTGCATGCCCGACCCATGGGACAGAGCCACGCCCAATGATTGCGTGTTTTGTGTTCGCTTACAGAATGCCATTCTTAACAGATCATTTTATAACTTTGCATACCCATTCCTTATACCCTAAGATGACGCCTATTGTGTTTCGTGATTGCCCAACCCGCAGGGGTAGAGTCATACCAATTTTTACTTCATGTCTGTGTGTGTTGCCTACAGGCTACGATTCTTAATGGATCGTCTTTATTAAACTTGTAATATGTATTCTTTATAGCCTAAGGACGACAACTGTATGTCCCTACCCCCAGAGGCAAGTCACGCCAAAGTTTTGTGTTTTACGTTTACAGGCTGCGATTCTGAATGAATCAGCTTGGTACTTGGCATATGTATTCCATATAGCCTGAGGGCGTCCACTATTTATTTTGGTGAATGTCCCGAACCCCAGAGGCAGGCCACGCCCAATTTTTGTGTTTGTCATTTACAGGCCGCAATTCTGAATGACTCCGCTTGGTACTTGGCATATGTATTCCATATAGCCTGAGGGCGTCCACTATTTATTTTGGTGAATGTCCCGAACCCCAGGGACAGAGCCACGCACACCTTTTGCTTCTGAAAGCCACAATTCTGAATGGATTATCTTGGTATACTTATTCCGTATACTCTTAAGGACGGCAACTATTGATTTTCATGCACAACCCCCAACCCTAAACAAACCAAACGCCTTGCCTTCTTGACAAAGTACCAAATCAATCAAAGCAGCTCTTCAATTTGTAAAGTATAATTAGTAACATAATCCATTACATGTTTATTTTCCGACCGATTGGTGGCTGGGTCGTTTAACGTATGCGCTATAGATCATAATGCAGTGCATCTAGTTAAGTGGGGTCGTTTCAATAACCCGCGGGTATGTATAAAGGATTATGGTCGCCAGTCCAATCTCGTTGGTTATCTCCGGGTCTCCTGGGGTTCCCCCCACTGGTGAAATGGAAGAGGGTTTAATGTCCGACTAGATTAATGGAGACGGGTGTACGTCATACAGTGTGCTTTGAGGAAAACTGTGCACTGGCAGCGGTGCTACAGCCTACTCGTATATCGAATTATAGAGAGAGAGAAACTAGGTCAAATCCGGACTAACATATGGTTTATAATTTTATTTCAATAATTCGCTTGCGCGTAGGTGTCTTTAGCCGTGGGAGGAAATCGGAGTGCCCGGAGGACACCCACGAGGTTGAGAAGGCGTCCCCAAAGCCGTATATATAAAGTTGCGACAACTGTGAAGCCAGAAATTTCATATGACGTCATGAAAATATGACGTCAAGTGTAAAAAGACGCCATGTTGGGTCCCAAGTCATTGCTTACTCACTATCTATTTAATGCCCAATAATATTGCTGTGTCGAAGTTGCCTGTCCCAATAGGGATATGAAATGTTGATCGATATGCTATAGAATTCTGCGAAAAAGAGTCTATAGGCGATAAATCATACATGTTTAAAACGAAAAGTATAGATGAACATACTATCATTATTAATTATTATACCACACAAAGAGTACATTATTGCTTATAGCCGAATTCATAAAAAAAAAGAAGTAAAAAATTTCCCAGATAAAAGCGCTATCAAATATATTTAACTTGCATACGCTTTTACAAATCAGATTTTTTTGTGCAGACGGTTAAATTGAAAAACCAAAATATATATAATAATTTGGGAGATAAACCATTTTTCCTTCTAGCCTGAAATTGCGCGATTTTTTGGTCTGGAGCCATTCCTGCGTGTCAGTTTTCGGACATCGATCATTAATTGTATCATCAATATTTCAAAAATCGAAATTTCTTTATGTCTATGCGCGACATGTGTTTGTCTAATATATAAACGATACAAATTTAACAGATACAAATACATGTTATTCCACAGGTATGTCTAGACAATGAAGGGGACGCAGTTAGTTTTGAGTTTGTTCGACTCCTTTGGGTATTTGCCCCACTGGTTCTCAACCAGTAGGCTCTATCAAAGACATATCAGATTTGTTACAAATTGTTAGGAATTTGTTCCACATATCCCAACATTTTTCGGCTTTTTGTTCCATCTGTAAAATCATACATCCCTATCAAATGTGCAACAAGAAAATTCAAAGGCTAAATGGAACAAGTAGGCCTAAACCTTAATGTCGAAAAATACGTAAGACTTTATGAAGTAAGATATTTTTATGATATGATTCAACCGAAAGGTACATACATTATGTATATGCAACGAAGATTATTTATATCTACATTCAAGGTTAATCAACTGTGTATAATTTTTTTAATTTTTGTCGAGCTAAATAAAGTATATGAATTATTGACATAAGACGTCTATGTGTGGTTAACAGTGAGTAACTAGAACTTTCTAGAACAAATCTATTCAGGCCCGTAGCTAGCGGGGGGGGGGCAGCTGCCTCCCTCCCCTGGAAAATTTCGGCACCCCCTATTGGCGCCGCAGGCGCCCTTTGGCCGTTGTGGAAAAATCGGCTCCGACAATGGGCACCGAAGCGCGCAACACGAGGTCAACGACCAAAGTCTCCATATTTGTATGGGCGACACATAAAGCCGAGTGACATTAGTTGGGCGCCAACGACGAGATTGGCGCCCAACCAATGTCACTTGGTTTTATGGGCGCCTCGCTAATCATGTCGCTATATATGAGCCGTCTCATAATAACCCACACGATTAACCCGACAACGGCCCGATTTGTGGGGTGGCTTATCTCGGAGAGGCGCCCATAATAACATGATTGGTGCGTATAATAATGGGCTGCACATAGTGTATAATGCCGAATTGAACTGGTTGGGTCCATAATATAATGCTATAGTGAGATTAGTTAGGTGCCCACGAATGAATTGGGCGCCCAAAACGGTTTGATCTGTGGATTGCCTTGTCCCGGTGAGACGACCTTAATTGTTGGTGAGGCGCCGTATGATGTCGAATCAGATTGGTTGTGCGCCCACAACTTGATCAAAGGGGCGCCCAAAACGGCATGATTCATGGAGGTCTCATCCCGGAGGGGCGCCCATAATACGGAGATCGTGGACACCAATAATATGATAATCTTAAAAATTCAAACGGCATGATTTGTGGTGTGCCTCATTCCGTAAGGGCGCCCATAATGATGAGATCACAGGCGCCCTACGCCTAATGCTAATGAGATAAGTTAGGCGCCTACGAATGAATTGGGCACCCGAAATGGCTTGATAATCTTCAGGTCGCTCTCATGTCCGTAGCAAAAAAAAGTACCTGAAATGTAATAAAACACTAATTCTAAATTTACTTTTCTTATAATAGAATATTGCGAATTAGTACTAAATTGACAATGGATTCAAACATTTTGTCTGAAGCCACACTACTTTGTGCCACATATTTCGGGCATCGGTTATTATTTGTGGATGCAGCTGCCACACTCCGATCGGATGGTTGGAATTCAGGTCGGAATGAGTAGGATTTCAGTTACAAAAATATTGGAAAATTGGAAGTTGCTTTTACTCTTTGGTTAGAATAGCCAACAAAAAAAAACGCATAATAATGCGGCGGTTGTATTGAGTTCAGGTAAGCCACCATATTCCTGAACAATAACCCATGAAATCCATCCTTGGCCATTGTTGGCCAGCAACATGGCAGCCTTTCGTTTAATCTGGGGTCTTCCCTAAAGCTTTGGACAGTGATTTAAGTTATAGTACCCGTTTAGATAGCCGTTTTTGTCACGCAATTATTTTTTCTGTAACATTCTGCTTTGCACTTGTTAATGATAAAATCGTCCAATTTAGAGCTCTATTGAACGCGTAATGACATTGTTACGTAGTTAGCTATTGGTTGTTAATCGGACTACTGACCAGTTATTATTTGGAGCAGAAATTTTCTTCCAATACAGCAGTGTTAAGTGGGATTAGCTCTAATCAAACGAAACACTGCAAGGTAGGCTATATTGGATCACATTTCAGTTGCTGTATTCATAGGCTGAAATAGCAGCAAAACACGTTTGCGACAGTCAAAATTTGCTCACGACCTCCCCATCTCCGTAGAATATAAACAATTGATTGGAATTCGGCCCAGCCACCATAGTAAGGTTATGTCAGACCACCCACTGAATCCAGGGACTGGAATAGCAAGAAAATGTGTTTGAGGTCGTCAAATTTCCTCAATTTTTCGGGGGGGGGGGTGAGCGTAGGGTCCCTAGACGTCTGTAGGCATAACCCAAAATTGGTTCGGGCATTCCAAATTCTTTCCCCTAACATAACATACGCCTATGGAGAGCACGCCTATGAGTTGTCGTAACTTTCCCTATACAGGGCTTTGGGCGTCCCTATCTCCATGCCACATACGCTCACACCAGGGCTCGAAACCACAGCCGCAAACCAGAGGTGACCGGTCAGCTAGAGGTCGAAGCGCGGCACTCTAGACCACTAGGCCATTCCAACCACCCATATCGAAATATAACTGCCAATGAATCTTTTAAGTGCACGTCATTGTGTACAAGGGATCTCGGTTATTTGTCCCATCCGAAAGACGATACGTTGTCGCTTGCCCAGACCCAGAACTTTTTCGGACAACGCAGGGATCGAGACAGAACTTCCAGGTTAGCGAGCCACCGCCTTACACATTTAGCAACCACTGTTACAGACCTCTGCTCGCTAGGCAATTAGTAAAATAAAATGATCTAGTTTGTTTTGAGTTGATGATAAGCCCTATCAAATTAAAATGAATCATATGTTAAAGCCCCAATAACACTCTTGTTGTAACTGAATAATATGTCCCAATCTTCATTCTGGTCATCAAATCGTATTATTTTAGAATATTCCAATTAAATAATGATATAAATTTCATCTTAACACACCTATTTTAAAAAAATTGGAAAAATTCAACCAATTGATTTGAAAAGTATAACGTAAACCTTTTCAAATGTGACTTGGATTTTAAAATATTTTCGAACCCTCTGGACAAGTAAAATAGGTTGTAATGGATAATTTACACAACATGTAGGACACTTAAACATCTAGTACTTAGAATAAGGGTATTATTTATTTTCTGGAGCTACCAAGCCAGCAAGAATGTTATTGTCCCTTTAAACCCAGAATAACCTAGCTTGTATCGATTGAGTGAACGTTCGGCTAGGTGCCCGACATGGTTTATGTTCAGTCGCCGCCTTTTTACAACATTACTTCCATTTGCAAGCCGAATATGCAACAAGACAAATATCCGCTTGGACACGCGTGTGAATACTGTGCGTAAGGAAGAAGTGCAACTGTAGTTTCCGCGCGCTGTAAAAGTTAACATGGAATGGGCCACATTACATGTACATTTGCATTAGACCGGGTTTATTTTCGCTGGCGGAAACGCGTACACCAGTACCTTTGGTGTAGAGCACTGTCATCGATAAATACTGGCTGGAGTTGGTTTTCAGGTTTTCTCATAATACAATTTGTAAATTGTTTGAACCGTGACAAACCACGGACTTTTGGTTATCAATTATTATATACCACCTTGACATATAACACAGTCTATTCAGATCACGTTTCTAGAGTTAATATCATGATATGTAAGTTATCTTCATCAACGACTACCCTAAACGGTACAGTCTCAGTCGAGGCACCTGCTAGTTGCAGGACAGGCTGTTGTCACCCAAGCCAAGATCTGAAGACCTGATTTTTATTGGCAGCGAGATAATTCAAGAAAAGGTAATTGATAATCTTAATTGATATAATTATATTTAACGAAGCTAAGTCTCTAACTCATTATCATCCAAAATCTTCAACATTGGAAGTACGAATTATTTGTCAATTTCAATCAACATTGATGTTGTGATCTTACCGGAAAAAGATGGACTTCTGGCGATATCCAATATATAAGACAAAATAAACATTTTACGATTGTACACGAATCGTGTACCATAATGCGTTTCAGCCCCACTTCTAACAAGAGACTCGTCAACATTGCACAAAATCAAACGGCATAAGTAGACTGGAATAACCAGACGCTAGAAATTTACATTCTGTTGAGATTGCTGGCTTATACCGCCGAACACAACTGATTTTAAATTAGAGTAAAAACGAAAACCATTGAATGCAAATCGGTTTATATACATTCATATTACAATAGTATATGCCCTGCGACCCACTTCAATTTCTAGGTCCTAAATGTTAGCGATTTAGCTCCTTTATTAAATAAAAATGTTGCTTATTAACACACTAACCCATAAACGGAAACCATAGTTCAGAATACATGTTAATCTGAAGGTCTGTAACCTTTTTTTGCACCGATATGAACATAATCACCAAAAAACATTGTCAAATATCAGAGCTACGCTACATTTAACATCTTCACGGTGCACAATGCCATGGAGACGTATGCTGACGATTCCGAACCAAGGGACCTAATACGTCCAGAAATCGCATCTGCATGATTTCCTATCTTTTATATTCACTGAATTTAGCAACAAATGTTCACTAACATCATCCAGGACTCCAAATAATTATGATGTAAAACGAGATTTTTACTGTTTCCAGGGAACTACAAGTTATCCAGTCGCAATGGGTGGAGATCTTAAAGAAAGGGTGGAACTAGATAAGGTGCTGCACGTGACTGGGTACAAGGGGGCGTACCAGATAAGACAGTCTATTGTGTGCCTTTTATCGTGTTTAAGTTGTGCCTTTCCAATTCTCTCTATTGTTTTCATAGGTAAGATATATGCAAACTTATACATTAAGTAATATTTAACTTTAACGCAATTGTTACACTCACAAGCTTTATCCCTTGGAAGGTTTCATGTAACTTAGAAGGGAGACTTCAAAGTGGAGTATCATAAGCAAATGTAAACCAAATAAACATATGACATTGGTTTTGAAAGATCTCCATTGTTTTCTAACTGAGGTAGAATTTCCGAAAATGACGTGGGTGTCTGTTGGGCGAATGTCACGGCATGGCAGAGTGTGATCATGCGCATTTCCATTAAAGGATAAACTGAGATAAGCAATTAGATTGATTGAGACTTTGGAACACAGTAACTTTGGTTCTGATCGGGTGAGGCCGACCAAACTCCCGATTATAGATTTATCATACCAATACTCCGACTAAGTTCGATGCTTTAACTAAGTAGCGGTTCGACATTAGATCGGCTAAGACTTTGAAAAAGTAACAACTCTGATTTTAATTGAAGTATCTTGACGGAATTCAATAAGCTAAGCAATTTCAATGGTCGATGCTTTGTGATAGACAGTGACGAAGCTTAATGTATGTTTCAGGGCCAGGTACTTCAAAACCCGACATGAGTTTGCTCGTGAACATTTTATGCTTCTAAGCTAAAAGATAAAAGTGTAATTAATTAATATCTGTCACCATCTGATTTCGGTGAGGAACACCAGTCTCAGGGTTGGTGGTAGTAAGAATTAAAGGGACAATCCCGATAAGAACAGAGTCTCAAAAATTAAAGTCCGAGTATTTATGAAATTTATGGGCCAAAATATAGTGGCATGGTGTATTTACCTTGTCTCAAAATTTCAGCTCAAAATATTCAGTCGTTTGGGATTGTACGTCAACACTGCTTATCCGGACACGTCGTAACCCTTTTAAGATTTCGGGTCAATTTTTTCATTGGGTGACCTGATAATCGATTAACGTTTCTTGAGAGGTCTGTACAGTGAATGACCCATGCACTGTACTTGATAACAAAAGGTAAATTTCATCTACATATTATTTTTATAGAAAAAAATCTGGTTTTATCCAGATACCTCTATAATACAACGGTCTCTATTTCCAGATGAAGACTGTCAGGTTTAAGTTATTTACAGGCGTATCACAAATATTGGGTTGGTAGGTGGGCCTTAGGTTATGGATTTGAAGGATTTTAACATACAATTAAGCAGTTTTATTCCCCAAAAAGTTATCGGGATTGGCCCTTTAAGTAAAAATGCCCGGACCAATTTATTTGCCTTGTTCATGTTTTATTTTGGTATTGATTTCTCGTAGTTCAGCTATAAAGTCATTACAACAATATGTGTTAAATGGGATGTATTTTTCGGGACTAATAATGGTTCTAATCATATCCACGCCAAAGCCCTGTATAGGGAAAGTTACGACAACTCATTTACAGGCGCCATTGTGGGTCCCAACTATGACCCCATAAAAATTATGACGTCATATAGCTTTACTAAACGAAACGTTTTATCTTTTTCTTGCGGTTACGTTTTACGGGCTACAGTGTTATTTGGTTCATTGATAAAAATGTCAGACAAATTCATACTAAAAATCGGCCGAATTCGTCCAAGGAAAAAATGACGTAATTAACATAATTCAATACGGCGTCACGTTCTCCGGATTTTATCGGAGAGCGATATCTCTTAATGAATGTCTTTCAGTGGTGGGAGGATAGATAATTTCTTTTTAAATTCCTCGATGGATCGGGGGTCGTGGGCATCTAAACTGTAGTTCGGGTAGAGTCTCTGAACCATGACACTGAGACTCTAAACCATGATGTATCCTGTAGTTCGGTCAGTCTCTAAGCCATACCAGGTTACCGTGGAGTTGGGATAAACCATAATTTTGTAACTATGAATTGTAGCCTAAATTATGTTAACCCAGAAATGACATTAAGTTTCTCTTAATTGAATATATTGTTAACGCGCTTTAAATATCTGGTCGCACTACACGCAAAACCAAAATCTTAAAGATAAACCTGCAGACAAGACAGAAATAGACATTGCAAAAAATAAACAAATCAAATAGTGGGAAAAATCATAATTTATTCAGCTCAACATAAGACGTACAATACTGTCTTGTTGCATACTATTTATATACACAGCGCTCTTATCTGGTGATCTTCTATTTTATTTTTATATGAATTAGGTTATATAACATACTCTATGTGTTGTATAATAATACTGATAGTATCTTCAGCTATACTTTTCGGTTTTTTAAAAAAAACAATATATGTTTTATCTCCAATAGAATCTTTTTCGCAGAAATCTATGACATATCTATCCACATCCTGTATGTCTGGGCAGCCAATAGATAAATAGATAATGCGTGGTTACTTGGGACCCACGATGGCCTCTTTTTACACATAGGTAAGGTTTTCGTGGTTCACTCGAGTCGACACCAGACCGTTCGCGTTTTGAATCGAGTTGGTCACATGACTGACTCGAGTCGCATCACGTGACTAACCCTTTTACTCCCCGTTGAACGGAGAGTAAAAGCGTTCGTCACGTGACAAAATGACGTCCTAGGTAGAGGTAAGTCGGTTGTTTCGGAATCTTCTTCTTCTTCGTCCTCTAACAGTTCCTGAATTAAAATAAGATTCTGAATGGAAGCAGCCATTGCGAAAAAATGAGGCAGCCATTACGAAAAAATAAAACAAAATAAATAAAGGTGTCTCGCCATTTTGTTTTGATGTCATGTGACTGCTCAGACCGTTCGGGATGATTCACCCGGGTAAACGCGACAATGGAGTCGACTCGAGTAAACGACGAAAACCTTACCATAACGTCATATTTTCATGAAGTCATGTGAATTTTCTGGCTTCACAGTTGTCACAACTTTATCTATATACGGATTTGATCCACACCAGACTAACACACATTTAAAATTTGAGCAAAATAAAGACTTACCTCAGTCAAGATAGATAAATATACAAACCATATGCAGCCAAGGTAGTATGTATGTTAATGAATACGTTATGGGTCAACTTTTTTCCAGATTTAACCAAATGTTATATTTATGTTTACAACAGGATATGTACCGAAACATCGTTGTGCTTCCTTACCTAACGTAACCTTCCTCGAAGATTTTGGTATCAACCCCGATCATGTGGTAGACGTGACTACTGATCAATGTACTTTGGGTATCACAACTAACAACAGTGGACGTACCTCGTATGTAGAACTACCCTGTGTTAATGGATTTCAATATGACGTTGCTAGGGAGACTTCCATTGTATCTGAGGTAAGTCCCGGGTGTACAAAATCTAGCCCTTCTCGTTACAATATTGCAGAATGAATTATTGAAAATAATTTTTAAAAAAAAACCCATTTAAATTGTGTTATTTGGAGCAAGGTTATCAATGTCTGTAGTTTTGACAAGATGTGTGCACTGTGCAGTGACCTTAATCACTCTGGTCATTTGTCCAGTTGCCAAACGTAATTTTGGTTAATTATGATATCTTCAAAAACATCAGGTCAACTTTATGTACAGGTTTGATGACCCGCTGTCGTTCTGCATACGAGTCTTAGCCTGGCTCCTCCATTTCTAAATTAATTTAATCATTAAATGACCGATATCATCGAGTGTTGATTATAGTATTATTGTATGTGATATGCGTCGCGGGTAAGATGCAGAAAGCGCAGATGTTAAAAATTCGCTTCATCCACGTGCGACGCATACACTCGTATGTTAAAAGTCTAATTAATACGTTATATGGCATTTATGGCCCAAAGACAGAGATGTAATAGACACAGCTAGCTCTTATATGTTTAATTCTATCTCTTTTTCAGTGGGATCTTGTGTGTGATCGAGCTGGTTTAGCTGAGTTAAGTCAGACATTGTTGATGCTGGGTCAAGGTATTGGAGCCTGTGTCTTCACATCTTTGGCTGACAGATATGGACGGAAACCAGTCAATATTGTTTGTCAGCTAATATTGGTTGTAGCATCTATAGGCCTGGCATTTATTAATAATATTGGAGGATTCACAGCTCTTAGATTTATTATCGGTGCTTGCCAACAGGTTGTTATATAATACTACAATGTATAATATTATACCCTTTTCAAATATATATGAACTTATTGGTTTGGATCTAAGTTATTTTCTGCCATTAACTGCTGGTACTTGACAGTGGAATAAGGCTGTACTTGTCTGCAATGAAGACGAGAATATACCATACAGTGTGCGATCACAACGTTGACACGGACTGATGCTCTACGGCCCTCTGTGATTTAGAATTACGTCTTTAGATGGTTCGTTTACGAAAAAGCCAATATGCACACGAGGTCTCGGGTTCTATTTTTATCCGAACATCTGCTTTGTCCGCCCTGTAGACATGACCCAGCCACCGTGTTTCCCCTGCAAATTAAATAAGCTATTGGCGGGGGTGTAAGTTAAACAATTCTGGCTCGTCAATTGAGATGCAATGTGGTTTTGCCAGTACAATATAAGTCGTTGAAATGTGTTTTAAAAGAACCTATTTGGCTTATGTACAACTAATGTTCTATGTTACTGTAATAGATTGACAGACTCAAACTTTGCTCCCGGTCAATTTAGCCAAATAATAGTTAAATTCCTAGTGCCCCAAAAGTTCAGTGTTTGTGCAATATGTGACAAGTGGTACGGTTAGTGATAGCGCCCCAAATGATCATTAGCAGGGTTAGTGATAGTGCAAATCGGTTAAGCACATAGTTCCAGATGGACATTTGGTAAAGGTAGTGGTACTGGGTTTTAATTTCAGGGTCTTGGTTTGACAGCCTATTCTATATTTGTGGAGCTCTGTACAACTGAATTGAGAACATTGGCTGGTTGTACTGGTGGGTTAGCTTGGACTCTATCGTGTATGTTACTTGCTCCACTGGCCCACTTCATGCAGTATTACAACTGGAGATACTTCCAATTAGCTACCGTTGCAGGACTAATTTATGGTATAGTTATTTACTGGTAAGTTGGAATGTTCGATTCGTTCTCGTTTCGGCAATCTGGGTTTCAAAAAAAGTAAAACATCGTTTTTGTATGAGAACAACATGATCTAAGTTATTTATTCGATCTGGGTCATTTAGAAAACTAGGTTCTAAACCGGAAATAACATTATCCATTATCCAGAGTTGAATACTACACTAGAATTTAATTAATTTGACATCCGAATGATTAAGGATAAACGATATCTTTATTTTTGTTTAAATTAGAATCTTTACTTAAATCACTCCAGGATATTGGATGAATCACTGAGATGGTTGGTGGCCAACAATAAAGTGGTTCGAGCTGAAGAAACAATGAAAAAAATTTGTAAAGCAAACAAAACTGACTTTGACAGAGCCAGGGCTGTCCTTCACGAACAAATTTTAGAGTGCAAACAAGCAGCTAAGATGAACAAGCTACATCGACAACTGGAGATGCTTCCTATCACAGAGAAAAACGAGGAGGAGAATCTCTTAGAGAAAAATGGCAGTCCCTCAGCAGGAGATACAGATATGGCCGAACCAGAGAAATATACAATTCTGGACATTCTGAAGCACCGCGACATACTTAAAATCACTTGCATTCTGGGTTTTATTTGGTAAGAATCAAGAACTTATTGGAATAAGGCAAAACAACGAATGTATTACAGTGATATTATTTAAACGGGGGGAGGGGGGGGGTAATATATTTTAGCTGAACCCTAATCCACCCGTCTGGG
Organism: Patella caerulea; assembly: GCA_036850965.1. Classification (NCBI taxonomy): domain Eukaryota; kingdom Metazoa; phylum Mollusca; class Gastropoda; family Patellidae; genus Patella; species Patella caerulea. The sequence continues at coordinate 38,717,833 of JAZGQO010000008.1, forward strand.
TGTTTAGTATTCCGGCTTACTCTAATATACATTTCCACACTATTTATCATTCCAGGGCTGTAAATAGTTTGACGTATTATGGCTTATTCTTGACCTCATCTTCAATGTCTGGTAACAGATTTCTCAATTATTTTCTTAATGCACTAGTCGAGTTACCCGCCATGTTCATCGTTTTCTTTGCATTGAAACGGTAAGATATTCACCTTGAAGATCATTATATTGTACATGTATTTATGTGTTTCCAATTAACGTATCGAACTTTAGCTATGCCTGCTTATTAAACATACATTATGCAAGAGCTAAATCTGCCTATAGCATTCTTTTTTTAGGCCATAAATATTATATAAACTATTAATTAGACATATATTAACAAAACAAGGCCATAATCAACCCTCGATGGCATCGGATACTCGAGATTTTAACTGAGATTAGAACGGTTCACCATTTAAAAATTTAATTGTAAATGCGAAAGGGAGACTAGTCGCGAATATACCAGTGTCCTGGTTACAACCATTCACGCATCTTGTCAAAACTACAAACAGTGATAGTTTTGCTTTTGATGGAATTTTCAATATTCTCTTTTTTAATCTAGTTGGGAATTATTTTACGAATAATGACCAACTCTTTATTAAACTCATAACTAAGGTATCTTTAAGCAATAGGTATAAACACAATTATGTTCTGATTTTCTTTGAAAAAAATAAAACTATCGCTTTAAGGTCCGGCACTTGCCCTAGAGTTATGAATCGAAAGAAATTTCAAATAGATCCCTGAGTACATATTTCATTTTTTTTTTTTAGAATTGGTAGAAGAACACTCAGTGTGCTGTTGCATGCATTAAGTGGATCAGCATTAATTATATCTGTAACATTAGTGGCTACAGTAGGTAAATATACATTGTTATGTTAGTTCACCACTATATCGGGTAGGGGTCGGGCGTGCAAATCATGAAATTGTGAGCATAGTATAACAAAATCATCAGGCATGATATGGCGCGACTAGCTTAAATCTGCATCAGAGATGAAGATAACTTGACAATTATTGACAAATAAGTCTGACGGCTTAATATGAGTGCAATAACGAATTCCTACTGGGCTAATGTGACCGTGAGGTCCGTCAGATATTACAAGAGTCTGGAATGGTTCTTCAAATCTTTAACACTGGAAACTTATAATAATAATTATCTACACACACTTACAGGACCGCGGATAACCGACTAGTACATTATGCTACTAAGTCGGATAAACCTAAATGACTAATGTATCAATTACAATCATATATTTATATGGAATTACTTCTAATCACTTGGCTAGATCAAATGTTGACATAAATAAGCGTTGATATAAGAAATACAACAATGGTAAATCAATTAATAGATTGGCATGTTCACATCTAAAACAGTTTTAAAACAATAAGGGATTATAATAAATTAACATGCCATTAGAATTACGTGACATTTCCTCCTTGGCTACAGTCACCTTTCAATAGCACACGCAGGTACGTATCCAGGATTTTTTGCAGGGGGGGGGGTCTAGGTTTGATAATTGCTTAACTAATTGCGCTCAACCAATAATTTGGTAAATTAGATTCAGTTTGGTTCATTCTGACGTATTTCCAGATGGTAAATTCCAAAATAAAAGGTCTAAATCGCCAATAAAATCGCATAAAAAAATTTCAAGTCTGAGCAGGGGGTGGGGGGGTCCGGACCCCCTGCCCCCCCCCCCGCTCTGGATCCGCGCCTGACACGCACAATGTTTTAAAGAAATAGAATAATGTTTGTCCTTAGAGTTTACATTCATACATAATTCAATTTGATGACTTTCCTTTTCAAAATCAAAGTATTTAATAAAATATTCTAGATTTAAATCCTAACATATAACTATTATAACCAGCACGATTATACTAATGAAGACGGGCATACGCCATACAGTGTGTTATGAGGGAAATTTCGCCCAGGTCCCGCCTTACGGCCTATTCTTATATTGAATTCCAACTGCTAAGGCCTACTTAAAACCCCATTGAATCAGAGCTCGAGGAGGGGGGTGTTAATCTAGCGTTGGTATTTTGATTTTTTCTTCACCCTATTTAATATTTAAGCGAAGATGTGCAAATGACGCAACGTTACCTTTAATTTTTTCCAGGAACTACCTCTGCCGGATCTATAGGAAGCGTGGTATTTTCTCTTGTGGGAAAGTTCGCGGTCACAGCCTCTTTCAACTGTTTATTTGTCTTAACACCTGAACTGTTTCCAACAAATATGAGGTATTTCTAGGATAATTATAATATATGGAAATGGCGTGGGCGGGTGGGGGAGGGTATAGTTTTGTCTGTTTGCGGATTGCATGAAAGTGCACGCTGACACGAAAAAGACAGTCGTCAAATTATGGAGAAATGTGTTTGTAGTCGAATCTGACCTTGCAGGATCCGCGGCCAAGGTATGTCATGACAAAATGAATTAAATAAGAGAGCGGTGGGTGGCAGTTTGTGAGATGTGACATCATTGATGGCTGCGAGTTTCCCCGATGACATTGCGCTTATTACAAACGATGCGTATATTAGTCCCAGCGCATTCCGGGGGTTTGGTGGCCGAATGGTTAGCACGTGCGTGCTGTATCATAAAGCCTGTAATTGAGTCAACTGGTGTGGTCTCGAATCCCCAGGTGTATGACAAGGAATAGGGTTGTCTACCGAACTTCGTGGGTTTTCTTCGGGTCCTCCGGTTTCCCCTCTCTGCTAAATACCCATACAGCGAAAGTGAATTATTGAAATAAAATTAAAACATATGTGGGTCCCGAAATAACCTAATTTATGTCGAGTAGACGTTAAACCCTATTTTTCTCTCCCTCCCAACGCATTCGTTTGTGAAAGTAACCCGTATCTTAACACGCATTGTGATTACACATTTACTTTGGTAGATACAAACTTTAATGTTTAAAACATGTGGGTGATCAATTATCACTCTTTCTAACGGCATATATCCATTTTCAGGAATGCTGGCATAGGTGTAGCCTCAGCTGTAGCAAGAGTTGGTGGAATGCTGAGTCCTTATTCTAGTACATTGGTAAGTTCATTGCAATCTGATTCCAAATTGTTGAAAATTTATACAGTATAAAAGTAGAAGAAACAAGGCCATAAATTCATACGTTTCTCAACATTTTAAAACTTGAGATATCTAAAACAGTTTATGGTCTTATTCGGGGTTATAGTGTAGGCAAATGCTCCTGTCCAAAGGGAGTCCGTTAATGTCTGTTAATGACCAACTGTCCTGTTTTACACCGTATATATTTCTTGGTATTACAGTTTTTAGTTTTATTTGATAATCTTGGGGCCAGCATTGGTGTTGTTGCTGTGTTTTTAGTAGAGTTATTATCCTACTGTCCAAAAGAACACTGGGTTTGTGCCATATATGTCTTGTAATTACTTTTTAGAGTCAAGTGGTAATCTGGGGACCAGGAGTGGTGTTTGGTTCTTGCTGTATTTCGGCATCCTTGTTGTTTCTCATGCTACCAGAGACGAGAGGAAGAGAGTTACCTACCACGATAGCTGAAATGAGAGAATGGAGTCAACAGAAGAGACGAGTTTCAGAAATATGTTTAGAAATAAAACAATGATAACACAATGAATTGGAAAACTACAAAGTGCCACATTTTTACATTATTTAACAGAATAAAATAAATTATTGTTTTTTTTTTTGTTGTTGTTTTTTTTCGAATTAGCCCCTGACGTTGTAGATTGTATTTTCCCGTTAGAGATTTTGAGATGAGTTCCGAATTCTGAAAAATTAGTGAAGGAGGGTGGGGGTGTTTAAATAGAAAGACAGAGGGGGATGGAGATTAACGTCCACTATTTTACACACCGTCTTCTTTATATTATATATTACTATAGGCATACGTATTCAAAAATGGAGATTATTATGTATTTTACACATGTGCTTTGGGGGGGGGGGTCGATTCCCCGGTTGTACGTGATAAGGAGTAGGGTCGCCTGTACCAACCTCGTGGGTTTTCTCTGGATTCCTCCCACTGCTAAAGACCCACGCACGGGCGAATTATTGAAATTAAATTAAACCATATGTTAGTCTCGAAATGACCCGGTTTGTGTCGAGTGGGCGTTAAACCCCAATTCTCTCTCTCCCCTCTCTCTTTCTCTAGTACACGCATATGACAGCGTTGGCGAGAATAAATGGTCTGACTGTCCATTGTATTTGTGCAAACCAGTGTGGTGTTACGATAGACAGATAAGATGTTAACATAGCCATCGTACGGTTCTGTTGCAACAGGGTTAATACGCCATTCAAAGTGTTTTGAGGAAAAATTTTCTCGGATAGTGGCACTGCAGCCAGTCTTGTATGGAATTCCAACTGTTAACGGATCTTTTACTTGCACGCCAATGTGTGGACCTACATGGGACTATCTTTTTTTCGTTCCATCCGAACGACTGGACAGCTTTCTCGTCAGGCTCCCAGTTTTGCATCACTAATAAGGGGTTAAAACCACGTCGGAAAATCCCGATGAACTTTCTCGGCTAATGTAAACCCAGATAAATTCACCAGACAATAAAAATAGTGTAATCACATTAAAGACATATTATCGGAGATTAGATAACAATTTACAAAACACAATTGTTATGGTATACAATCATTAGTTTATTCTAAAAACACGACGTGCTCGATTACGATAAGAGAGAGAGAGAGAAATGGGGTTTAACGTCGACTCAACACAAACTAGGTCATTTCGGGACTAACATACTGTTTAATTTTATTTCAATAATACGCTTGCGCGTAGGGGTCTTTAGCAGTGGGAGGAAACTGGAGTGCCCGGAGGAAACCCACGAGGTTGAGAAGGCACCCCTATCTCCATGCCACATACGCTCACACCAGGGCTCGAAACCACAGCCGCAAGCCAATTACGATAAGAGGATGCTTGTCCAAACTAGTGATTGTATTCCATAAAAACTGTGTTCTGTTAATGTGTTTTCCGATTGCTAAATGCCACTAAAATATTATTTGATAACGAGTTGGCAATTATCACTATAATAGTTAAAAATTACATAATGTAAATACCATTTGCTGAAAATTTCAGTCAAATTGATCCATTAAGTCTCGATTGTCCGGTTAATCATTAAATCGTGAAGAAAAGTTATGCTGTAAATCGGATCATAATCCTTCGAGAGTTGGTTATGGTCTGGATATGTTAATTAATGTCTAATCAATAGTTTAGATAAACATTTCGATTAGTTCCAAACCGATAGTTTAATAACATTTATTTTACCTAGGTTATCGCCCTTTATTTTGTGTTTTTTGTTACTCTTGCTAAATTTGACGTCAGGTCATTCAGTCAGCAGTCTTTCGAGACGGTTTACATTTTCTCATTATTTCACCGATTTGGTTACTTTTATACGTAATGTTTACTTCAGTATGTTCACATTCACATTTCTTGTAATGTATAGCATGCTTGCATTACATAATAGTTACTCTGGGTTGTATTCCTGATTGCTTTCGGCGGGTTGGGATGGCCTAGTGGTCTAGAGTGCCGCGCTTCGACCTCTAGCTGGCCGGTCACCTCTGGCTTGCGGCTGTGGTTTCGAGCCCTGGTGTGAGCGCATGTGGCATGGAGATGGGGGCGCCTTCTCAACCTCGTGGGTTTCCTCCGGGCACTCCGGTTTACTCCCACTGCCCAAGACCCCCTATGCGCAAACGAATTATTGAAATAAAATTAAACCATATGTTAGTCCCAAAATGACCTAGTTTGTGTCGAGTGGACGTTAAACCCCATTTCTCTCTCTGGGTTGTATTCCTGATTGCTTTCAAATTTGAGTGATGTCTGTATGGCTACAGACGCGGGACTGTACAGTGCAGTGAACGAATACGACTAGCCCCCCCCCCGTCCCCGAATCCATTCACTTGATTTGAATTGTTCGTTTGATTCTGATATCTGTATTTTGTGTCTTATCCGTATATTTGTTTGTGGGTACTATTAGTGTTTTAATTGGTATTATGTTCATCCATCGCAACTAACGTCAGCATAATCCATATGTATACATGTATATTCTTTTGGGTGCTTTCATTCATAATCAATATTTAACAGCGGCTAGCCACGTCACGTCGAACACGATTCTAACATAATGTCCATCATCAGTTGCCTTTGAAGTAAAATAGTTTATGATCTTAAGACCCCCTGTTGAATTAAACATTTAAAAATTTAATTCATAAACGTATCCTGTTAAATGTATGAATATGCTATTAACTTATAAACTACAGTCACCAGTGCCAGACCTGTCAGGTCATTGACCAAGGCCCACACACGTACGCATTGAAGGGGCGTCACGAGTGCCCCCGAGGTGTGTGTGTGTGAAAATTGACAACCGCAAACCCATTTTGCAAGCAGTTCAGACCAAAGCTTTCCTATCGTTTCTTTCTCCTGTCCTGTGTCCTGCTCTCTCCTTTCTTTCTTCCCCCCCCCCATCTCCTTTCTTTCTCTTGTCGGTTTTTTTCTTTTTCTTTTTTTCTTCATAGACTTGACAGGTGGGCCCAGTCCGGCACTTTCTCTTGTCGGTTTTTTTCTTTTTCTTTTTTCTTCATAGACTTGACAGGTGGGCCCAGCCCGGCACTGGCAGTCACTATTTATATCGTTATCGGGTGGTTCGACAAGAGCAGGCGAACATTGACTCTCTTAGAAATTGTGGTCGTATGGAGCATAGTAGAGTCATGGCATTGAAACTTTTTGAACTTTACTCCCAGCCTCATTTCTTAAATACAAAGCTTGAAAACTCAAATTGTTACGTTAGGTTACTGTAAGAAGGTTAAATTGCGCTAACGTTATAATTATTTAAATAGTAGGCAGGGGCCGTGGATTTAATTCTCCGCTAGTATGTAACAAGGCGGCGTATCGCCTGTCCTACCTCGCGCGTTTCCCTCCGGTCCTCTGGTTTGTCCCCACAGGTACGCCACAAGCTAATTATAGAACTAAAATTGAACCATATGCTAGTCCCGAAATGGCCTTTTTTTATTGAGTAAACGTTAGCCTCATCATCAATTTTAAAATAAATAAATATGAAATTTCAATAATTAATATAATGACAATTTGATAAATGACGACACACTATACTAGCTCACACATTAGTCCATGCACTTACCATGGTTTATTGTCGATCTAGACCTATATTAATTATTATCACCAAAAAATAGACCTAATCTGAAATCTAATCCGTGTCCAAATTGGGTCAAATGAGCTAAATCAATGGCTAGTCAAAAAGTGATTTGAGACACGACAGCTTTAGTTCTAATTAAGGGAGAGTGAATAGTTTCATTACATCAATACCTAGACTAAGTTCGATAATGAGCCTTTTCTGCTCAGGGTAAGCAGCGCGATAAGCAATTTGATTGGCCGAGATATTGAAACGCAATAACTCTCCTAAGTGAGTTAAAATGTTCAAACTGGGTGTATGTGTTTGTTTGGAGCAATGCCTTGATGTAGTTCGAAGATGAGTATTTTCTGTTTATTGAGATAAGCAATTAATCTGATTGGTTGGAGCTACGATAACATTTTGTTATAATGAAGTGAGAGTGATGAATCTAGGAATGTAGATACAATATATCATTACCTTGACTGTTCGATGGTGAGAATCTTCTGCTTCGGTTAAGGAGTGATAAACAATTTGATCCGTAATACTTTGGAACGTGTACGTAACAACTTTGCATTTAATTGAGGGAGAATGTTTAAACTTGATGTAGATGTTCACAAGGTGAATGTCTTCACTGAGTTCAATGATTAACATTTCGAGCTGAAGCTAAGCAGAGCTAATCAATTTCATTGGTCATTATTGCTTTTGGAAAACATAATCTTGATTCTATCTGATAGAGAGTGATAAAACTTAATGTTTAGTTTGATTGCTCCATACTTTTGAAAAAAAATTGTGCGATTAATTAAAATGTGTCATCTATTTTTAATATGGGCATTGACTTTATCAGTCGGGGAAAAATGTATCATTTTCAACAATTAGATGAACATGCACAGTGTGTCTTGGTATACGAGTTTATTAGATTCCACCATTTGTTGGCAAAATTTTCTTTATATCATTAATGTTTACGCCATTTTTTAAATTTCCAAATATGACCGAGTTGTGTTTAACTGAATCCATTTCCATACAATTGTTTGTAATATTAAGGGATCATTCAAGATGGCTGTCCACACGAATCATAAACCCTGGCAGGCATTTCTATCGCAGTAACTGTGTGGGTTGATGCGGGATTGAATTAATATGACTGGACTATACCGTTTAACCACTTTAAAAAACGTGCTATATAGATATCATCTTTATCAATCGGTCAGTATAAAAACAGGGCACGGGGACGACTGTTGGTATCCAGTTCAAGGCCCGAACAAGGTATTGACTGATAACTCAGAGAAGGTAATTGATAATATGTTCACATAGAAGGTAATTGATACTATTTGCATCTGAATATTTCGGAAAATAATTATATGGTTCAATTTTATATCACTATTAAATTGTCTTTCAGGTTGGGCTCTGGAGCAGTAAGAGGAAACCGGTGGACCATTATAAACCATACGAGGCATAACAGGCGACGCTTCGCCTTGTGGTGAACACCATACTTGTCTTAATGGAAGACCTTATTTTCGAAATTTCACTCGTTAAACCATTAACCCAGCTTACGCCTTTATTTATAATATGCCTCATCGTATCATGTTAACAACAATTAATTCACTTACTATTATAATCATGTTTATAGGACTGCAAGTTAACCAATTGCCATGGATGGGGAACTTACTGTCGAGCTGGATAAAGTGTTGTATGTGACTGGCAACAGGGGACCGTACCAAATAAAACAGTCTATTATATGCCTTTTAGCGTGTTATACCATTGCTATACCAATTCTATCTATAGTTTTTATTGGTAAGACTTGTTTAAATATTCATTCAATAAACTAAAATATATTACTTGATTCAATATCAAAATACACGTGTTATGAACAGTAATGTAGTTTCATAGATTTGAGATCGCACCGGCGTTGATGAAATTAAAGTAAGACGACTGGGATGTCGCGGGGAGTGAGTTTAACGCCTACTCGACACAAACTAGGTTATTTCGGGACTAACCCATTGTTCAATTTTATTTCAATAATTCGCTTGTGCGCATGAGTCTTTAGCAGTGGGGGACCCGGAGAAAACCCACCTGGTTCGACAGGCGACCCTACTCCTGGTCACGTATAACCGGGAATCGAAACCGCGCCAGTTGACTCCATGACAGACCTGATGATACAGCGCGCACGTGCTACCCATTCGCCCCCACCCCTTGGTGTCGCGGGAAATACATGGTATTGAATTAAACTGACTCTTCATCGGACAAAAATCGTTTAATTGAACAGAACCAAGATTGTATATAGATCAATTTGTTGGGAATGTTTGAATATTGTATAGTCCCCATGTTCTGTTAAGTTAATGTAGTTTATTGAATAATATCCTGCTGATCAGAGGCACGATTCGTTAAGAAAATGTCTTAAAATGTATTTATGTTTATAACAGGATATGTACCGAAACATCGCTGTGCTTCCTTACCTAACGTAACCTTCCTCGAAGATTTTGGTATCAACCCTGATCATGTGGTAGACGTGAATATTGGTCAATGCTCTTTGGGTATAACAACTAATGTGTCTGGAAATGCGTCGCATGTGGAACTGCCCTGTGTCAATGGATTTCATTATGATGTTGCTAGGGAGACATCTATAGTGTCGGAGGTTAGTTTAGGGTTGTGGTTTATAATACCGCTGTACACCTTCTATTTGCAACGTTTTCCTTATTTTGTCGTCCAAACGAACTGTTGCGCTCCGTTTTCATGCATTTCAAATTCATCACTATTTTCAAATTGAATTTTGAGATTCAAACAAATTACGTTCGAATTTATCCGCCTTAACGAGTATCACGGTTGAGCAGGTTTTAAGGTCAGTTATGTTCGTTGTATGTTCTGTGGATACCAAATGTCAAAGAACCCGACTCACTGAGCGACAGTGACTTATTGTTATGCGCTGATTTCAGACAACTATTTTGATTGACAGTTTGTTCTTTGCATGGCATTTCATGAACTGTATTAATTCGGCTTTGTCTATTTCAGTGGGATCTAGTGTGTGACCGTGCTGGGTTAGCTGAGTTAAGTCAAACGATGTTGATGTTGGGACAATGTATTGGTGGCTGTGCTTTCACGTCTTTGGCTGACAGATATGGACGGAAACCAATCAATGTGGCTTGTCAGCTAACCATGATTGTGGCATCTATAGGCCTGGCTTTTATTAATAATATTGGAGGATTCACAGCTCTTAGATTCATTATTGGTGCTGCCCAAGAGGTTGGTTTATAATTTTTTTAAAAATAAATTAATATACAATTAATATTTATATCGCTGGGCGTGTGTGTGAGGGGGGGGGGACATTTTGAAAACAGTTCGATGCTACCACGAACATACCTACTAGACCAGATCGTCTTTGATGTTTACCCCAAAAATTGCAGTTTTAAGGTCCCAGATATAAAAAAATTAAAGCTATGGTGAGCTCTAAATTTGTTATTGTCACTAACACAAAGACGAGGTTAATTTTATATAGCATATTAAATAAATTCTTACCTATGTCATATTATCGAACATCAATCGTTGGCCAATTTAAAATAACGTGTCTTACGTGCGTGGTCGTGGAAACCACTAACAATGTTTTCGACACTAAAATGAAAACTTAAAACACCTGAAATATACATGTAATATTTTTAAGTATTTGGTCAAATGTAAAAGTATGTGTTACTTACCTAGGTCAAGTTCCTGTGTATCGAGTAAACACAATTTAACACGACCATGATATAGGGTGAAATTAATTAAAGTATTTAACACAATATCATCCACCTTCTTCCACACAGCAGACACGACTTATAAGTGAATTCAAATCAACATTGATGTTGTTATCTTACCGTGAAGAGATGGTCACTGTGAATGCTTTTGTGCGCCATTTTTAACGATGCTAAGCATATACCACGGGCGAATACTACCGAACTAGACTGGAATAACCCGATCCCAAAGAAAGCCATTCAATTTGAGCGAACATAACTAATTAGAAATTACAGTTAGAACAGAAACTATTGAATATAAATCTGTTTATATGAATCCATATTGCATTATTATATGCGTTTCGACGCATTGGTGTCCATTTCTAGATGCCAACGAATGGCGATTTAGCTCCTTTAATTAACCATTATACTCCAGTGCTAGTGAACTTTGGGTAAACGTATTGTGTTGGGGTCCATTTCAGGGTCTTGGTTTGACAGCCTATTCTATATTTGTGGAGATGTGCACTACTAATATAAGACCAATGGCTGGTTGTAGTGGTGGGTTAGCTTGGACTTCTTCTGTTATACTGCTTGCTCCCCTGGCTTACGTCATGCAGTATTACAGCTGGAGATACTTCCAATTAGCTACCGTGGCGGAACATATATATGGGTTAGCTACTTACTGGTAAGTTGGGGAGGTCTAGTAAACCTGCTAATTCCAAGACTCGTCTGAGGATACGAACTTTCAGCCGTGTTTACAACATACAATATATATTCGAATTAATTAAATCTGGGTCATTTAGAAACGCCGAACGCGAAGTACCCTTGTCATCTTCCTTTATTCAATTCAAGACGATGATAATTAACCCTAGGCTAATCAACTTCCCCGTTTCCTCCATCACAAAATATTTGAAACGATCTGTAATCGAAATGTTGGGATAAATTGTAAATGTCTTTCCGAATAATTTCAATAATAATAAAAAATATAATCCTTGGATCCTGGATGTCTAAATCATTTTAGGGCTGTTTCGAATCTGTATTTAATTTTCAAATTAACAGAGAAGTCTTTTCAGTTCGTTTCACGTCAGATTTAGAACTATTTGGTGCTTTCGGCCTACAAAAAAGATGACGAGACCACCATTTCACTTACGAGTTAACAATGGCATGTTAAAGTAAGATCGAGTGCTGTGTTCTTATTTGTGTGTCTTAAGCGCTACGCGCGATACCATTGGCTAACAAATTCTACTTAACAGAGTTTCTTGGAGATTCGAAATCTGGAGGCACCACTAAGATAGTTTTAAATTTATGACCCTGGACGTACTCAATCGATCTCGGTTAAAAATAAAAACTCAAGTTAACTTAAATATGGTGTTCCTCAGGGATCAGTGCTATGACCATATGGTATATAATCAGCCCATTTCTCTTCTTTTTTTATTTCATCGAGGTCGCTGTTTGGGTTTTATCTTGCTTGTTTTTAATGCCGTTATGTAAGGATAAAAGAAATTCATTATTGGTTTTAAAGTTAGGGTCACTTATTGTGATTTGTCATACATGTTTCGCAATTTTTGTTTAGCTTGTTAACACCAAGACACAATAGTTTAACAACTTAGGTCTTTAAAATCCGGGAGTTGCACATGTAAACACCCAACGAACCAAGTAATGCCACACCTTAACGAAGGCCAGCGCAACAACGCTGTTTGTCGGTTAACAATCAGGTGAATCCCAGACAGATGTAGCCAGACTGCTGAATGTTTCCCCGAGTACCATTTCTCGCCTTTAGGATAGGTACCGACAGCGAAATTCAACACGTGACCGCCCAAACTAAGGTCAAACAAGGTCGATCCCAAATTCCCGGTTACGTGATTTGCGGAAACGGTTCTCATCAGCGACCTTTATTACAGCAGCAATTCCTCGACGGCGTAGAATCTCAGACCAGAGAGTTTGTAAGCGCCAGACGTTCCGTTAGAGGTGCTGTTTTGAAGTACGCCGATACCGTCAAACCCGACCTCACTGGGTTCAGATCTGAGGGTATGGCCACATCAACACCGGAGAACAGTTTGGTTCAGCTGCGTGTCGCGTTCCTGTTGCATGGTAGTCGAGGGTATACCGACGAGGAAACTTCACATTGCGTTTCTTTTTTCGGAGAGTATATATCTCTTTAAAGTCGTCGTCTGAGTCTAGTCATGTCAATAAACTAGAATTTAAAATATTATGTCTAATTAAATAACCCAACGATCATTAAATACCTATCTGGGCTTATCCACCCTCTTCTTCTGCAGTATATGCTTCCAATAATTGGCTTGCAACACCAGCTTCATTAGCAATTGCTAAGAGTTCCTTCACTTTGGCAGCCCAAAGTGTGTGGAACACTCTTAACAGATGACACTACAAATAGGTTTCCCACTAAGAACTTTTCGAATAATAACTATTGCTGTATCTCATTTATTAAAAAACACTTAATGCTAAACCTTTTCTAATAACTTTTAATTTAAAAGCTTCATAATTTTTATTGCATTTGTTGTATGTGTACTTATCGTTATTGTATTGAAGCTATCACACAGTTTTTAGGTCGATTTTGGGCTCTTAATAAATGAATAAATTATTAATTATTAAGACAATGCTGGACAGAACGTTCGGATATCAATGTTAAGTGTGTGTAGTCAAAATCTTTAAATTACGTAAACAATCATTTAAATGCTTAATGCCGACCGTGTTTATATTTAAGGATATTTGACGAATCTCTACGATGGTTAGTCGCCAACAATAGAATAGACAGAGCTGAAGCTACAATAAAGAAAATTTGTAAAGCAAATAAAACGGACTTTGAAAAAGCAAAAGCAGTCCTTTACGAACAGATTTTAGAGTGTAAGCGAGCAGCAACTAAGCGCAAACAACACCTAGAGTTGGTACCAACCACAGCAAAAGACGAGCAAGCCAATCTCCTAGAAAAGTATAGTAATCCACCTGCAGGAGAAACAGTTTTGTCCGGTATGGCAGAACCCGAAAAATATACAATACTGGATATATTGAAGCACCGCGACATTCTAAAAATCACCATCGCCCTTAGTTTTATTTGGTAAGAATCAATTTAAATGTTGGCTCGCAAACCTGGAGGTCCTGTGTGCGACCCCGGTGTGGGACGTGAAAGTTCATCTAGATTTCTGGGGTGGTTTCTTCATGTCAGTGGTACAGGACAGAGAGCCTTGCAAGTGACAACCCCCCCCCCCCGTCCTAAATATTTCGCCAACAATAATGATTTGTTAGGAGTGTTCTTAGCCGGCCACACCCTCAGCCTATCCAAAAAAATTCAGTACCCCCCCACCCAATTTTATGAGCTGGCTACGGACCCGAGTGGACTGATGAAAGTTGATGTGAAGTACTCTTTAATTAGATAAACATGCAAGTAATTGGGGGTATCATCTAAATAAATACTTTTAGGTTTAAGGCACGAACACCCACACCCACTGCATGCTTGTCTATACATTCTTTTGTGAAATACTTAGTTTGTAGTTCAGTAAAGGTTGAAAACAGGACATACCGCTGCACTCAACGCCGTCAATTGGTAACTGGAATATAGTTAAAGGGAGCTAATTGTAATTGACTTGTATCCCCCACCCACTGGTTGTGCTCAAGACATTCTTTTATGAATTTCATCTTACTGTAGCTTCCACTCTACACTATATTTCAGGGCTGTAAATAGTTTGACGTATTATGGCATATTCTTGACCTCATCTTCAATGTCTGGTAACAGATTTCTCAATTATTTTCTTTATGCACTGGTCGAGATCCCGTCTATGATCTGTGTTTTCTTTTCTTTAAAACGGTAAGATAACCACCTTGATGATCCCCATATTGTATTATTTTCCACCAAGTATTTACGACAAAGAGAGAGCGCGCGGAGGGAAGGCAAATTGGGTTTATTGTCCACTGGTCATTTCGGGACTAACATATAGTTCTATGTATATTTCAATAATTCACTTACGCTTGTGGATCTATAGCAGTGTGGTTTTGAGCCCTGGTGTGAGCGTATGTGGCATGGTGATAGGGGCGCCTTCTAAAAAAAAATGGATAAAATGTGTCTTTAACAAGTTTTTCGATTTTTAATAGAATAAGAACGACGAATCTCCGCGTATTAATTATATACTTTAAATATTGTTCTTAGAATAGGTAGAAGAACACTTGGTGTGCTGCTACATGCATTAAGTGGCTCAACATTAATTATAGCTGTAACGTTATTGGCTACAATAGGTAAGTATACTTATTATCATACCGTCTCGGTCATCATTACTAAACTCGGTAAGACAAAACTAGTAGTCTCGGTTATCCATTATATCGTTTAATTACAGTTTCAGCAAATTGAACTACAATCCAACATAAATCTCATGCTACCCTCGACACCGAGAGTTGATTATGGTCTGGATAAGTTAATCAATGTCTAATCTAATTAATAGTTTTTGTAACATTTCAGGCCTAAAGAAAGGCCTACAATAGATACATTTTGTTCTTGCATAATGTATGTAAGTCGTGAAAAATAATTGCTATGTGTTATCGAACATTAAATTATCGTTCAACAAATGTAAGTAATGAAATTGGGTGATCATGTTTTACCGCTCACTAAAGTCAGCAAAATTGTCTGGATATGGTTACAATTTGGCTAAAGACAGTCTTATGGTGCGAGCATTGTTTATCAGTGAGCAGAGTAAGTCATCAAGGCGCGAGTAAGGTTTTTCATTGGAAAAACCAATTCACCATATGGCGTGAGCATGATTTATCATTGTGCATAGCAAGTAACCATATGGCGTGAGTATGGTTTAAAATTGCATATTCAGATATTGCCTTGGTATGATTTTCCACAGGGCAAAGTCAATTATCATAAATTTTGAGAATGGTTTATCACTGGGCAATAAGGTCATAATAGCTGATGCGAGCAGTCTAAATCTGCACCATTATAAGTGTGTTTCTGCAGATAATGGTAGATTGAATTGTTAGGTAACTTTAGTCACCTAAAATCCTCATCCAACTTATCTTTTCAAGTATATTTGATTTTCCGTATTGTCGTAATCAAAGACTATATTTTACTTTTAACATATTTTCAGGAACTACCTCTGCCGGATCTATAGGAAGTGTGGTATTTTCTCTTGTGGGAAAATTCGCCATCACAGCTTCTTACAACTGTTTATTTGTATTCACTCCAGAATTATTTCCTACAAATATGAGGTATTTTATGATTAATGTATGTCACGAATCGGCCTCCGTCTTCATTATCGGTGCCAGTACACAGGGTTGAAAAAAAAACAGTTTTTTTTTAAAAAAAAAAACAAAACAAAAACAATGTTTTTTTTTGTTTAAAACAATGTTTTTTATTGTTTTTTTTATTAATGTTCATAATTTGACAAATAAATGACAAAGGTGATTAAAACCAATGAAAACATAGTTATATGATATAGTAATTACATGTTTGTCATCCTATAATTGAAGACAAGCTTCCCAGCTTTCTCGACACCTAGTCGATTTCTCAATTTACAGTGAACAAGACCAAATGTTGAAAATTACTTTGTTTTAATTTTAAAGTGACACAATACTAAATTCTCCATACAACATTTCCTAATTATATACAACTCACAACCCACACACTGCACCTTTAAACTAAATATAACTGTTTCCATCCCTTTGATCTTTACTACTTTGGTTTACGTAATATTTATTAATAAAGTACAATTTAAATACATAGAAATACACAAATGAACACTAGAATTTCGAAAAGAAAATTATTCACCAAATTATTTCATAATTTGACGATTACTTGACGATTTTTAAGTTTCAGGTAAATTTTTTTTATAAAAAAAACACAAATCAGCGTTTTTTTTTGGTTTTTTTCAATTGTTTTAAACGTTTAAAACAAGTTGTTTAAAACAAATTGTTTTAAAACAACCCAACCCTGCCAGTACAGCACTACAGAACGTTAAACTCCATTTCATTTCACTACTCATACACTGAGCGCCATAGAAATCGCATCACTTAGTAAACCAAAAGTACGACAAAGATGGTTAATTGTCAGTAGCGTGTGTCCTCCACTGGCTCTTACGCACGCTGTGCAGCACAATTAACCATCTTTGTCGTACTTTTGGTTTTGACCCCTCTGACTTTGTACCGTTGATTACAGATTAAACATCCATAAGTGTCCAAATGTGTTGTTATTGGTGTGTTCCCATTTGAATATTGTTCACAATAAGAAGCAATATAAATAAGATATGTTTACAAGATCATTTTGTTATACGAAAAACTAAGTGATGTGTTTTCTATGGCGCTCAGTATATATGCCTGCTAGGCGTCCACGTGGAAACTTATGGTCTCACAGAGCAGGCGTTGACCAAGAGTTTAAATGAATCTTGCAGTCATGTTTTTGTTGCCGACGTTGTCTCATAAGGCCCTTTGCTGGGGCATGGCAAGTCAAGATGACAAAGTCAACGGAATCAACGCGGATGACTTCTTCGTATATCAGCATGCAATCGCATATTTCTCCATGAACTAAATCCACACCCTAACATACATGGATGTTATGCCTTTAATTTGTAGTAGATATTTTTTATAATCCCATATTTTCATGTTAACATATTATGCTGTCGGCGATGTCCGTCCACCATTTTGTTTGTCTACGGTATACACGTCACAATTATTATCCAATTATGACGCCTCGTGGGTTTTCTCCGGGTCCCCCGGTTTTCTGCAACTGCTAAAGACCCCTAGGAGCAAACGAATTATTGAAATAAAATTAAACCATATGTTAGTCTCGAAATGACCCGGTTTGTGTCGAATGGACGTTAAACCCCATGTCTCTCTCTCTCTCTCTCTCTCTCTCTCTCTCTCTCTCTCTCTCACACACGTTTTAACTTGTGGACATTGTAGAGGTCACAATATTCATCTGTTTTTTACGAATCTTGAAATGCATGTGTATAACCAACCGATCTAGGTTCCTGCCGATATTCGCACACTCGTAACTACATGCATTATGGCCCCTGAGCGTGGGAAAAATCGTATTTTAGTTTATGAACCCACTAGAAGCCACAATTTGTTTCCAGTTTTAAAACCCTTTAAATATATCACCGTTTCACATCAATGACGGTTAGTTCAAATTTCGTAATACCCCGACCGAAACTACCAGATAAAATGGAGGCTCGTTGCACGCAAATAGTGTAAAAGTATACCATACTAAAATTGGAGACTAGAAGTCACAATTAATATCAGATTTGATAACTTCCACACTTTTGGCGCTTGATCGTCGGAAAAATCGCTTTTGTTTTTAGCTGTTCTCTATTCATCGCTTGAAAATTGTGGGCGTATCCTGCCTGGCAAGTGATGGTTTTAAAAATATTAACCCTTGCAAACGAATATCCATTGACAGGAATGCTGGTATAGGTTTATTGTCAGCTGTATCTAGAATTGGTGGAATCCTAAGTCCTTTTTCGGCAACATTGGTAAGAGATTCTTGACCTGATCCCAAATTGATTTAGTCAAGCTATCAGTATCACATTTAATATACGTTAATTATGAATAAATCCCATATTTGAAACCGGGGATAACTTAATGCCCTTTGTCACCTCTGTAAATGTGAAAAGCTGTCTTGTCGTCCAGGATATTTTCTATTATTTTGAAAACCGTATAAAGTCAATTGAAGCTCGAGATTTGGAATACCCTAATTGGAAACTTCGGATGTCGCAAACAACTTATGATATTTCTAATGGTTTTTAGTGTATACAAACTGTCCTGTGGCCCAAAAAGAACCACCGGTATTATTTAATTCTCTGTTCGTGTGCCATCATATACGCTTTGTAATTACTTTTTAGAGTCAAGTAGTAATCTGGGGACCAGGAGTGGTGTTTGGTTCTTGCTGTGTGTTGGCATCCATGTTGTTTTTCCTGCTACCAGAGACGAGAGGAAGAGAGTTACCTACCACGATAGCTGAAATGAGAGAATGGAGTCAACAGAAGAGAAAAGTTTCAGAAAGTAAACAGAAGGGACAAGTTTCAGAAATATGTTTAGAAAAAATAAAACAATGATGATACAATACATTCCCTATATTGTATATATTGACCAATCTTAAACGTCCACTACGTTTATTTCATCTTTTTTATTTCCTAAACTATTTTTTAGACAATCAATCTTGCGGAAACTTCAGTCGCCTGTGCATAGCCTACTCATAGAATATCGAGATTTATTACGTCTGAAATTATTGCCCTTGATTTCAAACATTTTGTTAGTGCAAACAGTAGAGGTCACAATTATCAGCAGATGATGTTAACGCAGTATACATTGCTATATTGGGAATCGGTCACTGAATATTAGCCAAACATTGTGTACACATAAAGGTCACAATGATTTTGAATAATATATTTGAATAAAGTTCAGTATTGAAAGAAATCATTACCGAAAAAGAGAGACCAGACTGTAATACTAACAATAGATTTTAAGGGAAAAACCATCGAGTTTCAGCAGGGTTTCCATCAAATATAATATCTATTGTTATAGTATACAGTTATAACATTCAGATGTTTAGTCATACATGCCTTATCATATCTCCGCGAAAAACCCTTTTCCTTCAGAGTCCATGTACATCATACTTATCAAATTATTTAGTCGTTCTCAAGATCTATTATTTAACTTTTATATAATTAGAGTCGAATCATTAATTGTGGTTTCCTACAATTAAAGGTTCAGACCAAGTTTAGAAACTAAGAGGATTAAAAGTTACTTAACACTGACGATAAGGGTTAGCGCCGTTAGGGTATATATGGGAGTGAGTCCCGTCTCTCTTTACTCACTCACACTGTACAGTATATACCAGCACCCGTAATAAACGTCAGCTAAAGTATTCTTTTTCTCTAGGTAAGTCTAAACTACATTATGTCTATTTTATTGTCTTATTGTAATATTTTAATTGTTTTATATTTTATGTATGTTATTTTATATTTGAGAGGCAAATAGAATAGTTTCTAATAGTGAGCTCTAATAGTGAGCATACAATGTGGGTACATTTTGAAGACCACATAGTTAGTATATTATATATGTATAATTATATACGTTAATAATGAAATCATAGTTACATTAATAATATCCACGAGCGAATTGGGTGACATTTTTAACTGATTACAATGTTCCAAGCAGAACTCTACCTCTCACCCAGCTCTATTGGATTATATAGATTACATCTAGAACTGATATTATTATAAATATTATGCAAATATTACGCGCACGCATGCATGCTCCATATAAAGGACATTGCATGTACATGCGCTGATTATCGTATATCATTTTACGTTCATTATTTGACATAAATTAATTTAGCTTTATTACATAAAGCATATGTATATTTTATATCGGTCGACATTTTATATTTCTTTTCTTTATTCATGTAATATTATTATATCACTCACTCACACTGTATATACCAGCACCCGTAATGAAGTCAACTAAAGTATTCTTTTTCTCTAGTTTGTAGACGCTCCAGTGCCACGATTACCCCCTAACGACAAGTATCGTTATAAAATATATGGAATATTGCTGTGGGACAAAGGTTTCCAGTTGCGCATTATCGGAAGACGCCCATAGGCTAAATAATCTTCCCGAGGCGCATTATCTCCGACGGATTATCAAGGTATCCTCGAGTAAAGGCCCCCCGTTCCCTCTATTAAGAAATGCAATATCATACCTTTACCTTATGCATTTTTATCCTGTTTGGTATTGATAGCGGCAACAATGTGCTTGATAAGATTAGTATTCTACTCCAATTTGGAGTGACTTCGGTGCTAATGTTATTGATGAAAATGTTGATGACGGTCAAATTTGTTGAAACATTGCTTGAAGAGGGACGCAATGGTACATCGTTACATGTTACCTAAAACCATAAAATTAATGTGATATCATCCAGGCGATAAGAGGAAGTCAAACTATTTAAGTACGGTGGTGGTAATAAGGCCAAGCGACGCGAATTTTAATTACGCCATATTAGATTAGTTCGAGTCACTTGTGATCCGGACGACTCCTGTCTGATTTGACATAAGAAATAATGACATATTAGGGGCAGTAAATCCGCCTACTGATAGACAACCGACAAACCTACATAAAGTCTTACCATCAATCATGCTTTCTTTGATGAGAGACATGCAATAATTAAATCTTAGATATTCCAGTGTAATATTTTCCAGACATGGAAGTCCGTATTAAAACTCTGTTGGATTCTGATGGGTCTACACAAAGCAGCGTTATATAGTTTGATTTATGTTTTAATTTATTGTCTGACTGTGTGGAAATCATCAAAGAAAGATCAAGATGTTTTTTTCCGATTGAGAAACTTTGATTAAAATGGGTTTCCGCTTGGCAGCTTTAGTAGCACACAGTTCTTAGTCTTACAAATCTAAAATCACTTTTTATACGCCCACATTTTGATGTGGATGTATTTTGTCGTCGCCACTGTCTGTCCGGGCGTCAATTCACATTTTGTTTGTGGGCATGTTACAGGCCACAATTGTTATTCAATTTTGATGAAACTCAAAATGTATATTTATTTCTCAAGGATCTCAATACTTATTGGTATTGCCAGGGGGTTGCGATGGTCTAGAGTGCCGCGTTTCGACCTCTAGCTGGTCGGTCACCCCTGTCTTGTGGTGTGAGCGTATGTGGCATGGAGATAGGGGCGCCTTCTCAAACTCGTGGGTTTCCTCCGGGAACTCCGGTCTCCTCCCACTGCTAAAGACCCCTATGCGCAAGCGACTTTTTGAAATAAAAATTAAAACCATGTGTTAGTCCCGAAGTGACCTAGTTTGTGTCGAGCAGACGTTAAACCCAATTTCTCTCTGTCTCTATTGGTATTGCCGCATGTAGGACCCAAACATCCTAGATTATGCCCCCCCCCTCATTTTTTTGCGAAATTCGCTTGCTTGGCGTTTGCTCTGTCGATCTCCTGATAATGTGGTGGGCGTATCTTGCATTGTAACAGAGTGACCTGTAGATATATGGGCACACCTATCACAACTTGGGGTGTGGAGTGGTCTAACTCGTGCGCTATGGACGATAGATTTGTCATTTAGTGACGTACGTGACAAACCTCGTGGGTTTTCTACGGGTCCACCATTTCCCATGACTGTTATAAACCCCGGTTTGCAAGCGAACTATTGAAGTACTATTGCATCATATATGTTAGTTCCAAAATAACCTAGATATACCCTAGTTCCCTCCCTTTCGTCAAAATCTCAATTCACAGTGTACGCCATGTTAAGCGTATTTGTAGAAAGAGTCCAATCAAATGATTGTAATTTTTCGAAAAACTTTATTCCATCGATAAAAATAAGGACAATACAAAACAATAAATACTAAATTGGCAACACAAAAGCTATAACAAGTTTCTTTTTTTAAATAAGAACAATATATGCATCGTATATTATTAATATAGACCATTTTCACAAAAATATACTCATATTTACATTGTTGTTTTTAAAAATCATACAACGGAATAATTTACAGATGATCAAGCTATAAATAATATTAAAAAGGGTGAAATATAAACACCAATCGGCTGGTGTCTGTACACCATTGACAAGGAATAAGGTCGCCTGTCAAATCCCGTGGGTTTTCTCAGTCATCCAGTTTACTCCCACTGCTAAAGACCCCTACGCGCAAGAGAATTATTGAAATAAAATCAACCCATATGTTAGTCCCGAAATGACCTAGTTTGTGTAGAGTGGACGTTAAACCCCATTTCCCTCCCTATCTCTGTACATCCTTGGCGTGAGTGTGCAGCGCTTTTACCATCAGTTTGTCACGGCGGTTTATTCATCTGATCGAAGAGTTATCATTTCAATGGTAAAAGCAATGACCCCTGTGTCGACGTGGGATTTCCAAATTGTACATAGTTTTTAAACGTCTGAAAAGATACCATTTCTAAATTCTCGGTCATATTGATTTGAATGATAGTTGAATGTATCACATGAAAGATTGGCTAACCTCAACGCGATAACGATACCAGCCATCTATAAAAAGTCGGCCTTCATATGCCAAGTCGGTGAAACCCCATTTCCTTTCATTTTTATTGTGAAATCTATACTTTCGAGATGAATTTGACGGTTGTTCCTTTTAATTAGGATGTTAACCCCGACTTCTCTTCATTAATTTAAAATATATTTAATACTTTCTTCATTTATAAGGCGCCCAAAATCCAGCTCAAAGCTTCTGGGTAGTACCTAAATGGGGTATATCATAGGGTTGAGTGGCGTGGTTTCGGCCAATATCTTGTACACGGCATGGAGTAAGGTTGGTCTACCCAACCTCTACTATGTTTTCCTGTCGTAGCAAACGACCTCTACGTTTTAGCGAATTATTGATACAAAAACGCAAGATATGCTTGTACCGAAATGATCTTATATACGATTGCAGGTAACGGCAATTGCTAAGAAGTCTCCTTAATGTGTGACCAGTTATGTAAACCATACAGATGATATAAAAGAAACTTAGGTTATATGAAAAGAATGTTGTGGTTATTTTGCGATTCGTCATCGCTCTTATCACAATACAGGCTTCTTTTCATGGAGCCCATACGGATATCATGGCTCTATTTACATTTGGTAGCTGGATAACGAACCGTTTTGTTATATATTTCATTGTAACGGAATCTCCATCGGTTCTGAAAGATGCGAATTGTTATACTGATTTAGTCACGGACACACATCTTCTCTCCACCCCACCAACTAACTGTGTGTAACATAGTAACATTGATGTTATAAATACAATTTTCTATTTGTTATAAACAATCAACAGTGGTATTGGGGGTGGACATGCAAACCTCAATGTAAATCAACAGGTTGAGATTATCTCTGGATTGTCCTTGTCCTATCGACCAATATGAGGTTAGCCAGAAGAGTCCAGAGTTTCGTAGGAAAGATATAAAACATCTTCGTGTGGGATCAAACATCATATTATACCGTATGTCGTTGTCTTTCTCGTTGTTTCAGCAGAGTGGCGCTTTTTTTATCACCGAGGTCAAGTCTTTCAGAACCTTGATACAGTCGTTTTAGTAGTACTTGGTCTACGTGACAAGGCTCCTTTAGAATCAAATGAATCGAACCGTGTCCTCCTGTACGCTTTCCTCTGCATGCGGAAACAGAGGTAACACAAGCATTTCTTAAAGTTACGACGAAAATTCTGGCTGAATATACAGTAAAGGACTGGATTTGCTGCTGAATTGACATGAGTCATAGTCATGACGAAAACCAGGAAAGGCCAGCCTGTGGGTAGTGGTGTGGTGGAGAAGGTGTTATAAAATAAATGGACTTGGATTGGCGAATAACTTATAAAGTATATCACAACACTAACAATTAACATTTTTACGACACCTTTCCGGGCTCGTATAGTTTCGTAGGCCCTGTCTGTCCGATTCCGTGAGTTCTGTCGCATTTGGAACTTTGTGGAGAGTTCTTCCGTACTGGCGTAGAGTCGCCGCCCGATTATAGAATAGAGAACCACTTGAGTTATAATGGGTATTATATAAAAGAAACAACTTTCCAAATATTTAAAGGCGAGAAATGTTGAATGGTGTCCGATCGGAAAGATCAACTGACACAACGACACGGGATGTCCTGGTGCAAGGGGCACAACTCTGTTGAATAAAACGGTTGGTAATCCACAACAAACAGCGATTGGCCAAATACAAGCAACGACTCCAATAATCTTCTTTCTTGTACACAAGATGTGCGCCTTGATGGGGAACACAATGGCGACAAACCTGAAACGAAAAGTTAAACAAATAAATAAAATGTATCAACATACATTAAACATTAGTTTTCCTAAAGAAAGTAACCTTGCAATTGTTTAATCATTCTTATGCAACCACATTTTAGTATGGTCGAACATAACCTTCATAGTTATTCGTCATTAGTAACAAAATCGGTTTACCACAGTAGAAACTTTAATTGCTGTTGCTTTTCTATCTTATGGTAAAGAAACCACATTTTCGTTTCCAATGACAACCGTCACATTTATTCCACATGTAACGCGCTTTAATTATGAGTCAATCGTTCGGGAATTGTTGCCGGTGTTCTACCTAAAGGAAATATGAGCACCCTCTGTTTAGCATTCAACTTTCTTACTGCGTTAACTTTTGGATCGCTAACTCGAAGGTCCCGGTGTTTGGCGGAGAAGGTAGATCATGATTTCCCGGCCTTCTCCGTGGAGCTGACAAGGTATTACTTTCGAATGTGACGCAAAACTGAGGTCCCGTGTACACATTGGCATGCAGGTAAATGAAACCTCGACATCTGGATTTCAAAATAAAGATTGGCCATAGCGCAGTTTCCCTCAACGGTATTATAGGGCGCAAAAAACTACAGAGAACCAACTACTCGATACGTTAGTTGCTCATCCCATTTAACGTAATAGACTACTGAAATAAATACTGAAATAAGATGGAGTCACAATAATTGTAGCCACTGTGGTGCTAATAAGATTTTATACCAAAAAGGAATAACTCTAGAAGTTATCTAGAATCGATATGCTTTTAAAATCGACATGGGTTGTCTAATCTCATTGAAACGAAAAATCCTATAAACTTTCATTTTGTTTTCGACAATGACCGTCAGAGTTATGCTTTATTGATAATAAGTCTTGCCACATCGTTATAGGATTTAAGATTAACGCATCTTTCTGAAATGTATACAACAGGAAATAAAATGGGATAGGCGGTTAATGCAGACGAAGGTGGGTGGGGATCCTACTGATATTCGATAAATTCCTAGTTTATTTTCCTCTTTTACAATCTTGAAAGCACCTGAAGGTCGCTTTCATAATGATCCGATCTCTCTAAGTTTGTTATGAGTTTTTTTAATACTGAGTTTAATATCTTTTCGCAATATTGGTGCCTGTAGCGTAGTTATGATTTCTTACCGATATGTGGAAACATATAATAAAGAAAGAACCCAGAGCGATCTAAACCAACAAAACATCACGAAACTTGCGATGTACAAGTATACGTTTTTCTGTTATAAAAGGGCATTGATGTAGCCTTTGAGATTATATGTCATTTTACATAACGTTATGGCATCCAGAAGTAAGCTAATCGGATATTTCCGGTCTCCGAATAGGTGTAACATAGGCAATATGTACAGGAAATCCCAAACGTCTTTGAATCTTGAAATACGTGCAATTTATGATTATTTGTAGAGGCGACAAGCCGAGCTGAGTTACACAAATGTATTCTTAACACAGTTGTTCTATTAATTATTCAAACGATCGGTCGAAGAACCCAAATCCCCACTTTTCCAACAGTTCAGATTAGTTGGACGAGTGTAAAGTGTAACCTTATGTGAACGCTAAACTATGATAAATTAGTAAACAGTAGTCATTTTCCAAGTGTATACACTGAGAAAGAGAAATGAGACCTAACGTTCACTCGACAGAAATTGGGTAATTTCTTGACAAACATACGGTTCAGCTTTATGTCAATAGTTATCTTCAGTGTAGGTGGCTTTAACAGTGGGAGTAATCCGGGGGACCCGGAAAAAAACCCTCGAAGATCGCCGACCGGGGAATCGAAACCATGCCAGATGACTATGCGATTCCTTGTAATACAACGCGCTACCACCACCCGCAAGATAAATATTTGAACGATAAATTGATGAGGTTAATACAACAATAAAATAAAACCAAGTACGAACAATTCAAACCATTAGTCAAAATTCGAAGTCCAATAAAAACAGCAAATGGACTGTTAACCGTGTACAAAATACACGACAAACAGTGATAACAGGTGTCCGGAAGAGTATTCAGTGTTAATACTGAGAGACATCCCAATTAAGTGAAGATCTATTCAATGAAAAAAAAACAACAGAATATTAGTTAGATCTACTTCATATGGCCAACTTTAGATTGGGTTAACGGTGGCGAGATGTAAACCGAACTAGCGTTAATCCCAACGCTAAACCTGGACAAGATCTTGAGTTGGCCTTAAGAAATAAATCTCGCTCTAAATAATCTTGCCTAATAAAACAGAAGCGTGCACCCTACATCTCCTAAATATCCGCACCGATCTGTATTTGTATTTTAAATTCGAGAGGCTTTGAACTGGAAACCAGTTGAACGCTAATCCCAACCCTAAACCTGCAACATCGTCAACAATCACGCACTCTAACCTCATTTTACAACCCGGCGACTTGGACGAAATCTTGAGCTGGCCTTTAGAAATAGGTCTATCCCAGAAAAGTAAATTACATAATAAAACAGGGGATCGCATCCCTACACACCATATATCCTCGGCGAGTTGTATTAGTAATTTAGATTAGAGCGGCTTTGGGGGTTGGGTGACCGAATGGCATGTGCGTGCTGTATCATAAAGCCTGTTATTGAGTCAACTGGTGTTGTTTCGAATCCCGGTTGTACGTGGCAAGGAGTAGGGTCGCCTGTCAAACCTCATGGGTTTTATGTGGGTCGTCCGGTTTCCTCCTACTGCTCAAGACACCTACGCGCAATCGAATTATTGAAATAAATGGTGTAAGGAATGAGCCAATGAAACCATCCGTTACAGCGTCTTCTTCATGTGCGATGCTCGGAACTGTGGGTAAACCTCTAGAAACGTCAACGCTGATTGATTAATCAATGTCTGATGTCATAGGGTAAAAATCCACTCGTGCAACGTCTGATGTGACCTTCCAGTATAACTCGTCAGATCTTCATGTAGTGTAGGCCATATAGATCTGTATTCTAATCAGGATGTTCAATACGTCAAAACTTATTTTGAAAATGTAAAATTTTAAATCACCAAATATCATCTAATTGGTACTTCTGTCTCTCACTCTTGAGCAGCTTTGAACTGGAAATAGACTTGTAATTATCGCATATCACGACTAATTATTGTTCAGAAACTTTGATCACCAACACAGACAGTGAATCATCTGGATATTCTAATAATTTACACTGTGTTTAAAGAGCAATAAAAACCAGTTGAAATGACTTCGGTCATATGATTTGACATTTTGTCTGGTCAACTGTCAACTAACAGAGATTTAATATGTTTTACATGACTTTTATTACACGCCTAAGGTCTCGATCAACTTTTTCTATTGGCTATGACTCGAGTTTTCCTCTGTTATGTAAACATACACTGACAGGTAATCTATATATAATATTGTTGAATAATATAAAGCACCACGTGCTGGTAAAATAGGAAATGTTTGATCAGTTCTCGTTTAGCCATCTGTAAAGGGGTAATATTTTTTATCAGAAAGTGACAGCAGTTCCAAATTAGGAAGCGTTTGATGGAGACTTTTTAACGGGTGTGTGAGTTTGTCAAGTTCTATCTCTCAATTTGCTTTTTCGGCAAACACTAAGCTCTGCATTCCAACTGATTAGACAAGACTACTGTTCAAACCAAATTGGCGTAAACTTTTTATAATTAGTTTATAAGTTCCAAACCCTAAATATTTCGTGACTCGGGCTGAAGCGCCTGAAATAAACATGAACAGATTGTTACGGCGCTTGGAGAGAGAGAAATGGTGTTTAACGCCCACTCGACACAAACTAGGTCATTTCGGGACTAACATATGGTTTGATTTATTTCCATAATTCACTTGCGTGGTGGGGTCTTTAGCAGTGGGAGGAAACCGGAGTACTCGGATAAAACCCACGTGGTTGGACAGGCGACCCTATTCCTTGCCACGTACAACCGCAGATTCGAAACCACACCAGTTGACTCAATGACAGGCCGTATGACACAGCGCCATCCACTCCCCACTTCGAATGAATCTGAATTATAGACATGCTGATCGTTCCTCCTATAATAGTTCAAAAATAGATAATGCAAAAGGTATATATTGAAAATTTCATTTAAATTACATTATTCTGAACCAAGTTATCACTGATTGTAGTTTTGAAAAGAAATTGATTGCTAATTATTATACTGGTATATTCGAGTCTTAGCCTCGCTCCTCCATTTTTAAATTAAATCATTAAATGGCCCAACCGTTCTAATCTAGTTTTAATCTCGAGCATCCGATGCCCACCAGAATTGATAATGTTTTTGTCATGTCAATATATGTCTCATAAATAGTTTATATAATATTTAAGGCCTAAACAAACCTCCTATAGGCAAAATTAGCTCTTGAATAATGTATCCTAAAGAAACAAATGTAACACTACAGATAACAGTCGATCAGCATTGTTGGTAGATCTTTATTGAGAACATGGAAAAGACATAGATCGGAATATTCAAGTCTGACTTACTGTCAGTAAATAATAAAACTTTGATGAAACTATATTGATAGATATAAAATAAAGCCAAGCATACGACCATTAAAGCAAGGAAAAATGGTACAAGAGAGATACTCTTATTTGGTATTGTTTTTTTATGAGACTATATTAACTGTAACTCCACTTTCTTTTGAAGTCACGAAGGTCCGCTGAGTGTTAAACACATAGATCATGTGTTGCTTTTAAAGAATATATTGTATAAATAAGATGTTTAATGAGATCGTGTCTTTTGTCAAAACGAGTAGAGGTCATTCGTGTGTAGCCCGTAAATAACATATTGAACACAGAATTTGTAAAGAGTTGGAAACGTCAAATATAATATAACATAAAATCTAACAAAGTTCTATGTACAGGTCACTTTGTCACACAAATATGTCCTACTATTTTAAGATGATGTTACACTATATACCTCGGAATGCATCGTTCGGCATTTCAGTCCAAAACGCGGTAAAAAAAAATGCCTCGTTTGTCTGGAGTTCCAAAACGAGTTTTTTTTTTAAATTGCCTGTTTTTGGAACGAGGTATTTTGTTCAGAACGAGGCTGAATTTATGTTATTTAATACGAAAATAAAACCATTCCATTCCTGAGGAATAGACAAGACAAGAATAAATTATTTTCGCATTATTAATATCCATATGTCTTCATAATTAAACGTTTGAATTAAATTTTAATGTATGAGGTGTGCTTTATTTCCCATTTAATTGACAATTGGTATAAGCTGACAAATTTATCTCTGTGCGTTTATTTAATTTTGCTCCAATAATATTTTGTGCAATGTAGTGGGGTTTCAACAGAAACAGCCAATGTTATAGTCAAGTCATTTTATTTACAATAAAAGTAAAAAATAAACTGGCGTATTGGAAATATGAAATGAAATTTTATGCTTTTTTTTGAATAATAAGAATGGATAATTTGATGTATTTAGATCAGATAAACAATATCAGTTAGGTGGAGGTGTAAAACTATTGCAGACAAACAGCCACCTCGATTAATTTATGTAGGTTGGAAGTTGCTTCCCAGTGGAGTCTGGAGACCCCCCCCCCTGTTTTGATTATAAAACCACATGATAGCTATGAAATCATTTAATTGATGTTTTTTGACTAGACAATGTTACTTGCGCGTAAGGGTACTTAGGAGTGTTGTGTGTGTGTGTGTGTATATGTGGGGGGGGGGAGCCAGAGAAATTTCACGCGGTTAGGCATTTCTCCTTATCAAGTACATTCGGGAAATGGAAAGAACGAGTGCAACCCACATGCAAGACACATTAACCTACATGTATATCGGTTAATGGCATTGATAGTTATTTCTATATTCACAAATATTATTTTATTAAGATGCGTGGTTTTCTCGACATCACCAGTTAATGGCGAATTGAACAATTTACTTTAGATCAAAAATAATATTTGAGGCAGGGACCGTTTTTAATGTTCATTAAGAGCTTCGAAATCTAGCGTGTGAAAAAGAGATATGTGATGACAGAGAATTTGCTAGTAAATGATCAGAAAATTGTGATTGTTAATGTGAGAAAGTGTCAATATGGTGCTAATGAATAAACCGGTCAACCACTATTCGGAACCGGAAGTAAAAAGTAGCATGCCTCTTTTTGTGTGCTTGCGTGGATCACTACCACTGGAGACACATATTATCTCTTCCAGCTGTTCACTTCATAAAATATTATAGTAGAAGCTTATTGTGTGGATTCGATTGCTCGAATGTGCTTTGCAAGGATAAGAGTCACTTGCCTATCGGTGTGACTCTTATCCGGTTAACTACCACTGGTTAAGACACCTCCATGCACAAACGAATGGTTGAAATAAATTGATTAGCACTTTAGTCTCGAATTGACCAAGTTTGTGTCAAGGAGGTGGTAATAAAGTCTCTCTCTCTCTGTCAATCGGATGTTAATAGAGTCTCTCTCTCTCGCCCTCTATGCGTGTGTTTGTGTGTAAATGAATGAGGAAATCGAATGAAGACGGGTACATTTACGTGTACGCCAAAATATACACGGGACCCCGGGGTGTTTTGTCGCATTTGAACCAATATACATTGTTCCCTTTTAGCCCCAATCCTACACCACACTGAAAAAAACTCAAAAGGAATGTTCTTGGCTATCACCGGGAGCGAACCCGGGGTTTGGCTAGCGAATCGCGCCCTTACTCTGTCATCGCGGCTCTGTTAAATACATTAGCATGAAATTGAGATTAATATGTCAACGAATTAGACAGTCATGTTCTTGACGATTTATGCCCTAGAAGAATCTATGCTCTCTGATATTATTATATTATTAACAAGTCAAGGGTAGTCTAGAGGTCAGGAAGTTTAACGCCGTAATTACAGTTGACGAACGGGGTAATTATAGTTCATTATTTGCTGGTACTTTCTTATCAAAATCGTTAATTAATCATCAGCTCAGAATATTATTAAGCTAAGGTAATCTCCAAATTATTTTTGAAACAAAAGTCCAGTCCATTTAATTTTTGATAACTACCGGAAGTGATTATACTTCAATAGTGGTAGTCGTTGTCGGGTATATTAAGAATGAATACGCTATTTTGATTTTGCTACTCTATAATTAAGGACCACGTAGCAAAACGATATTAAAGGTATGTTCACTGGAAGACATTAAAAACATTAAATGCTTGTGAATTTGTTCTACGTCGCACAATTGCGGCTAAAATGATGTTTCTGATATATATCTAGACAATAAAGAGCTGGCACTTCTCGCTACACTAGTTACAATATTAGGTAAGATTAGATATACAACTGGCAGTTCTCGCTATTATAGTTGCAACATAAATAATAAACAGAGAAGATATTGTAAACTTTGGGTCAAGTTACCTCATTCTGAACCAAGATATGGGCAATACAATTTTGGTCTATCCTCGATTGTCATTACTACCATTGTTACGATAATTAACTACGTCTCAGTTATCCATTTTTGCAGGAATTACATCAACCACAAAACGTATTCAAATCTACTAAATGTCAGAACCATCAGATGGCAGCGAGGGTTGATTATGGTTTTGATAATTAAAGGACCAATCTCGATTATATTCTGCACAATAAAAACTACTTGATTAAAATCTTCTAAATTAGGGCCAAGCAACTAACTCAGACTTTTATTTCATAAAAAAATTGTAACACTACAGATAACAGTAGATCAGCGTAATTGGTAATGCCTTTATAAAAGATAAATTATGTACATGTAGACAACGAACTAGCCATTTTTTTGCAATAATAGTTCGAAAATAGATAATGTGAAATAAATAATTTGAAAATTTCATTCAAATTACTCTATTGCAAGCGAACATATTAGCCTTTGAAGGTTTGGCAGACGTGTGCAATTATTTCAAACACCGTACTGGTTGATCGAATAATCTTTTAGAGGCATTTAGTAACTGGATAGAGCAATACACAAAAACGCATACTTATGGAATAACAGCTACTCGCCTAAATGAATTAAGTAGCTGTTATTCCATAAGTATGTGTTTTTGTGTATTGGTTGATCGAAACTAAGTCTCAGTCCTCCATAATTGATTAAATCAAAGTATTGCTGAACCGTTTCCGTTTCAATCTATTTAATATCGGAGAAATCTGATGCCATCGAGAGTTGATTAAGGCCTGGACCAGTTAATTAATGTCTTATTAATTCAGAAAACATTTCAGGCCTAAAGAAAGACCTGCGATACGCAGATTTAGTTCTTGTATAATGCATGTTTAATTAAGAAAAATAAAATAGACATAGTTCGGGAAAAATTCTATTCAATGTCTGATTTAGCTGTTGCATAATGCATGTTTAAGGCAATAACTGTAACTAAATCTTCGGTATTTGTGCATAAATATTTATTGCATGGTTTAAAGTCTATAAGTTCACAGTGGAACAAAGTCCCAGATCATAAGGAATGAAATCCATAAATAATTTTCAAAATATATAACCCGTTGCTAAGTCGTTATTGTCTTGAGCTGTCGAAGGTCCTGGAAATTACCACGGGGGTCTACAAGCCTCCCAACTCCTTGTCACACAGAAGTATCGGATCGAAACTGCAACAATTGACCCAGTGACAGACAATATGTCTCTAATGACAGGAATAAGACTACACCACCACCCCCTTTAAAAGGCGTGGAAATTAAAAGAAATGCGGACGACGTGAACAATATATTTATTAGAAATTATATTGAAAATTTGATTGATAAATTGAGTGTATACACACGAGTTGTATAAATTATTCAAAAATCTAATATTATTCCATGACTTGTGAATCGTATAACCGTCTACGTCTTGTTTGATAATAAATATTGGAGGATTGATTTTACATCAAATATAATATATGAACTCGGAGTCGAAGGCCTACCATATATAATATATACATGTATGTTTGATTCATTTCCAGATATTGTTGATGCCACGGTGGCTCAGTGAATAAGGCGTTGGTTCACTAACAATGGGTTCTGGAGTAATTTCCACGTGTTTATCAGTAAGGTTTGTCCCTTGCCAGTGGTGCTTTTACAAACAACAATGTCTATAATTCGTTCGGATGTGACGAAAACCGATGATGCCCCGTGTACAAATTTGTGTGCACATAACGGAATCCGTGACAGCTTGGATTCCATATACGAGTACGCGCTGCTGTCCGGTCAAAATGTCATGCATAGCACATCGCACTGCCAATGTATGTCTTTACTAGCCCTGTTAATGTTATCGCGGACTGTCAAGGACCAAGGAAAGTTGATCAGTCGGAACAACTTGGATCTGCTCACCATAAACTTGACTTTGGTCGTCCTCAACATGCAGTGAGCCACAAAGTCACGGCAAGATAGGTTCATCCGTTGCTATCGCGATTTGGGTAACTCAGAGGAGGCACGAGTCAACTATTATCAAGGCATGTGATACTACTGCCAATGGACCCCCTCTTTCCACATCTCGTAGCTGACGTTAACTGGACAGATACGGAAAAAAACCCAAGTCTGTCCGCCGATGCTTCCACAATTAGAAATAATTTGACGGGGTTGAATTATGAATATATTCGCGAAAGCCATAATCGTTCACAAACATCAATTCTAATTAAACAAATTTAATCATGGAGGTGTTGACAGTTCAGTGTCAGTGAAGGAAAAACGGAGAGTCAAAGTAATTGATGGAACTACTTCTATGTTGTAATCAATGGTGGCGATATGAGCTCGGTTACGATCCCAGCCAAGCGGGTTTATCAGTATTATCGCTATTCGCGTTAGTTAGATGTTCGGAATAGGAGCTTTTTGAGCAGTGGGAGGAAACCGGAGGATCTGGAGAAAAACCATGAGATTGGGGACCACATAAGCCCGACATACTTTCGCCACAGAATTAATTAGTTTATGGAATTATTCAGATTTAAAAGCTGTGGACTATGGAGGATCCATGGAAGCCCACATTACCACGTACTCGTCCATTACAAGTGTCTGAATATAGGTGGTATTTAATTCCGTATTATATGTTCCCGAATTCCTTGCTATCGACCTGGATATCCATGTCTACCCACTTGACCATGCTACGGTAATGGGCGATGGGATATGGTTACGCAACGTTGCTAAAGATAAATTATGTAAGATTTAGATAAAGAGCTATTTATCAATTCTCGCTATAATAGTTCGAAAATAGATAATTCAAAAAGAATATATTTTAATATATTCCAAATACTGCATTCTGTACGACGTTAGTTATTTTTGTAGTTCTGACACGATGTATGCTTTGATTGTTTGTTATCGTAACCACACCACGGTACTGGTATATTCGGGCCACATATTCCCAAAAAGCCACGAGTTATTACGACTGTGTTCATCTCCCCCTTGTTCAAGATGTAACCTAGAGGGTCGATCAAATATAATTTTAATCAATAGGTTAAAATTCCTAAGCAACAAACTGAAAACGACATGAAAATTTAAACTACAATCCAAAATGTGATTCAGGCCCTATTCATTATCATATTTGCTTGCATGACCGTTATACAGTGTGCTGGGAGGTTGGCATTCTTGTGGGTAGTGCAGCGATCCTTCACGTAATATAAAGACAAATCAATACAGCAATAAACAGATAGAAATGCCAGTATTGATGTTCTTGTAAGATAATATTGAAGATTGTGTGCGTTTTATTAATTAATCGACAAATAATGATCATTTAGAGTGCTAAATTGCAGCGCGGCCTTTTCATTTCAATATAGGAAAATATCGTCAACAACCCCCAGCACTTCTCATTTACACTTGAATCGATAAATTAAACAAACAGGGAAGAGCTCCTCGTGAAATACAATTTAACTATTAACAACATTCTATTTACAGTATTCAAGTGTATTTAGTTATCGAAAATCAAAATATGTTTAATGAAATATGGATTATTTTCCACTAAGTGTCGAGAAAGGCTTTACTTCGCCTACATAACCACTTTGGAATCTTTGACCCCGATCTCAGCATGGCAAATGTCAATGCTGAAATAACATAAATAAAGTCTGTTCTATCCACTTACGATGTATAAAAAAAATGAAGACCACATTTAAATCAAGATGTATAGATACACAATACAACCTTGCTGATAATATTGTTATGAAAAACAATTGACCTGGTGATGATCTGAAATGGTAGATTGTTAGACTGCTATGTGAATATGATTTATTAAATCAGGGGTCGATCCAGAAGATAACCGAGAAAGCTTTTTATAGATTCGTTTTCAACAGGGGTATTGTAAAGTGAAGCCAGGCGCAATGACCAGGGGTTGCACGTTGTTGACCGAGCAAAAGAGAGCAGGAAATGGAGTTTAACGTCCACTCGACACAAACCTGGTGATTTCGACACTAACTATTGGTTCAATGTTATTTCATCCAATGGCTTGCGCCTTGGGATGTCTTTTAGTAGTGACATTAACCGGAGGACCCGGAGAAAGCCCACGATGTTGGAGAGGCGACGCTACATAAAATTAAACCATGAGTTGGTCCTGAAATGACCTAGATTTTGTCGAGTTGACGTTAAACCCCATTTATCTGCCCCCCCCCCTTTTCTCTCTGAAGACAAAAAATGCATTACCAAAATCACGTCTACATTTGTTTGTGAAAAGGGGAAAGAACTTTGGCACAGATGGTTGCTACGTGCTGAAAATCGGAAATGGGTCGTTAAAATTTGTTGCCTCTAAAGTCACAAACTAAATTTTACCAAAAACAAAAACAAACAAACAAAAACAAAAAAAACCCCAAAACACACACTCCCACGTTGAAACTGTAGCCTCCATCGACTTCGCAAAGTTTGCTGAAAACGGAACAAAATTTCGTGGAAGTGTGTTTTACGGATAGGCTAAAAATAAAAAAAATAAACTAACTGATATCGGACCAGTTCACATATTCCGATGGCATAGCTATGTATCATGTAGTATTTCTTATAATTGCCCAAGATTGTACTCAGCATTAAAGTTGATTGATTGTTACTTTACTTTTAAATTGTAATTGCAATGAACCCTTCATTGTATTCGACTTTTAGTCAGCACTATTTGCAAAGTATTAAATAAAATCTGTAACAATCCAATTGGGTTTTAAGTCTCCATGAGACATCTTAAAAACTCCGCTATTCCGTTCAGTTTTTACCGAGATATGCGGAATTGTTCGCAAAAGGTTATGGATAAGTATGGATTCAGTCAGATTTT
Organism: Patella caerulea; assembly: GCA_036850965.1. Taxonomy (NCBI): domain Eukaryota; kingdom Metazoa; phylum Mollusca; class Gastropoda; family Patellidae; genus Patella; species Patella caerulea. The sequence continues at coordinate 38,754,602 of JAZGQO010000008.1, forward strand.
TGGGTTTTTTTTTAAATAAAAAATCTGACTGAATCAATACTGGACAATTATCTTTCGTTGGTAGTTTGATTTTATGTGAGCACATAATAGTGTACATTAAAAATTTTTTATTTTTTATGTTTTAGCGAATCATGCCAATGGCGCCTTGCTACTACTTTATTGTCATTGCAATTCTAGTTATTTTAAGCATCCATTTTGAGTATAGTCTCGGTTTTATGGTTTGTATGCCACCCCAGGGCTTATGTAATGCGAATTTGGGGTTAAATAATATGTTGCGTATTTATTAAAGAAAGGAATCGACTGTTGTCAAATGTATCATTATAATGCTATATACACATACAGATAATAATTTTCAGACGGAATGGCATGTCAAAATCATCAACGTCTATTAGAGATATCCTTTGAATGGCATTTAGTAATTGGGACATAATCAAATAACACACTTTTTGTGGAATAACAATTACTATGGTTTATTTCAACAAGATTTCACAAGGTCTATTACGAGTTCACCGAAAGTGTTTCACACGTTATGGATTATTTTTTGTGTGTTGATATGGCATATTATCCTGTCTGTTACTTTTGTGTAACATTGCAAAAAGCAACAACAATTTAATTACAATAATTGAATGCAGTATAAAATACCTTAAAACAAAAAAGTCTTTTAATTTCAAACAAAAGTAATTTTTCTCTGAACATTTGATAGGATGTGTCAGCAAATCAGTTGTAATTACCTCCCTTTAAATCCGACAATGTTAAAATTAAATTTGTTGTTAATGATTTTTATTAGATATCCTATCCCTGACCACACGGCGTTCATTAACGATATGAGATGCATTGGAGACAAAGATGACGTTGTGACAGGTGAAACTTCTTTTAATGGAGCACGGCCATTTTCATTGTTATTCGGATGGAAGTTCATACTTTCGGTCCGAGTGTAAAAGCCCCGGTACGAACATTTTATTGTCGTTTTCTGTTTATGGCTGGTCTATGAAACGTGGGCAAAATAAAGCCCCGTTTAAGTCGACAATATGTATCAATCACATGGCCATGTCATTCTTATCAGTGGTGGATCAAAGAATTTTGAAAAGGGAGGGGGCGCCGCAAAATGAGGGCAATGACCGTGGACACGGGGCACGTCGCTGAGAGGGGATTGGGGTCGGGGTGAGGGTTTTGGGGGCCCAAGAAAATTATCCGTCATTTCCTTGCATCTGTAGCCATTACAAGAGCTATTTGGCTGATATTTTCGTCTAAGTAAACGTTCGGAACGAACATATTTGTGTCTGAGAAAAGGCACTTTCATCGAGAAGTTTGTACTATTGACCCCAATCTGCGCCACAATGACCGTACATTAAAGACGATCTGCTCAGTGGTAGGTAGTGTTTGAAATCGGAATCTCATAAGTCACCATGTTATTCGTTGGAGTGCATTCACCTAATTCGATGAGGGGGGGGGGACGAATGGTTAGCACATGCGTGCTGTATCACAAAGCCTGTCATTGAGTCAACTGGGTCGCCTGTCCAGCCTCGTGGCTTTTCGTCCGGTTCACCCGGTTTCCTTCCACTGCTAACCCCTACGCTCAAGCGAATTCTTGAAATAAAATCAAACCATATGCTAGTCCCGAAATAACCTAGTTTCTGTCGAGTGGACGTTAAAACCCATCTATCTCTCTGTTTACCTAATTCGTGTCAGTGTAATCCTAGATTGACCTGTTGGAACCTCGTAAATCAGGTAGAAAACACTTGAACCGATTCTGTCCTATACATCAAAGAATAGGTATATATACAATCATTCGGCTAATACACTGTACTATAAACATTTATATACAGCTGTCAGCACAGCCATCAGATTGTAAGAAACTCCAGAGAACATAGTTTATTTAACATGTCTATATTAAAATGGCCAGTGGTACTAAGTTTATATTGAGTCTGCGGGTTTTTTTACTGCTCGGTAAGGCTTGGCAGATCAAATTTACAATAAAACTATAATTATCAAGGTGTTTTAAAAAAAATACATATATAATACAACGAATTTTTGAAAGCAAAGCGGTATCTGGTGTTCTATGGCTCGACAGTACTAGGTCATTTCGGTACTAACCCATGGTTCAATATTAATTACTTTGCTTGTAGAGTTGTTTAGCAGCGCGAGGAAATGGGGGACCTGGAGAAAAAACAAATGGTTGTACAGGCCACCTTACCCCTTGTCGAGTAAATACTGGGATCAAAAACGACCATTAGACAGCGCCATATCCTCCCCTCCACCAGAGAGAGAGAGAGAGAGAGAAATGGGGTTTAACGTCCACTCGACACAAACTAGGTCATTTTGGGATTAACATATGGTTTCATTTTATTTCAATAATTCGCTTACGCGCGGGGGTTTTAGCAGTGGGGGGAAACCGGAGTGCCCGGAGGAAACCCACGAGGTTGAGAAGGCGCCCCTATCTCCATGCCACATACGCTCACACCACGGCTCGAAACCACAGACGCAAGAGGTGACCGGCCAGCTAGATGTCGAAGAGCGGCACTCTAGACCATTAGGCCATCCCAACCCCCCAGACAATTCAAAGAAAAGAAATGAAATGGGGTTTAACGTCCCACTGTTCTGCTCCGAACTAGGCTAATGAAGACGGGCATACACCACACAATGTGTTATGGGGGAAATGTTGTCCGGACAGCCTACTCGAATGCCAAATGTCAAGGGATCGTTTACGCGCACGCCAATGTACACGCGACCTCGACTTCTCGAACCATCCGAACGACTAGACAACTGTCCTGGCCAGGCCCTTCATTCCTGTACCACTGACAAGTGGGACCAACGCCGGAAAATCTGGATGAACTTTCTCAATCCAGGGATCGAGCACCCGACCTCCAGGCTAGCGAGCCAGCGTCTTACCCACCGCGATCTCCCAACTATTGAAATATGTCTGGATTGTTTATTAAGCTGTTAAAACAAACACTACAACGTATAATTAAATTGTAAATTAAGCATCCTGGTAAGAATGCAGGGTTTACATAGCCAAGACGTGACAGTTTATATACTTATTAACACTGCTAATACTGACACGTAATCAACTGACGAAGGCCAATTTCATTTATTTCAAGATACTCTTATTTCTAAGTAAACCAAAATGACAGAAACTAAGTCAAACAAATTGTTCCAATGGCATTTAGTAATTGGGTTGGGAATACACAGGTCACAATTCTATGGAATATACGTATTACTGAGCGATGTTTCGACTAGGGTTCCTTGGTCTTTACCTTTGGTGGATGTCTATAAAGACAGGATAAGAGAGGAAGAGAGAGGGAGAGGTGTGGAAAAGGGGTTTAACTCCACTCGACACAAACTATGTCATTTTGGGACTAATATTCAGTAATTTGCTTGCGCGTTCGGGTCTTTAGCAGTGGGAGGAAACCGAGGATGGACAGGCGATCCTACTCCTTATTACGTACAACCGGGGATTCGAAACCACGCCGATAGACTCAATGACAGGCCGTATGCCAGTTGACTCAATGGCAAGCTTCATGATCCAGCGCGTACGTGCTAACCATTCGGCCATCCAACACCCAACAGGACTAAGAAAAACAGCCAGGAGGTGAATTGAATGTGTACACGTTAAACATAGGTTACTATAATAGAAAAGAAGCATATATTTACCAGGCTATGTACAGAAACCAAACATATATTTGTCTGTGTTTATATTAGATGTAATTATAGATGTCCGACTGATAGAATCTACATAAGAAACCCGAAATATGTAGCAGAGCGACTACTGAATGGACTCGACTAGAATCGTTCAGTATTTAGGCTAAACGTGTCCACATAAGTTGAGTATAAAACCGAAGGATCATAAAAACTATGGAACTAGTTCCCCACAATTACTCATTTTTAACCATTAGGTTTATTGGTGACAATTTTGGATTAAGATGACGGCGTCCAGGGTATGACTGTCTTGGCTTTAGTAATGGTGATCAAGGCCAGGCCGTATTCAATCACTTAATTCACGGTTCAAAATGGATCAATTCGACTGACATTTTCCGCAAACTTCCTTTACATTATTTAGTTTTTAACTATTAGAGTAAGAACTACCAGCGCTTTATCTAATATCCCATAACGTACCTTTAAAGGGATAATCCCGATAAGAACAGGGTCTAAAAAATTAAAGTCTGAGTATTTATGAAATTTATGGACCAAAATACAGAGACATGGTGTATTAACAGTGTCTCAAAATTTCAGCTCAACATATTGAGTCGTTTGGACGTGAACGTCAACACTGCTTATCCGGACACGTAACCCTTTTAAGATTTCGGGTCATTTTTTTCATTGAGTGACCTGTTAATCGATTCCCGTTTCTTGACAGGTCTATACAGTGAATGCCCGAAGCCCTGTACTTGATAACAAAAGGTACATTTCACCTACATATTATTTTTATAGAAAAAAGTCTGGTTTTATCCAGATACTGTATAATACAACGGTCTCCATTTCCAGATGTAAACTGTCAGATTAAAGTTATTTACAACCGTATCACAAATAACGGATTAGTTGGTTGGCCTTAGGTAATGGGTTTTTAAGGGATTTTAACACACAATTAAGTAGTTTTATTCCCCAAAAAGTAATCGAGATAGGCCCTTTAATATTATTAGATATAATATTTTCTCTTTCACTTAGTATCACCAGATATAAAATTTCCTCTTTTACTTAGCATCTTTAGATACAACATTTCCTTAGTATCATCAGCTATAACATTCTCTTTATTACTTAGCATAGTTATCATCAGATATAACATTCTCTCTTTTACTTAGTATCATCAGATATAACATTTTCTCCTTCACTTAGTATCACCAGATATAACATTTCCTCTTTTACTTAGCATCTTTAGATACAACATTTCCTTAGTATCATCAGATATATCATTCTCGTTATTACTTAGCATAGTTATCATCAGATATAACATTCTCTCTTTTACTTAGTATCATCAGATATAACAATTTGTCTTCACTTAGTATCACCAGATATAACATTTCCTATTTTACTTAGTATCATCAGATATAGCATTCTCTTAATTACTTAGCATCATTAGATACAACATTCTCTCTTTTACTTAGTATCAATAGATATAACATTCTCTCTTTTATTTATTATCATTAGATACAACATTTCCTAAACTTACCATACTTTACACGCGTTTGTCGTGTGTTTATCTGCGTTATGTCGTGCACACCCTCGCTATAAAAGACCATTAAGCAAACAGCTACTCTAACTATGGACTATAATGGGATAATAATATATCCTTATGTATGTTTTTATACACTATTAGCAAAATAAGTCGATTGATAAAACATGCAGAATGTGGCATTTTGCTGTAGAAAATGTATTTTCTAATGAATTTTTTATTGCGTTTTTGACTTTCCATTAGTCAACCCACAGTCATTTCCATAAAAAGCCGTTTAACTAAAATGAGATGAACACACGATATTATTCCGTGAAAAACGTACAAAATGAAATGGAATAAAATAGCCATGTGCATGTTAATCAATATTCCAAATGATGTTTTTGTTGGCAAGTTAGCGGTTTCGTGGACTTAATTAGCATGGTTTTTCTCATATTAACAATAATAGTACCACATAGGATATCCAAAGAGCGCATTAGTGTCATTGATACGAAAAGACGGGTAAGAAATCTAACGTATATTGATGGTGTTTTTCGTCCATTAACCATTTGGAGGATTAATTCGCTAGAAATAAATATTCGTAGAAAGAAACCAATGCTAAGAACACATAGGCCGTTTTTTTTTTAAAAAAAAACCATCAGATGAAAGATTCATTAACTTCAATGTACAAGTGTAGTATGATTGCTAGATGTTTTGCTCTTTAAATTAGTAGCATTAATTGTATTAACCATATATCTTTAAATACTCATTAAAAAATGGATTGAAATGAGGTTTAACGTCCTACTCTTCTGCGCCTACCCTGGGCTAATGGAAGACGGACATACGACATACATTGTGCTATGACGGAAAGGCTACGGCCTACACTTATATCGAATTCCAACGGCAAAGAGATCTTTTACGTGCCCACCAATGTGTACGCGGGACCTTGGTTTTTCGTCCCATCCAAACGACTAGACAGCTGTCCTTGCCAGACCCTCCGTTCTGCATCACTGACAAGGGGAAACCACGCCGGAAAATCTAGATGAACTTTCTCGGCCAATGCAGGGATCGAACACCCGACCTCCAGGTAATAATCACTAGAATCACACAATGCATAGAAGACATGTTTCATAATATGCACTCATTTCATATGCACTCAAATAATGAGTAACAAAATTACACATAAAAAAAGGTTATAATTTGGTAAAAATTTAATTCTAGGTTAATAACAAAATATCATGTGTGAAAGGTCTGTTAAATTTCCCCTATCCATATAAGGGTGGTTTTCGACTATCATTAAACTATTTAACCAATCACTTCAATTACTTGCGTCGCGTTTGTTCAATTAATTACGTCACGTTTGACTAATAAGATAATTGAAGGTCCAAAACCAAAGCGACAAGACTATCGTATCAGACAGCCATGTGGTTTTAAAGCGAGATGTAGAAATTTCCATTAGCAGAATAGTCGAGTGAGCGGGTTGGAGAGAATGACTTTATTGTAATCTATTATACACTGTACCATGTGTATCAGACTTGAAATATAAAATGTAACAGTGAACTGTCCCATTGTTATTCCCGGTAAGAAAACTTCGACGTAACTACTGAGAAAGAGAGAGAAAGAGAAATGGAGTTTAACGTCCACTCGACACAAACCAAGTCATTTTGCGACTAACATATGGTTTCATTTTATTTCAATAATTCGCTTGCGCGTAGGGGTCTTTAGTAGTGAGAGGAAAGTGGGGTGCCCGGAGGAAACCCACGAGGTTGAGAAGGCGCCCACATACGCTCACACCAGGGCTCGAAACCACAGCCGCAAGCCAGAGTGACCGGCCAGCTAGAGGTCGAAGCGCGGCACTCTAGACCACTAGCCCCCCCCCCCCAAACTACTGAGAAGATACCTGTCTTACTACTGAGATAATAAGAACAAATACCTCAAAAGAATACAGTGTTGTAATAATTCTGTTGAAATGGTCACGCCAACAAAGTAAATGTGATATTATATGATTCGGCTGTGTGAATTTGATCCGTTTTGATCCAGTTATTAAGACGCTGGTTCGATCCCAACGCTGGCCTAGAAAGTCAATTGAGATGTTCCGGTCTTTCACTTTGTCAATGGGGCAGGATGGAGGCCTAGACAAGGATGGGAGGAAAAACGATGTCACGTGTACATATTAGCGTGTAAGTTATAAGCTATCCCTTGCTGGCAGATGGAATTAGGTACCAGAGTATGTCGTAGCGAAGCTGCCAGGGCACAATTTCCTTCACAGAACACTCTCCCGTAATCTGGAAAGACCTAGCAAGTCACATTTTAATGAAAATTAAGTTAGACCAAGATTTGGACTTTAGTACACATTTATATAATATTTTGTTCTCCTTCACAGAAAAGGCTTCTAATTATATCTTCATCTAAAAGGACAAAATAAAATTGGTTTTATAATCAGTAGCTTAATTCTGAAACAAAACAGTTTTCCTTGTGGTTTTTTTTTCAAATCTACATTCAACAGTGTTACTAGGTTTTTCCAGATTAAGGGGGCACTGTTTGGCACATACCCATCTTTAATAGTACAGTCGAAGCAGAATAGTAAGAAATTAAACCTCATATCATTTCATATACTTAATATATTCTCATGCCCAGTGGGTTATGTAAAATGGAATTACTACAATGAACTGATCTTTTCAAAACTGCCAGATTGACAATTGGACCTATCAAAGATGTTTATGTGTCGCTTTTGAAAACATTACTAATGAAGAAAAGACAGACGCGAGTTAATTAAATTCTAATGGACCATAATCAGATGATTAACTCCAAACTGATATTTTGTGTCAAATAAAATTTGTTAGATGTCTTAATAAATTCTTACAAACACCTACGACAGACAATTCACGGATCAATATTGCACCCTTACTACAGTACTGGCTAGAGACACATACCGTGGAAGGCAGAAGGCAAATTGACAAGCTTTTCGAGTAAGTCCATATCTCATGTGTTTCAAACAAATTCAATATAATTTGTCAAAAAAAAAAAAAAAAAAAAAAAAAAAAAAAAATAGAGGAATTTACGTGAAGTGTATTTCCATTTCTTGGTGATTTGTCCAACCTGCACCACTGACAACTTGAAACAACTTAGATGAGTTTTGCCGTGTGTCCGGGCACAATGTCACTCACGCACAACATTGTGTGCGTAGACCTGAAGCTTTCCCAACCTTACACATACAAACTAAAATATTACTATTTTGTTCATAAAATGCAACAACTTCAAGCCGACACGAACTCGTTGTCTGTTTAAGGAGTCGTCAGAAGACTATATGACTAAAACACCAATTTCCATCGGACTACAAGCATACGATTAAACCTATCGACTTTTCCAGATGCCTAATACATACGCTAAATGAATAAATGAAATAATATTAACCTGTCAAAATTGATCACACAGCGTAATTAATACCGGGAATCCATTACCTAAGCCAGCAGTTCGGTGTAAGTTTTATATTAGATTTCCAGTAACTCGAGATAATAGCATCAGTAAACGTTGGAGCAATCTTAGGCGATTATTAAAGATAATAGAACTCTCTGGCTCAAAGCTTTCATACAAAAATCTGTAAACCTAGAATTAAGGTGTCGTTTTGATTGATCTTCGTATTTGCACCGATTTAACATTATAGTCATGGAGCGAGAGAGAGAGAGAGAGAGAGAGAGAGATGTGGTATAACGTCCATTCACGACGCAAACCATGTCTTTTCGAGACTAACAACCCACGAAGTTGGACAAAGGACCGTACTACTTGTCACGTAGCATTAGTCATGGAACCATAAAACTAATGTTTGTGCGTTAGATCGCAATGTCTGATATTGAGTCACGTGACGACATTTCAATTTTCCGCTTGTACCTGACAAGGAGTAGGATCGCCTATCTAACATTGTGTGTTTTCTTTGGGACTTCCTTTCGCCAGGCCCGCTGATAAAAAACCCATACGCACCTGCGATGTATTGAACTAAGTCTGCGAAAAACACAAACTACGAGTAATTAGGTAATTAATAACACAACGTAAATTGGCTATCTAAACAAAATTCTGCCGCGAACCACAAAACAGACGTGATTATTAAGTTTCGTTCTTAAGGCACGCAGACAAGTGTGTCCTACGAAACTGGCCGGAAAGGCACAAGGTAGACTTAGCCCAGTCTGGATCGGAGTCGTGACATGGATTAGAAGACACATTAAACCCAGTTTCCTTTATAAAGACACAATTCCTTTTGCAGGGTCAGCGTCCAAGATAAATTTCATCCAAAGGAGAAGCTCCGAATACTAAATGTTACCCTGGCAAGCTTGCATGCGCAGGTAGATCAAGATCAGTCTGGCAGTTGACGCTCAATTACATTATTGAATTGTCAGATATCCTCTTGCAGTCTCCTTTAACAACCTTCGGTCTTCAAAGAAATTATTAGTGAGCAGAAATTCGCCCATGCATCTGTTATCACTCGTCACTTCAGTCAGTTATTCGTGTTTTCCTTGTGGCGTTCTTCACTTCCGATTCATAAAACCTTAATTACTCATCTATCGTAGCAATGATCTCTGTGTTAAAATTATATTTGGAAATTATGTTTAACCAGTTCTATCACATATGTGATAATGACTGACACCAATATTGTCCTTTAACTAATAGTAAGTGCAGGGGGACTGCACCACACACAATTCTACACAAAAAAAAATATACAGATAAGACATCATGCTAAGAGACCACAAACAAAAACAAATCAAAAAGAGTGAATGGATCCGGGGACAGTAACCAAAGTATTTTGAAATAATGAAATCATTCGGCGCCTGCTTGTGTGAACTAGTCGCACTTAATTTAGGTCTAAACACGATTCGTTATATAATAAATTGACTTAGTGTTTGGTCAATGGTATAGATGAATGGGTGTCAATGATAACATAATAACACACTGGAATATAGAATATAGGAGAAAGACGACCCACTGACTGGAAGCTATTAATTGACTGATGTGTATTTCGTTGGACGCAGAATAATTCAACACTCGTCCTTCAATCCAATAAGCCCTTTTCTCATCCTGTCAGAAGGAGAGTCTTTTAATGAAAAGAACTGACTAGATAAAGCTCTTGAAGGATCAATGCCGTGTTCTTTTATTAAGAAAGTAAAAGTTCCACGGAATATGTGTACGATGAAATCCTTTATTAAGGTAAATTGTCGTATCATAAGTTTATTTTCTACAACGATTTTCATTTAGAAAATAGAAAGTTGGGCAAAATTCTTTGAAATTTAACACAAAATTAAGATACTACCCTGTCTCAGCACGAGAAGCCGGAAGTGCATTGGCGCTATACTGACAGTATTGTAATAAAATTATCTCCCACACTAGCCGGAAACACAACAGAGAATTCATTAAAACCTGACTAATTAGAGAGAATATAATAAGACAAGGTAAAATATGTCGATTCTCTTGTATTGCATTAGCCACTTTATGCGTAACAATAAGTGCATTAGTCTAAACATATGCGCCCACATATTCATCAAGGTAAAGAGTGGCCTATGTACGTCTTATCAAATTATGACTCTTTTGTTCTAAAGCTTTGATTTCAGGCCAATAAAAAAAACCATGAACGAAGTTTGAGATATTTCCATCGACTGTAATTCCCATGGTTAATAGCAGAAGATATAAGAGCTTTCTTACTTTGCCTCCCCCGACAACAACCAATTCAATTCTAACTAATCTATTTTAAATCCAAAAAGTTAAAGGTCGTCGTTTTCTTCACAACGTTTTCCCACTCTCTCGCCTTAGGCGCATCCAATATTTATTGATGCAAGAACGTAGAAAATCTTAAAGCTATCGTTTTCAATGAAAACAAGATTAAATGCCAATTTATTCTAGAAAGGGGGGTGTAAAGCAAATTCCTGAGGGGGGGAATTAATCGGCTTTTTCTTACACTGACCATTGATTGATAAACTCTGTAGCAACTGCCTAATCAAAGAACTCGGTTAACAAAGGAAACCGGCTTTCATTCCCAGTGTTATTTGTGGATTAAAGATTGCTCGGCGTATAAAAAGAAATCTGTCCACGTGTTATATAAAAGTATCCTGCTTTGAAAAGTAAAACAAATAAATATTTTTGATCACAATTCGATATTCTTTTCATTGTGGGGATTAAATTTTTCCCTTTCAGGAGTGTATGCAGAATTCCGTCCACATCGTTATAAAACATAGGGAAAGATTTCCGAATGGTTAGCGCGTTACATCATGTGGTCTGTAAATGAATGAATTAGCGTTGTTTCGATTATCCGGTGGTACATTACAAGCGTAGGGTCGCCTGTCCAACATAGTGGGGTTTCTCCGGATCCTATATATGGTTGGCTCCAAGTGGTCATTCTCCCTTTCCGTATTAAACAGTATTCTGGTATATAAAGTAATACAAAACCATCAGGGGGAATTAAGGTGCATCCCTCGGGTATGTAGGTGCCTTGTTAGATGCGTTGTTCGTCGAAACCTATCGGTGTGTTTGGAATGTATTCCTGGATACAGAGCAACCCTCCCCACGCCCCCCTCCCCGAAAGAAGGATTTTTTTTCATTAAAATTTAGGAATCGACCAATTCTAAAATGCGATTGACACTGTCGCTTAAAATTAAAGGAATTGATAAGATTTCCTATCCGCTATGCTAGACTGGCAACTCAATGCACGACTGTTTTTTCCGATAAGTCTCTTACACGGAATCTGGCATAACGCTGAGAGAAACTGAACCAGAATTGTGAGGCCGACAAGCGGGAAAATCAAAAGCAATGGAACTAGTTCAGTGAAATATAGTTCACATGCTATTTTTACACTAAGATTGAATTTGTTTGAAATTCACGAGATATCGATTTACTTAAAAAAAGGGAGACAATTTGAATATGTGTCCTGCCTTTGATGTAATAATTAGCAGCTGGTCAGGGGCCATTTTATTCCAATCCGTCTGGTGTTGATAGCGGATAACAAGAGTGTAATACAATAAACAGACAAAGCACCAGCTTTCCCTTTTGTGTTTTCAGGAGATAATTTAATATTGACTATTGATGGATCTTTTATTCGTTTCGAATTAAAACATATCGGTGACTGGAGTCTCCAACATCAATATGCCGACATTTGACAGATGTCGATACCTTTTGGGTATAGTCCTAATTCATGTCGGGCCCCACCCTTGTTAAAAATGAGTTATCAAAGGCGATAATATAACATGCTAACTGCTGGAGGATGTTGTTACTGGTAATCTAATATTAGCCATCAGTTGAATTAAATAAAATTAGGTTCAACGTCCCGTTGATATAATGAAAACGTGCATACTCTATAATAAAGGTCAATTTTGCCACGGTTGCGGCCTACTATTTCGAATGTTCTTATATGCACGCCAATGTACACAGTGTCTCACGCGCTATTCTAAATCATGCTCTGCGTTCTGCACCATTGTGGAAGGGGGAACATGTCCTTGAAATCCCAAGGAGCAATCTCAGGGCCTGGCTAATGGACCAACACTTCCCTCGCTGATGGACCGGGGCTCCCGCCATCAATGACCCATGCCAAAAACTTTACCAATATAATCAAGTTAACTACAGAGTATTGTTAAGATACAAGAATGATATTAATCATTGACCCAATTAGACATTTTTCTTTTAATGATTCATTGCTAATTATACGTACAGCTACCGAGATCCATGACAGTCAACGAACGTCTAGGAGATTTAATCTAAGCAACTGAATATAATATAACACAACATATAGAGAATCTCCAACTCGTGTTTTTTTTGATATCACAAAATATCAACACAAGTTCAAAAAGTGAAAAAAACGAGGCTCTGCCAAGTTTTTTTTTTACTTTATCAAGGCGTGTTGATATTTTTTGATATCAAAAAAACACGAGTTGGAGATTTTATTTATCACCCAAGCCTTTCTAATATGCACAAAAAAATAAATATAATTATTTGGTATAGATTTCACTTTTAAGAAACTTATTACATTACAGCGTAGTGATACATGTTTAAAACAAAAGAAAGTACTTCTGTTTTGATTGACCAATCAAATTTATGTAAAGCGAGCAGTAGATTATGTAACATATCATACAAGCGATATCTACTGTCAAATGTGTTATTGGGTGATAAAATTCTATGGACAAACTGGTGATTTCAATCATTTCTTATATGTATGTATTGTTTAACGCTTCAATTCATTATTTTTAATTGTTTTTTAAAAAAATATTTAAAAATAAACCCTTAAACTAGATGGTATCTATAAACAGTCCTATCTTGTTTAAAGCTACAATTTCCTATTATTAAATTTTTTTTTAAATTTAATTTTGAAAAAAAAAAACCAACTTAAAAATATGAAATTGTAGCTTTAAACATTCCTGCCTTGTTAAAGAATAATCCTATAATTCACTATTGCCAGGTGAGAAATTGACAAAAATATCATTTTCAAACGTTTGAAGATAGTTATTGCAGGGGGGGGGGGTGTAGAAAAACCAGGGAGGTAATAATTGTGTTATTATTTCCGGTGTGAAAGTTTTTTGAGTGTGGGAAATAATGCCTATAATGATATAATAGTGAGTTGAACACCTATTCAGCGTTAGGTAAGATAAGATAAAGAACTGGCAGCTCTCGGTATAATAGTTAAACACTAGCGTATATAAAGGGAATGTCTGTCAAATTGCTCCACTCTGAATAGAGATGTTAGCGTTTGAATTTTAGGCCTAGCCTGTAGTCGATACGATAAAAAAAAAATACTCGATTGTTTATTTTAGGATTAAATCATCAATGAGCTCTGGGCAGCAAATCGCATGCAAACAATTAGATGGCATCGAAAGTTGATTAAGGTCTTCTCGTGTTAATAGATGACTCTCGTCAAAAGGCAACACCTAGTAACTCACTATTTTTTGATTTTGTAAGCAGGTACACCCATGACACAGCTTACTAACTTCGTTCATTTGCAAAGTATGCCACGGAAAAACCTAGTAACTCAATAATAAAATCAATGGATAAGCTGGGGTTTAATATTCAGTCATTACGTTTTCATTTGTTTTATCAAAATAAGAAAAAAAATGAGTTACTATGTGTAGCCTTTGCACGGGAGATGTCTAATGAATAGTTTTTATAACATTTAAGGCCCAAAGAAATGCTGCAATAGGCAGATTTGTGTCAGGTTTTCTCTGCATTGGCCGCGAAAGTCCATCGGGATTTTTCCACCATTCGTAGTGTGCATGACTGAGCTCTCGTGCATGTGCAATTAGAATCGATGTAAGGGTAGGGCGTAGCGCCACTCTCCTGTCAACACTGTATGGTGTATGCTCGTCTTCATTAGCCTGGTCGGTGCATGTCAGCCGGGCGTTAAACCATGATTTAGTTCATTTTATTTCTGAAAAATACAATCTAACGTCAAATCACATGAAGTCAATCCACATCTGCAATTAGCGCAAAACCGCTTTGAATCGGTTGGTAATTTATTTAATTTGACAAACCATGTACTTGTCATAGCCGCCTCAAAATAAATGTTATTTGAGTCTTTCGCTGATGATTGGTGAAAATTGCCTTTCGAGTTGATGTGATTTGACTAGAAGACGATGTTTGTATTAGATTACAAAAAGTAACAGGTAAACAAAATATAAATTAGGTATGTATATCGTTAGATGATGTATATCGTTAGATGCGTGTTTACAGATTCGGACATAGGGCGACACATTGATGCATCCACCACCACCCCTAGCAGTTATTTAGATCATTTCGTCACATAACATCCATTTTTGTCACGTTATTATGGGTGCACTTGCATCATGCACAGGCCATGATATTATGGTAAACCTTTCGGAAAAATTGACAATACTTCTCATTACTAAGACCAATGGACGTGAATGCTTTATTTTAGCCATGCTCAGCACACGTGGTCGACATGTCATTTATTAACATTAAATGAAATGACAATATAGACTTTGAAAACATACTTGCTCTGATCCGATGCACCCATCAAAAGTCAACAAAACAAGAGGCTAAAAGGTTTAAATTAATCAGAGCAGTGTTTATTAATAGTATATTCTGGAGTATAGATGCTGTATAGGGATCATTAAATGACCAATAAGGACGCTTTGCACTAAGGGCTGGTAGTATTAGAAGAAATGCAATGCAGGATATATAATAAAGCTAGGAGTATGGTTATCCTAGCTACTGTTTGTTTGTCTGAATTGTCTTGATAACGAGACTTGTTGAAAGGGAGTAGGCGGTAAAGACAGTATAATTTACTATTGTTATACATGAATTAACACACCACAAGACATAATCTACTAGTCACGACCAAGAGGGGGAAAGGCTGAGGAGGTAATTTCGACACAAACTAGGTGATTCCGGGGAAATCAAAAACCCCACGCTTGACTCATGGACATGCCTTATGCTCTAAAGCGTGGTTTCGAATCCCCGGTTGTACGTGACAAAGAGTACGGGATACCTGTTCAACCTCGTGGGTTTTCTACGGGTCCTCCAGTTTTCTCCCACCGCTAAAGACCTACGCGCAAGCGAATTATTGAAATAAAATTAAACCATATTTTAGTCCCGAAATGACCTAGTTTGTGTCGAGTGGACGTTAAACCCCACCTCTCTCACATTAACGTTTCTCTCTCGCATGCTCTAACACGCAATCGCTAGACCAATTATCTTAGCGTTTGGACATTACTTTTTTATCAGCAGCAGTAAATATATCCGTAATTGCGAGAGACGTTTGTGCTCATCAAAACATTTCATATTCATCTTAAATTTTCAATATTTCGCCTCATTGGTCGTTTGTTTATTTGCAGTACAAATTATCTGTTGAGTCTGAAAGATGTTTCTGGGTTGCATGATGTTTGCTGGCAATAATGTTCATGAAGCAACGAGAGAAAGAGTGCGAGTTCTTAAACATCTTGACGTTGCTGTGTTGTACATGTTCCGGGATAAAATACCCAGGGGCGGATCCAGGAATTTTTGCAGGAGGGGGTTTGCCCGGTTTCTGTCACCGAAATCTGCCATCACCATCTCTAAATTACATAGGCACACATACAAATTGAGCCTTTTACACAAAGAAATCATTTTTATACTGATGTAGGATCACTTTGTGATGGAATTTCATTGATGCAAGGCATTACTTTTTTTTATGTAGCTGAGCAGGGGGGGGGGGCACCCCCCACTCCCAAAAGCACACTGTATGACACTTGTCCGGTCAAATTCCCCCGTCCAATACCACTGACAAGGAATGGCCACACCAAAAAATCTCGAGGAACTTACGCGGTCGGTAATGGTTTTGATGTCATACGTATTTTTGACGAAGAGTCTGGATCATCTTCGTCCGTAAATGACCTGACACATGAAAGATTATCCTCATTTCTTTCGATAATGGATTCAATTTTATTTGCAGTATAAATGACTTCCGTTTAATGGAATGTAAATAACGATTTCGCTCCATAATGGTATTAATTTGAATATAAATGACTCCAACTATTCTAAATTATACCCATCCTTAATTAAATTACATTATAACTATCGGTTACAAATATAGAATAATTGTATATTGTTCCTCGTTGCAATCATCCATGTATTTTCTTTTTTAAATTGTAATAATTTTGATAGATAATTACGTATTAATAATACATTCGGTATAATGCCCAACGATGCGTTCATCCAGTATTGAATGAGTCAATTTAAACAACGTATGATTGCAATGAATGCAAGATATCATTTTTTAAAAATGCGATTTACACGATAAATAGCAAACTAATCAGGCGTTTTGCTCTGGTTAAGGAGGTTCAATGTCACTAAGCCAATTATATAAACGACCTTTTAAATCAATACGGCTTACGTATTCGATGGAGCTGTCGGTATTTCTAAAAAACTGTCCGGATAAAACTTGTGATTGAAAAGCTAACTTGAATAGATTACGCAGGAAACTTCAGATGACTTAAATGGCACAAGACGACTGCAGAAACTATAAAAACATAATCGTTTCAACTGATCTTAGTACTTAAATGTTTTATAGAAATGCAGCAAAGTTCTTTTATTTTGGATTTCGGAGACAAAATGCTAAACAAGAATACTCAACATCTCATGCCCTTTGACGTTAGTGGGATTATTCATCCGTGTGGTATTGGTAATCGTCAAGCCACTACTATGGCAAATAGAACAATTTACAGGAATACTTAATCTCTGTGTTAGTTGTAGCAACAAATCCACAGATCAAACGGCATGACAGTGCTAAAGCGAATGCCTTCTTTAACCACTGTACAAGTTGCATCGTATGTGGTCGATTACACGTGCGTTGTCTTCCTTTGACGTATATAGAAGTTTTACTCAATTTACGCCTCCGCCTAATATTTTGACATACCGTCTTCACTAGTTCAATCTGGACAGAACATTACCTCGCCCAAATGTCAGCCCTCTCATTATTTTTGCGGCCAAGCGAATATTTACTGTTGATCATTTTGCCAACTAATAGGATTGCATTAAACGGTAACGTAAATAGTATCAGGCAAACTATTTATGTCACCTGTTATAGCCGGAACATGTTGAGCACTACTACAAAATACAACCACCATTTTTGTTTTGAATTATCAAAGTGGTTCTGAAAACTAATAAATTGTATGCCCAGTTCTAGATGTATAAATGGCAAAAGAAGTTTATAATGCACTTTGAGTGGTTTAGGAGATCTGCTGTTGAGAAATCTATTACAAAGCTGTATGTAGACAGTTTCATATGTTAAACAGTTTATCAGATATAATATATAATACGGAAACCCCAAAGAGATACCCAGCGCCCCCCCCCCCCCCCC
Organism: Patella caerulea; assembly: GCA_036850965.1. Taxonomy (NCBI): domain Eukaryota; kingdom Metazoa; phylum Mollusca; class Gastropoda; family Patellidae; genus Patella; species Patella caerulea. Next base: position 38,772,565 of record JAZGQO010000008.1, read on the forward strand.
CGCTAGATATAGACAAAGAGGAGTCCAAAGCTTTTCCACTTATCGTACCCATAAGACTAGTGGAAAACGATAGCAGACTTTAAACAACAGTGAGCAAAGTCAGTCATAATGAAGGATGTTTCAGATTGCAGTGCGTGTTAAAATGGCTTACACCAATGTCAAATTGTTTATACAATTGGGCTGGATACACCCTAGAGAGGCCATAGTCTTCACACTGTTAAGCCTATAGGTAAATCATGACTATTCCCAATTCCCAATGTGCCTTAAGCCATTAATGTTCTCTTAAAATATGTTAAACTCTAATCTACTTTTCAAAGAGTGGAGGTTTGGAACTAATGTGAAGATTGAAACTTACCTTTCAACACAAACTGACACAAGTGACATGACGGAAGCATACAAAGACACAACAAGAGTAAATCGGTTAAATTTGCACAGGCCTCCGCCTAATATCCATCCGCGGTTCATTATAAACTGAACTAGTTCTGGAATACCAAACGCCATGATAAAGAAGTCAGCAATAGCGAGATTCATAATGAAGATGTTAGTCACAGATTGCCTCATCTTGCGATCTGCTAAAATAACAAATATTACCAAGCCATTTCCCACGATACCGACCAACACTATTGCACTAAATAGTATGGACAATCCTATGATTGCGCCGAGGTCTGCTTGAGGTGGTGGTATAGGTGTCCTTTCCAGCATGGATCGCGCAGTGCCGTTAGTATCATTATACTCCGCCAGTATACTGGACAGGACCAGCGATTCCGGTGTTACATTAGACATACTAGTTGTCTTCATGCCCTGAAAGTAAAGATATTCAATAAATTAATCCGGATAGAGTTTTACTTTTCCAGGACGATTTAATCCTAGTTCCAGCGGTACCGAATCCAGAAGAGAAGCATGTGAAATGTCAGTTATCTTTTGATATTTTTGTCACCAAGATATTAATATTATGGTGTTCATTTTATTGTCAACATATAGATCTGCCATAATACTGGGTGCATCAAAAAAGAGCGACGTCCCCACAATGATATAACTGTATATTGATGAAAGCAGAGCAGCGGGAATATAATGTCAAATAGACAATATACTACCGGAATTAATATTTCGTTATACAGAATTAATTATTTCGTTATAATTAATTCGTTTTAACGAAATCTAGCCCGGACGTTGCAGGTTCGAACTCGGTGTTCACCGAAAAAGTTCATCGGGATTAATTCATTTAAACGAATTAGTTATTTCATTTAAATGCAATAACTAGTTCGATTAAACGAAAAAACTAATTCGTTTAAATGAAATAACTAATTCGTGTAAACGAAATTCTTTTAAACAAAATAATCAATTCGTTTAAACTAAATAACAATAATTAGTTAAAAAGAAATAATATTTAGCTAAAACGAAATATTAATTCCTTATAACGAAATATTAATTCACTATAATGATATAATATTTCGTTATTGTGAATTGTGGGCATTCCTAACTTCGAAGCGTATATATATATATATTGTTATTTAATTTAAACGAATTGATTATTTTGTTTAAAAGAATTTCGTTTACACGAATTAGTTATTTCATTTAAACGAATTAGTTTATATATATACAGAAGACTCAATTGTTTTACGATTGTTTAAAGTGAGAAATACAAAAAAACGCCCCCCACCCTCCCAAGAACCGCGTGGGCCACTTTGAAATTGAATACAAGTAACTGAGAATTCTATGAAAATACGTCATTAAGCATATCTAAATGCTAATGATTGTATACTTGCCGGGATTAGATAAATGATAGATTTTATATGTTAATAAGTAATAATACATGAACCTATTCTATTATGGCGGCATCGCATGTAATCATCACTGTTATATAAAGTCTACAGGATCCCTTTAGTGTAATGCACATACGATTTCATTGTCCAATAACTGAAATTGGTTTAGAACCCCTTGTGGTGCCGGATATACATTATATAATAGAACAATACTCCAATGGTGATCATTAGTAGAGACAAAGTATACCTCACCCACAACAACACGGACCCCGATGTCTATATCGGTTTATATAGTGCTTTCATCAATCATTATCTGTCGGAAATCAATAGGAATCGCCATTTTAAGGAGCTGTGGGCGTTTAAAACATTTTTTTTATTTACTGAATTGATGGAGATGCTTTTTTCCCCACAATCACGAGAGATTTCGACTCACGTGTTCACATCGATGTTTATTTTCTTTCAAGTCCAATTAACAAATCCTTTCATCAGATTGTCTTTATATATAAATTGAAACGACCTTCAAGATAAAAATATACTAACACGAATTATCTTATGTAAGAAATAAAGAAATAAAATAAATAACTAATGCCGGGCGTACGCCATAGAATATGCTATGATGGAAATTTTAACCGGACAGGATGCGCTATATCTGCTACCAACTGTAAAGGGATCTTTTACGTGCAGGCCAAAGTGTACATAGTACCTGGGCTTTTCGGCACACCCCTACGACTATATCTTTTCCCTCCTCGAGCTCTCTTATTTAAGAGGTTCGGAAGAACATGGATGTTTGTCGATTGTATATAATGGGGTGCCTATTTTAAAAATGCAATTTTGAAATAAAAATCTGAAGCCCATATTTTCGGTTAAATAATAAGATCAATGTTTATTTAAATTGACCAACAAATCGTGTTTGCAATGCCGTAAGACATGATAAGATGTTATGGCATCAATGCAACCAGCGTGTCTGATTATGATGTTAGATACAAGAACTAAAAACATGGTAAATTATTTATGTATAATTCATCCGCAGTTAGAACTAGTTGTACAATTAACCGTTTCTTCAAGTCTCCAAATTAACAATCTTTTGTCATGAGAGTGATAATATTTTCAAATTAGTAAGTGAGAGATTTTTACAATCCTTAGGTCCTATGTTATCGAAATCTCTAGGGACAAACGTCGATTAAGGAGAAAAATAATTCCAATGATTATGGTGGAAAGATACTCCGGGGACTCTAACAGAAAGTGTTATTATTGAAGATTCTGTAATTAAGCTAATGACAAAAGAACGTTTTGAATACCAAATACTTGTATCACGTGTAAAATATACTGAACGGAAATGGATACGCCCCATTTAATTGTCCATTTTTTATGTAATAATACAATGTACACAATTGGGCTGTTAGCGGGTTTGTGCCCAAAGGACGATTTAGATTCAACAATAAGTAGGATGTCTTGATGGACGGTATGTGGTATTGGGCAAAATTTTAAAACTGATCACTTGGTTTTTATCCTGGAAATATTTTTCATGGATCGCCACAGTTTTGCAACGATGTGAAAAACCATTGCTTCTTCCCCGCTGAGAACACCGTGGCATTATTGTACGATAATAGCTGTGATAAAAACCATAGCAGGTTCCTGTGATTTTATAGCACCCAATACCAAAACATACACGAGGGTAGTCCTTTACATCACGTAGTTTTTATAGACATATGAATATTCAATAAGGTCATATTATATTTTTATACTGTACGTGATAATACAAAGGTAATGTATACAGTAAACGGACTTCCTTAATGTATAAGGAAAACTATAGGAACAATGTTGTTATGTCTATTGTTCTGTTTCCCTTAAGTCCGTCCGTGGAAAGATTAACGTCGTTTCATTGTATTTATATTTGTATTAAAATTCGTTTTGTTTGAATTTGAGAACAATGAATATTAATCGGGATAAACCGCTTCGATTTACGTTGAATTTGGAGTCTCGAATTGGGTGGATCTGTTATGTTAGTTCGTTTTCTGGTGCGATCAACCCTACATATTAGTTCAGAAGATATTGCACAGAAGACGCGTTGTTATTTTTATTCCATTTTCGCTCACTGTGTTATATCCCAACACTAACCTTAAGTAAAGACCAAAGAAAAAGTCCATTAGATTCTTATTTTGGTCACAACATATTGGTTTCTCTGAGAGTATCGCATTCAACTGACTTTATTACTTCCTCAAATCCTTTTTGTAAAATAACAGAAAAAAGAAAAATGAGAACAAAATATATCAGTTCCAAGATAATTGTCTATTCATTAGTTTATAAACCACCAACGCATTTCCTGAGTAATCTTAAGGACAATTACGAGTCCTGTCTCCTACGATCACTAAGAGAAAACGACATCTAAAATTCCGTTTTATCTCCGTGGCGCCATTACATGTATTGTAAGACCAGGAAAGGGTGGGTTTAATAACAAAACAAAAAAACAAATCCAGATTGTTTTTGTCCCCGATATCAATAAAGAGAATAAATTTAAAACTGTGAGGATAGTTTTTTTATGGCACTTTTGCATCTTCAAATCGGAGAAAATAAAGTGAAGTATTTATCTTTTTTTCTAGATTATCTACACATAAAATTTGAAATGGAGATTATTCGATGTAAACAGAGTGAAAAAAAAAACCCAGTTTGCATAGATTCCTGAATAGATGTATGACTGCATGTACTTATATTGTGAACCAAAATAGTTCGCGAGAAGGGGGTGGAGCGAATGGTTAGCGTGAGCGCGCTGTATCATACGACTTGCCATTGAGTCTACCGGAGTGGTTTCGAATCCCCGGTTGTGCGTGGCAAGTAGAGTCGCCTGTTCAGCCTAGTGGGTTTTCTCCGGGTTCTCCGGTTTCCTCCCACTGCTAAAGACCCCTACGCGCAAGCGAATTATTGAAATAAAATTAAAGCATATGTTAGTCCCGAAATGACCTAGTTTGTGTCGAGTGGACGTTAAACCCCATTTATCCCCCCCTCTCTCTCTCTTTCTCTCGTGAGAAGGACCATATGGTGTATATTGTATGATTAAAAAATGGAAATCGGTTGAATTCAATGCTTTAGGTAGGCCAATTCACACGAAATGGGAAACTCAGACATGCACCGAGGCTAACAAACAGATCGACATTCGCATGATCAAACTGAAAGATGGACCATTGTGGCTAATGGTTAAAATTTGTTTGAAATTTAATTGCAAGAGTTAGATTATTTTTTAAAATAATAATTCAGATATATGGTAAAGTGGCAACTCACTAAATTTGGTCGTGATTGTGATTACGATACGCTCGAAATCAATGGATGAGCTAAAATAATGACTCAATAGATGTGCTAAAGTAATGACATTTCTACCCTACACAACCATATGTAACCCTGGGTAAACGTACAAAATGTATAAGGTAAAAAGAAGGACATAGTTTACATGGTGCCATGAGAAATCTGACATTAATCCTTGTCATTATAATGATTGGTTCCTACAACCATTGTTATGTACCATAGAAAGGGCCAATTAAGGTCCCTTAACAGGTGGGTTCCTCGCTGGGCTATGTACATGTGCCCCGAACTTGTCTGTATTTAACCACGCGTGAACCCAGAACATTCGCTAAGTAATTAAGTTGGGCATTTTGAAATTGCACATGTCACTTGAACACCATGAGGAAATATATTAGAATTTATACGTGATATTGGTCTAGCCTGCAGCCTCCCAATCCTTTTTCTTATTAAATAAAATATAATTAAAAAACGGCAAAGATAATATTTCCAACATATTAACCATACTATTTCGAGGTAATGATAAATTGCATATTCCACGAACTTTCTTTCGCGCCGTATCTAAACAAAATTCAACACGATCATGCAAATAAACTTTCAAACTATAAACTTAACATCTCACAGTCTCTTTAAAAAGGGTATGGATGGGGTTTAATGCCCTACTTTTCTGCAAAGACGGGACTAATGTATCCGGTATTTCTGTAATACAAAACCGAAAATACCTTTACTAAAAGTCAAGCCATGAGTCTTTAAAAAAAGGTATTTTCTGAAGTACATGGCATACATAACCCAAAACAAGATTCAATTTTGACCTGTCTATGTTATGTAAAAATGCTATTATTTTGACATTTATTCGCATGTCATGTCCCTAAACTCTCTAGACAATCGAATGGCTTAGATTTTGAATGGATTACTACCATTTGGTCACAATAAAATGAATAATCGAAACTTTCTGTATTATAGTAGCAATGGTATCTGAAAATCGGGACTATATTTTAAAAACTTTAAACTTTCATTACTTCGTTGACGCAATACATCCCGGTTGGAACTGACGTGACATTAAACAACATATCACATTCCCTTTAGTCAGTCCAGTGATCAATTGGGTATGGTAGAGTGAGTGTTTCAGAAATGTTTTCTTTTTATAACTGTGCCCAAGTACCATCCAGGCATTGTAATGGGAAATGAACAATGTCGCTTTCTTTAAGTAAACGTGCTTTTTAAAAATTCAATATCCCTTCTTGTTCCGATATTGGCAAGATTCACATGCTTAATTACCGCACCGAAAGGCTACGTTAGATTTCTGTTTCTTACATTTTAGTTTTTAGAGCACTTCATTGGATTCACCGTTTTAAATAGATTAACAAGTGGTAATTGAACTAAATAGAACAAAATATAATCGCCTACTCCTTTTTTTCTAGAAACCGCAAATCAGATAGTCATTCGTTGTCAAACACATTCTACGTTACAATACCCGATAGGCACTCAGCCCTCATTGGGAATAAAGATAGAATTGGTAACCAGTATCGACGTGCTCAATATAAGACTAAATATAACTGCTTTAGGTCAAATTATGTTTTTCCCTTTAAAAACAATCTTTATCATAAATTTGAAAAGACCAAATATAACTACTGAATGCTAAATTCCGCCTGTCGTTTAAAGATAACCTTTATCAGAACGTTCAAAAGGTCAAAGATAAAAGCTTTAGGTTCAGATCAGTCGGTTACAGAGAATCTTTATCATAACGCGTACCGGAGGCGCGGTATAGAGAGGTGGGGTGTCAAACGTTATTTCATAATCGAAGCCACGGTGCAAAAGAGTAGGACGGTAAACATTATTTACCTCGTCATAACATTCAAAGAAAAGTGGGGAGAAGAAATGAGCGAGAAATGGGGTTTAACGCCCAAGCCAGACATACTAAGAATTTTATGAACTGACATATGATTCAATATATTTCAATAATTTGCTTGTGGTTGGGGGGGGGGCGGGGCTTAGCAGTGGTCGGAACCTGGAGGACCCGGAGAAAACTCACGAGGTTGGACAAGCGATCCTACTTCTTGTCACGTACAACCGGAGAATCGAAAAGGTAATTTACGTCCTACTTTTCTGCCGTCACTGGGCTAATGAAAACAGGGATTACACCATACAATGTAATATGAAGGAATTTAAAAGGACACGCCTAACAACTTTAGGTTAAGATCTGTCTGGTGTCGTTTCAAGGAGAAAATATGTGAATTGATTTTTTACATAGGAATTAGGGACACTGGGTGTCAGACGTAGAATAAGTTATACAAATAAAACTCAAACGGCGACTAAATTTATTGACACTGATGAAATTTAGAATGCTGGTGAAATATTCAAATTTAATTTGAGGTTTCTTCTCAATTTTGTATGTGTATTACATAGAGGGACACTTTAAGCTGTACAGACGTCAATGCGTGGAACTAGCAATAGTGTTTCAGTAAAAACAACAATGGTTTTCAAAACAGGTCGTTTCTTATAGTTCTACAAACTTTTCCGATGGGTTTCAGTAAATAAAGACTCCTATTCTGACAAAGTTCTTCGAGGCCGAGGTCGTGGGAGTATGATGAAAGGCCGAGGTCGTACGTGCGTGCTCGTAAACACAAAAGAGTTTTATGTCCAATCGACACACGCTGTGTCATTTCCGGACAAATATGATTAATTTTCTTTAACTAATACACTGTCGCGTACCTGGCTTTAGCAACGGGTGAGGGCTTCTTGGGAAACCGTAGGGGGTTGAACATGTGACATGGGAAACCTCCTGATCCAATGACAGATTATGTGATCTAAAGCGCATCCGTTAGACCAATCGGCTGACCCAATACGCGTAATTAAAGTTGCAACTTGGCCTGTCTTGTGGAATAACACTCTATCGTTGAAAGTTGTATCTCGATAGATAATATTTTATCTGACCTCTGTCGAAACACAATGGTGTATTCGATAGACAGTCCAAATATGGACAATCCTACAGACGAAGGTGTATACCTTTATTTGCCGTGTTTCTCTATCTAGAAGATGGCTGTGTTGGTTTGGGGGCCAATTCACGGCGTTAAACTGGATTATACTCATTGGGATTTACTGATGATGATGAACATTTTCAGATCGTTCAAATCACTATCGATTGTAGGACCCATTTGGGTTGTAACGCATATATATGCTGATTACACCATTTTGCCTATAACGTGTTTAGGACTTCGAATTATTTTTAATGGTTTGGGTTGGTGGTACTTGCTATTATTTTATAATAATGTAATGTGAATGTATATAAACTGGTTTAATTACGTTCAATCGTTTCTGTTTTTATTCTAATTTCTTATCCGTCTGAATTGAGTGGCAGTTTTTGGCGTCTTGTTATTCCAGTCGACAACGATAGTATTTTCCTACATGGGATATTTTTAGCCTAGTTCATAGATTCTCGTCATAACAAATGGCACTTGCAAGCGTTCATACTCCATCAATGTCATGGCAGTCAGGTCCCTGTTGCACAAAAACGTACATCTCCTGAAAATCGTCTAAAATTAAAACTGAAGATAAAATTATATTTTAAGTTAAAATTTTATCTTAACTTAAAATAGTGGTGTTTTATCTTAACTTAATATAGTGGTGTTGCATAAAGCTATTTTAGGGCAGTGGCGGAGCCAGCCGTCGGTGGTTGGAGGTGTAAAGCTGGGGCAAAGGCACGAGTTTCAGCTAGGGATGGGAGTGCTCCCGCCAGAAAATTTTGAAAAAACAGGCTGCCCGAAATGCCGCCTGGCAGTACATGTATTTCAGGATATAATCGTTGAGGTAAAGTGTCAAACGAAGTACCTTTGTGAGCGCCAAATTAACGAGTCCAAGAAAATTTTGAAAAATAGACTGCTGGAAATGCTGCCTGACAGTATTCAGTCACCGATCGTAGAGATAAATAGAGCTGATCGGATGTCAACTTTGACCTGATCACTAGTCTCTCCGACCCCAAATGAAACTCAACGAAGTCCCCAATAATTTGAAAAGTGACAAACGGACGGAGTGAGTGACTCAAAGTGAATGAATATTTTAGCCACTATATTTTGTGAAATGCGAACCTCAAGGAAGTCCCCAATAATTTGAAAAGTAGACTGTCCGAAATGCAGTCTGGCCGTATTTCAGGCATTGATCGTCGAGATAAATGGAGCTTTTAAAACAGATACCGCCTGTCGCCAAATCACTATAGTTTATTCGACCAGAGAAGAAAGTGTCGACGGACGGGGCGGAGTAAGCGGGGCTCAAAATAAATGAATATTTTAGACATTATATTTTGTAAAATAAACTGCCTAGAATGCAGCCAGGTAGCATTTCAGACAATGGTCGTTGACATAAATAGTGCTGGCGAGATCACATTTATTTTTTACTTTCAAAAAATATTATTAAAACAGTAAAAATCTGGCCTGCCCTCTGTTTGCCCCCCCCCCCCCTGTGTCGCTGCCACTGTTTTAAGGACAATAATACAAAATTAAACTCAATTATTTCATCCCTCTACGCCTCTCTGGCCGTATGCAAATACTGCTACCCGTTAATTCAACCCGTTTCAGTTAAAAAACGTATTTGTGCGAAAAAAGAAACAGTGCAGATGCAGTCAATTATTACTAAAATGGTTTAAATTGCAATCGATATTCATGAAATGTAAAATTTTTAAAATTTCATGAGGTAAAATCTGTTTTATTGATTTTAGCTTAATATAAATCAGACAAACCAATTACAATTATTCACAAAATTTCAAAATGGCGAACTTGAATTAATAAATTGCAGGGTTTCAGATGTAGTGAAATAATAAAAGTACTTTCCATATAGTTGTTAATTTTTAAGTTTCATTTAAAGTGTTTATTATGAATACGGAGCGCGGTGATTCAGCGAGTAGAGAGTGAGGTCCCCTGTTCGATTCTGGTCTGTCTCCCTTCACGTTGCAAGACAGAGGCCTTGACAAAGAACACCGTCTCATCTTTCGGATTGGACGAAAATTCGACCTTTCGTGTATACGTTGGGCTTCAATTACCGAAATGTCCCTCTTAGCGCACTGTATATCGAATGTCCGTCCCCATTATCTCAGTAGATATAGAAAAGAAGGGGGGGGCATAAAACCCTATTTTAATCACCCAGTCATTATAAAGAATTTGAAATTTGACCTTTAGTTAATTGGCTACGCTAGGGAATATGTGTTGGATTAAGGGTTATCCTGAGGAAAAGAAATACCGAAGAAAATAATCCGAGAAAGTAGGGTTTTTTTTTTTAAAAGTCTTTCTTCCCAAGCAAAACCGAAGTCATTGACTTTATTTGGTTTATAAACCGTCTATATCTCAGAATTCTTGTGGAAAAAAAAAAAATAACCTTACCTGAAAGAATAACCCGTTACAGGTTTAAAGAAAACTTTCATCGGAATAAAAACAAATTCCCCTGTATATTTGCAGACCGCAAGTTATTCCGGGCATAAACTATACCCCCAAAATCAAAGAGATTGGCCGTTATAGCTTTATAAGTCAGGTTATCTATTTTAACCACGTGAAAGCTGGAATTCGTTTGACGGCGCCAAAATCGAGATCCGTTCCACTAAACGGACACAGTAAATCAGAAATTATACAAACATTAGTTGGTGTTCGTTTAATAATCACCATAAACACAACTCAATTCTTTTATAAGTTTAAAACTAAAAGCTTTAATTTAACAGGTGGAATTCAATATAAGTGTAGACCGTAGCGCCGCTTCCCTGGCAAAACAAAACACTGTATGGCTTATGTCCGTCTTCATTAGCCCAGGTTAGGAGCAGAACAGTTGGACGTTAAACTCCATTTCATTGTAATCTAGCCCCTTTAAGAAAACAATAAATTCTGATTTTTTTTTTTAATGTGTTTCATTTTTAAATAAAAGTATAAAAAAGTACATTACCAGCGGTTATCCATGCCTAAATGGTTAATCCGTAGTCGTGTTGCTGTCATGTTCTTATCACTAATCAAGTCTGTAGAAGTACCGAGATGTGAAACTGAACGTTATTATGAAGATCCAACATACATACACGGAAGATAACGATTAACCAATGGAATCTACCCTTCTTTTTTATATAACAGCGCGTTCAATATACACAGACAGTCTTGGTACTATGGAATACACTAATGCACTGCTCAACTTAGAACTTTGATTGATAGAACTTTGATTGATTAGTAACTAGAACTGTCGGAAACCTAATGCTCAGCTCCAACAGGATTGATGAAGACGGACATACCAGGGGCGGATCCAGAGGGGGTGTTACGGGGGTCCAAACCCCACCCTGCTCAGCTAAATATAAAAACTGCCGGAAACCTAATGCTCAGCTCCAACAGGATTGATGAAGACGAACATACCAGGGGCGGATCTAGAGGGGGTGTTACAGGGGGTCCAAACCCCACCCTGCTCAGCTAAATATAAAAATTGAATGCCTTGCATCAGTGAAATTAAATCACAAAGTGATCCTACATCATTATAAAAATGATTTCTCTCTTTAAAAAGCTCAGTTTGTATGTATGCCTATTTACATTAGAGACGATGATGGCAGATTTCCTTGACAGGAACCCCCTCCTGCAGAAATTCCTGTATCCGCCTGTGACATATGTGCACGCCAATGCAAACGTGTACACGTGATCTCGGAAAGACATGAACACTTCAGGAGGGCTGTACTGAAATTCAACACCTTCAATGAATCCATATTCATGCCGTCCGAATCTTAACAAGTCCAAAAAAAAACCCCAGAACACATCAACCCTTCATTGAGTCCCATTTCAACAGCGAATCAAACAACATGACCAATCGCCTAAATATACCAAAGATCTGATCACCTGATCACGTCATATAACTCAACAAGATCTCTTAAATATACATACCTTATGATGCAGTGTGCACGTGCTACCCCCCCCCCCCTCGAAACAGATGAACAAATTCTGCGTGCATCAGTAAATCTTGAAATGGAACATAGATGACCAGAACTTACAGTAAACGATTGAATGTAAATCAGTTTACATACATTTATATTACATTGTTATATGCGTTGCAAACCACTTGTGCCCACTTTTAAGTACCAGATAATAGAAATTTAGCCCCTTCAAGAATAAACAACAAATATAGTTGTAGGTTTGTATCAACGGTCGACGAGCCGCCCGTTGAACACTGTAAATATTTCAGTTATATACAGGGCTCAAACAGGGACGTATGTAGGGTGTTTTAAGAGAAGGTGTAGCAGAGTGGTGAGGTGCCATATAGCCTCCACGTAAGTAATATTAAAATGTTGCGATCAGGGCAAACCAACACATACCATTGACGTGTTGGCGCACTTAAAACCGACCGACTGATAAGTCTGTGTCTTAACAGCATCACTGTGTGATCACAATCAAGTGTATCATTTTATAATTGAAAGGTTGTCAAGTTATTTTTGGGGAGGGGGGCACCTTATTTTTCAAGGGGTGCAATGTACCCCCCTGCACCCCCGCTAGATAAGGCCCTGGGCTCACACCGTCGGTCGCCAAAGACGCAATTTGCCATAAAAGTAGGAAAGTGGTGATTAAAATATGATTTTGGGGGTTATGTCTTGCGTTACTGGCGATTCTTTTTGAGGACTGGCGGGAAATCATCTTAAAACTCTAATCGTATTTATCCTGGATTAACCCTTGAGTAGAAATCATATAAGGAAGTGGTGTGGGTTTTCCGTGCAATAACAACAATCATGTTGAGCAGGTGTCAGTGTTACAAGTCATTTATGACACGATTTATTCGTTAACAGGTTTAACATTTTGGCTGACGACACGATGTTTAAACCTGTTAACTCATGAGAGCCGTGCTATAAATATAACCTGTGACGTAAAAATGTTAATCGTCATACCTAAAATTAAATCGCAAATATCCCGATTCAGAGAGAAGTAATTAGGGTGCAATTTTCAGCGTATCCTGTTTTCATGGCCTATTTATCAACTGAAATGGGGTTTAACGTTCTACTATTCTACTCCGAACTGAGCTAATAAAAATTGGTATACGCCATACAGTGTGCTATGAAGGAAATTTCGCCCGGACAGCCAGAACTCCAAATCCCAAGGGATCTTTCACGTGCAAGTCAATGTGTACACGGGACTTTGGTTTTTCGTCTCATCCGAACGACAAGACAGCTGTTCTTGTCAGGCCCTACATCTTGCATCACTGACAAGGGGAAACCACTTTTATTTATTAAATTGTATAGCGAGAACTGCCAGCACTTTATCTACTCTTACATAATGTCCCTTTAATTCAGTCCCATAATCATCCATTGTTTTTATTTATATGTCTGGAATTTTATTGTTGTCAATATATAAATCGTGTCCATTAATTTCTGCTAGGACAGACAGATAATCCTCAGGAGAAGGGACACAAATACAGAGTCCACGCAACGCAACACCTACCCTGTCATAAATAATTCTACAGAGGGTTCAACGGATATAATTTTCTAATTAGTGCCACGATCTATATTGTATTAAACAGTAAATATTTATAGATACAATAATTTTAAGATAATTTAAATATGACAACTAATCACATATGTAGACTAATGCATGGTAACAAACAGTCTTTCTTAAAGGGACTATCCCGAGTTGGACAGTCTCCAAAATTTAAGTCCGAGTACGTATGAAATTTAAACGCCAAAATAAAGAGGAATGGTATATTTACCTTTTTTAGCTGAAAATATTAAGTCGTTTGGACGTGAACGTCAAAACTGCTTATCCGGACACGTAATTAACCCTTTCGCGTCAATATTTTCGTTGGGTGACTTGATAATTGATTCCCTTTCCTTTAGAGGTCTATACAGCGAATAAACCATTTATAACGAAAGGTACATTTGACCTACACATTATTTTCATAAAATAAAAGTCTGGTTTTATTCAGACATCGCATAATATGCTTGGGTTTCAGTTGTTTGAAAACGTATAACATATATTGAGTTAGTTGCCCTGGACAAAGTATGTCATTTCGGAGAAAATGGTATGGTACGTCTTGATTCCTTGCGCAATTATAAGATGTGTACATTTACGGTTTCCGATCATCCCCTTTGATTCCCCTCTGCCATCTTAATATATCTTATGATTTTATTTTGTTTGGAAAACATGTGGACATGAAAATATTTAAACATTATGATTTTTTCCATCTTTGGGGTAATTTTCTTGATGCACGTTATGGCTTTAACAAAAAATAGACATACGTAAATATGTACAATTTTTACCATTTTGTTTAAAAAAAAATCCAATACAAATATTTAAAATAAGAGGACAGAGATGGGAGTATATAACCCCATTGGATACAAATCAGGTCATTTCAGGACTAACATGTTGTTCAATTTTATTTCAATAATTTGCTTGCGCGTAGAAATCTGTGGGAGGAAATCGAAGTACCCGGTGAAAACCTACCAGGCTGGACAGGTCCATCTACTCCTTGTCACGTACAACCAAAGAATCGAAACTACACCGTAACTCAATGATAGATAGACCTTATAACCACCACTCTGCCACCCCTTCTCCCTTTAAATAAATAATAACAAGGAAACGAAATTATTTAACATTTACATTTCTAGCTAAGCTTAAAGAAATATTATTGAAGGTGAGATAAAGTGCTGACAGTTCTCAATATAATAGTTAAAAACTAGATGACGTTATAGAATTTAAAATCATTGTAGCCTCGATTGTCATTTAATCAACAGTTGTTGCGTTTAATCATCAACGGACGTTGAACAGCAGATCGGATTGAAATTCAATGAAAATCGGACACATATGATGTCATCGAGACTGATTATGGTCTTTAATAAATAAGATAACATTTCAGGCCTACAGAAAGGCCTGCAATACGCCGATTTTGCTCTTTGCATAATGCATGCTTAATTAAGAAGGTTTTTATTTGACAACTATCAGCTTCGTTCTACTCAACCAATTCCTGATGTATATAGTTTGTGAATTTTTTTTAGGGGGTTGGGTGGCTGAATGGTTAGCAAGTGCGGTATCATAAAGCCTGTCATTGAGTCAACTGGAGATGTTTCGAATCCTCGGTTGTACGTAACAAGGAATTGGGTGGCCTCTACAATATTGTGGGTTTTCTCTGGGTCCTGCGAATTCCCCCACTGCTAAAGACCCCTACGCACAAGCAAATCATTGAAATAAAAAATAAACCATATGTTAGTCCCGAAATTACCTTGTTTGTATCGAGTAGGCGTTAAACCTCAATTATCTCTTTCTATGTTAAGTTGCTTCGACCATGAATGTTATTTAGTTATGTTCTTCGTTAAAAATTTTTCTCTTCTTAAAGTTAACATGAAAAATCAAAAGCACTTTAAATCTCAGACGGTTAACGCATAAACTAAATGCATTTAATAATAAAAGCAACCTTGAGCTTCAGGGAAATTGGTTGTTAAGTTACATTATAAAGATCGGATGGTTTTCAGCAGCTTGTAGCACCCGTGATTCTATCAGGGTCCTATACAATTTATGCTGCAATTAACGTTTATTTCGATCGATTCTATAGCCAGGTTTTCGAGCCATGCAATAAATTACAGTGATAGTGCACGTTGTTTACGTTTCAAAATATAAATGTTTATTTTGATAATTATGATTTGCCGGAAGATATGTATCGAAATATATATTATTTTTTTCTTTTCCTTTTTTTAAATCCAAGCATATCTTGATGGAATAATAAACATGCTTTCCGTTTTACAAAGTAAGGATTGTTCGGGAATATATTTTTATTTCCCCATACGTTTTTGTTTACGACGCTAACAGGAATATAGATAATACAAAACATCCCCCCCCCCCAAAAAAAAAAAATCAAACAAAACACGCACAACACAATTTATATGGAAAACAATCACCGGTTTCTTGTGGCCATGCCTGAAATTGGCGGCAAACGTGGTATTCTTGATACAGATGATGAAAATCTTCAAGATTAATAAAACGTTGATGACTAGAAATGTACATAAATGTTTAGGTTACCCCACACTGTAAAAAAAAATCTGTTTGGAAATTCCTCTTTTTTGTTATTTTAAGGAAATTATCCGTATTATCACAGAAATATCTGTGATTTGAGATAAATAACTGGTATTTATACCATAAAATCTGTTGTTTTACATTCATTTCTGTCTTTGGACAGAAACGTCGGTATTCTTACATACTTTTCAGTATAATAATCCGTATTATCACAGAAATATCTGTGATTTGAGATAAATAACTTGTATTTATACCATAAAAACTTTTGTTTTACATGCATTTCTATCTTTGCACAGAAAGGTCGGTATTCTTACATACTTTTCAGTATATTAACTGATAGAAACTGTGTATTAACAATATAAATTCTATTATTAATCAAAAGACCTGTAATATTCCAGAATAATCTTTATATTAACGGCAATGTTCTGTTAAATCACATAGTTATACTGTTGGATTCGACTAACGCATGCGCGCCGCAGACACAACTTATGGTTGCGAATGTTTGAATGTGCACTGATGATGCAGAATAAAGACCAGAGGGAAATCAACACTAAAATGTGAAGGTAAGTCTTTCTAATAATATTTATGTGTGAAGGAAAATCTACAGCATATGTAGATACTGCGTATGTTATTGGATTTAAAGACGCAACCTCTGTACTGACTGTTTAGTTTGCTGATTTTTTATGTTTAGAATCCAAGATCAATAGTGGTCATGCATGCAAATATGTGTTGTATTGTAAATTTGAAATCGACCAAGTAAACAATATTACAGTTTAAGAAACGCGATGGTTCAGTGAATATGGTGCTGGATTATCTCGGCAAGAGGATACTCCATGACATGCAGAAAAATTAACGCCTTTTTATTTCATGTCATTTATGCAGTGCTTCATCATTTTGTTTCAGGTTTGTTTGGAAGGTAACAGAATTTGCAAGGGGACAGAGGAACGGCAGAAAGTAGTAAACCTGGCCTTTAGAAAATTCAAAATATAAAGCCATTCACGATTTCTTGCTCTTAATTTCTGTTCACATGTAATATCGTTGTACATTCATATTGACAAATTACATTTACAGTTTTTTTACGGATGATTTTGTTTTATATTTAACCAAAATAATTCTGTTAAAGAACAGAAAATCTTCCGGCAGCAGATTTACCAGATTTGTTCCTGTAATTTTACACGTACATGCTTCTGTGACTTAACAGAAATTATCTGTTAAAGAACAGAAAATCTTCTGGCAGCAGATTTACCAGATTTTTTCTGTAATTTTTATTGTTTTATTAACAGATTATTTATGTTAAGTCATCTGTAAAAATACAGAAAAAATCTGGTAAATCTGCTGCCAGAATTTTTCTGTTTTTTTACAGAACTATTTTTTACAGTGCAATGTGCATAAATGTTTCAATTGACCCAATAACCTCAGTCATTCGATAAACCAATCAGAATCGTTGTTGCTTTGTTTTGATTTCTGTCGCCGATAATGCCTACCCACAATTCCGCGCAAAAAGGTCAAACCCTCGATTCGACAGACAATGTGATTGGCTGACCCATCATTTCAAGAAGAACATGTCTTTCAGATCCTAGTGTAGTAAAGACAAGTAAAACGAAATTTTGAACTATAAAAACGAAACGAAATAGGATCTCTGTTTTAATCAGATTGTTCATGTTTGGATAACCGCTTAACCTTACGAGTTGAGGACAGTATTGATACGTGATGATCATCTTATAAACTGTAAAAAAAACATAAGGCTTATAGCACGGAAGATGTCTGATAGAGAGAGAGAGAGAAATGGGGTCTAATGTCCACTCAACACAAACTAGGTCATTTCGGGACTAACGTATGGTTAAATCGTATTTCAATAATTCGCTTGCACGTAGGGGTCTTTAGAAGTGGGAGTGCCCGGAGGAAACCCACGAGGTTAAGAGGGCGCCCCTTCGCTCACACCAGGGCTCGAAACCACAGCCGCAAGTCAGGTGACCGGCCAGCTAGAGTTCGAAGCGCGACACTCTAGACCACTAGGCCATCCCAATCCCCGGAAGATATCTGAATAAATGTATAATATATTATGATGCTACATGGACGATTGCTTGTATTTTCGGGAACACAAACATTCTTCAAACCATTCCTAAACATGGTCGCATTGAATCATTTCTTATCATTACAATTATCGATTTTCATAACTTCTCTTGAATTGAAATTTTGAAACGTTTCGTACTCAACTAAATGGTACATACTTCAGATCCTCACTTGCAAGTCGTTCGTGCGCGATAATTGGAAGCAATCGTTGCATTGTTTTTAGATGAAAAATAGTTTTACGCATATTTTGCAGGATCGTTTGAATTTGATAATTTAAATGAAGTCCTTGATAAGAAAGGGTCTTAAAAAGAAATGCTAATAAGCCCCTTTAAGACATTTATTATTATGTTAACTATATTGAAATATGGAGCAGAAGACCACTTTGGAGCAAAAAAGACTCTTTTGGAACATTATGTGGTTTTTGTTCCTAAAATGACATTTTGGACCCGCAACACCATCACCCACATTCGCCGCAAAGCAAAGCAGTTGTCCACATACATCTTATGGACTATCTATAAGATGGCCGCCAGGATCACTGGTTTTTGTTCCCAAATATACATTTTGGAGCCTCCACAGTCCTGCAACCACCTCCTAATATTGTAAATTTGGAAATGACAGCTTTTAAATCAATTGTTAATTTGACTACTCATATTTATGTTTGTGTCAATAATAATACCGATATTTCTTGCAGAATTAATAGGTAAAATAACAGACTGAGCAACAGATATGGGTCTACAATCAGATCTTTTGCTTAGATTATTATTTGATGCAATAGGAATATATTTGTTCTTGTCACTGTCAAAATTACCAGACATCCATGTTTTCTGTCAATTATACAAGTTCCACTTAGCAAAACAATTGACCAAAGTTTTGGGAATAACTGTTGTGACACTTCCCAAAGAATATTTTATATTGAAGTGTGTTTACACGTCACTAATAAGCATTGTACAACCAGAGGCCGCACATAACAGCCGTAGTTTACAACCGTTGAATATTTATTTATTGAGAAACTCAAGGAAAACCAGCAACCTTGACATTGATCGATCTTTGAACTTTGCAACTCGATTGTCACATATCAACATTTTAGCTATAAGGGCTAGGTTAGGCATTCACGACGACCAATGAATCTGATAGACTCACAAGGTGGGCTTGTACCTAATCGAAATAAGCGGCGAAATATGTAGGGTATCACGTGAAAGGCTTGAAAAGACGTACATAGTTAAGGCGAGATCAAGCCTTCTACCGAAGATTCCCCCCTCCATTCTTCTGTAATTGTCCATCACGCCTTCATAATATTTTTATTTGTAAACGTGTTAAACGCTTGCTTCTATTTCTTTGTAACCGTCTTTCATGCCCTTCTCTTTCAAGCCTCTTCTATATTTCTCTATAATTTTCTTCACTACTTTATTTTATTACTGTCTTTCACGGTTTCGTCTTCAATTGACTTCTGAAATCTTTGAAAATCTGGAGGTGAGCTGAGTATGACTGTGTGTCTATGTTATCGTTTACAAAATACCTTTCCGCTGCTAAACGAAATAAATGAGAAATCACTGTGTGACACGGGAGTCACACTGTAGCTCACTAAGTGTAGCACTGGTGTTGGCTGTGTCAGTTCATGCCATACTTTCTCTTGGCACAGGTGCTAGGAAACCCGTCAGGTCGTCTGGCACAAGATTAAAAATCCTGTGATAGCTGGAATTTGACGAAGACTTGACTGGCAGACCGATCTGTGTACACATCTATCTCTCATATCACACTACTACACGAGGTAGGTCCTTCTTCTTTAATAGCCTTTTTGGGACAGAAGAGTAGGACACCCATCTCCTTGATTGATACTTTTCCTGCCTGTGTCTTTGCTGTTTACATCCATTATTTCTGTAGCAAGATGTCGAGTATATATTGTATTTGAATTATGGCCGTGGAATTGTGAGAGAGAGAGAGAAATGGGGTTTAACGTCCACTCAACACAAACTAAGTCATTTCGGGACCAACATATGGTTTAATTTTATTTCAATAATTCGCTTGCGCGTAGGGGTCTTTAGCAGTGGGAGGAAACCGGAGTGCCCGGAGGAAACCCACGAGGTTGAGAAGGCGCCCCTATCTCCATGCCACCTACGCTCAAACCAGGGCTCGAAACCACAGCCGCAAGCCAGAGGTGACCGGCCAGCTAGAGGTCGAAGCGCGACGCTCTAGTCCACTAGGCCATCCCAACCCCCCTGGAATTGTGAGACCCAAATGTCTAACAGAAAATGTTACAAGTATTTTCATCAGTTTATTCTCAATGACTTTCTATCGGAACTTGTTTTTGTCAGGTTCCATCACAGAAAGACACTTAAGACTGAACCTGAACAAACATGACGTAAGCAGAAATCTAATTTGTTCAAGCATATCAAATCAAATATGTGGTATTGACTTCTGTGTTTCTAAGATAAATTTGCTGAGAATACAATTTTTAGTGACCTTCCACGATTAATGAATGCGGCAAGATATAGCACCTGGGTAAAATACGATTTAATGGCATATGATGTGGTCAGTGACAGTGACAAGCCTTGTGTTCAGGAATGAAATGAAATGGGGTTTACCGTCCTAGTGTTCTGCTCATAAACTGGGCTAATGAAGACGGTCATACGCCATACAGAGTGCTGTGGAGGACATTTTGCCCGGGCAGCGGCACTACGGCCCACTCTTATATCAAATTCCAACTGCCAAGGGATCTCGGGTTTTCGTTCCATCCGAACGACTAGACGGCTGTCCTTGTCAGGCCCTGCGTCCTGCATCACGCCGGAAGATCGGGGATGAACTGTGTCGGCCAATGCAGGGATCGAACCCCGACCTTCAGGCTAGCGAGCCAGCGTCTTACCCACTTAACCACGTGATTCCACATTGCGTCCAGTACGTGTATTTTGTCCACGGGGAGCAGTCCATTTGCTGATTATACTGTTTTGTCTTTAACGTTTATTAAGGGTTTGGATTGTTCGTACTTGGTTTTATTTTATTTATTATTTATAGCAATATTTGAAAATATGTATTCGAGCTTAGTCTTATTTATCAATAGCGGAGTGTCATTAAAGAAAGTAAGGAAGTGATTTATATTGGATAATATTGTCGATAAAATAATACACCAGGAGTTGTTTTAACGCACTAAGGTTGTGGCGAATTTGACAGAATCGCTCGTGGTCCAACGATTGTCGGGTGATTCAAACAGCGATAAAAGTCAACGATGTGCGCCAGGCTTCAGGCGTACCAACCATCTGTATATGTTGTTTCACGATATTGAGTTTATAAAAAACTTTACAATTAAACAAATCTCCAAGAAGCGTTACAATCTTTTTGCTTTGACTAAAAATAGAAATATCAATGAACTATCGTTACATTGAAAGGAGATCTGAGATTATGTTTGTTTCATGACAGGCTGTTTGATGTTTGAATTTATTTTTACACTATTGCTACCAGGTATGCTAGCTAAAAGCATTTCTTCCAAGAAAGCTACCCTTCGTGTTGAACTTACTCTATGGTGTTGTGTACCGTGAACGATTTATAATATTAACTGACAACCACAAAACAAAAACCTACGAGCTACCAGGGGGTATCATCATGACAATCGATAACCATGGCACGGTGACCTAAACAGCTGTGTTTTATTTATTCAAAGAATGTGTAAAAATATTTATGAGCTTGTCATTTTGTTCCTATATTTGCCCGTTGCAAATAACACCATACACAATATTATTATCTTGTGATTGATTGTGTTCTTCCAGGTTATAGTATCTGTTATAATATATCTAGAGTATTTCAGTTAATTGTTTCATCATTTTAAAAGTTTAAATATACATTATGGGTGATTCGTAAGGAGCTGGCAGTTATCACTATCATAGTCAAAAACTACATAATGTTAAGGGAATTTGCTGAAAATTTCAGTCAATTTGATTGACTCTGAACCGAGAATTTAGCGATTGAATTTTCGGCCTAGATTAGTAAAGTCGTGCAATAACAAACATAGTCTCGATTAGTGATATCATGTCTAAATCATGAATGAAAGTTGAGCAGCAAATCAGATCGTACTCCAGTAAATATTGCACTCTGGGTTGAGCTGCAAATCAAATTGTGTGTATGATTAGACTGTTTCTACGGTCGTATGCCATTTATGACTTGCCATGGTTTTATTTTGCAAAATTCAAATATTTTTCATGTGTTCCAATTGTGGATCGTTGGCAAAAAAGGTTAAGAATCACCGGTCTAAGCCACGATGCAACACAAATCATTTTTGTTATGTATTTAAAACAGTTATTTTGGTTTAAAAAGCTAATCCCGATAATTTTTGGGGAGAATAAAACTGCTTAATTTTGTGTTAAAATCACTTAAAATCCCCTACCCAGGGGCAGAGAAACTAACTCAGTATTTATTACATGTTTTCAAATAACTTAAACTCGTCAATCTTCATACGGAAAGGAAACCAGTGTCCCAAGCTGTATTGTATGGTGTCTACGTAAAACCAAGCTTCTTTTATAAAAAATAATGTGTAGGTGACATTTACCTTTCGATATCAAGTACAGTGTATGGGTCTTTCTCTATATAGACCTCTCAATAAACGGGATTCGATTATTAGGTCACCAACGAAAAAATAGACCCAAATTCTTAAAAGGGTTACGTGTCCGGATAAGCAGTTTTGACGTTCACGCCCAAATGACTCAATATTTTGAGCTGAAATTTTGAGAGGTCTAATACATCAGTTTTGGCGTTTCAATACGTACTCGGGCTTTTATTTTTGAGACTTCGTTTAAAACGGGATGGCCCCTTTAAGAAATACATCTGGTAAAAAAAACATCTGGAAAAACAATCTATAAGAGAATACAATATTACATAAAGAAGTTATGGTTTTAAAAATATGCATGGCTTCTGTCAACGACATGTTATAAAGAGTAGAGGATGAAGTTTGGCAGATTATAGGTTTCCAGGAAAACGACAACGAAAACAGTCAACTGAAGATTACAATGTGATTTATACTGAAAGAGTTGATCACCTCGCTACAAAATTGGTCCCCGACGGGATATGTTTATATGAAGTAGAGTTTTGGGCAAAAGATAATGAAATCTATAATATATATGTAGGGAGGGGAAATATAACACAAAATTAACCAAGAAATAGCTGATCAAAATTTCAAATCAGATTAAGATGGAGATAGAGAGAGATAGAGAGAGAGAGAGAGAGAGAGATAGAGAGATATGGGGTTTAAAGTCCACTCGACACAAACTAGGCCATTTCGGGACTAACATAATATGGTTCAATTTTATTTCAATAATTCGCTTGCGCGTATGGGGGGGTTAGTATCTGGAGAAAACCGGAGGTCCCGGAGAAAAGGTTGGACAGGCGACCCAACTCCTTGTCACGCACAACCAGGGATTGAATGACAGGCTTTATGATACAGTGCGCACGCGCTAACCATTCGGCGACCCCCCCCCCCCGAAAGATTGCACAACTGGGGTAACATAAAATAAATGTACTATAAAATTCTCTCTCTCTCTCTCTCTCTCTCTCTATCTCGCTTTCCCTGCGAAACACAAATATATATTCTCATAATATCTAGTTTAATGGTTGGCTGGGTTACTGCATTATTTCGTCTAATAATATCTTTCATGTTCCGGTTCTGGTCATGAGCCTTATAATAATTGATATGAAAATATCCAGCTGAGGGCATTTTTTTTATTGAAATCCGCTAAGATGAACGATTATTTACTATACGCATATAGATAGAAATGAGAGAGAGGGGGGGGGGAGAGAAATAGGGTTTAACGTCCACCCGACACAAACTAGGTCATTTCGGTGAGTAGGACGTTAAACCCCATTTCATTTCATTTCATTTCGTACTTACACATGGTTTAATTTCATTTCAATAATTCGCTTGCGTGTAAGGGTCTTTAGCAGTGGGAGGAAACTGGAGTACACGGAGAAACCACGAGGCCTGACAGGCGACCCTACTACTTGCCACGTACAACTGTGTATTCGACACCACGTCAGATGACTCAATGAATGACCTTATGATACAGCGCGCACGTGCTAACCATTCGGCCATACGAACATTAGAGGCTAGTTAATGGAATGACTGATGGTATAGGGTCAACAGCCGCTCATATGACCACTAACGCGATCTTCCATCGAAATTAATCAGACGAATGTCGACCTACCATAGTAAGATATAAATATAGTGCACTCTGGACGATATACTACATAGTTACTATTGGATCGAAATTCATCCCACTACACTGCGACACATTTCGTTTATTTTAAATAAAAATATACACCTTGTTCCAAATGCATTAATTACAACAAAACACGCTGGATTTTTTTTGGGGGGGGGGGGGCAGGGGCGCATTTACAAAAAGTACATTTTAGAACTTAAGTACAGCAAAAGTTTCCAGCTATGTCAATATTTCTAAACATAAATGCACTCATATCGGTTAAATGGTGAAGCATAAAAAGCCTGTGGCATATAATGGTTAATCATACATCCTGATTCACTAACTTGATGATGGATTGGGTGGTGGCCGGATGTTTAAAGCGTGCACTTTGTATCAGAAGCAATGCCATGGGGTCAAGTGGCGTGCTTTTAATTCCCTGCAAATCCAACTTGATTTGAGATGGCCTAGTGGTCTAAAGTGCCGCGCTTCGACCTCTAGTCACCTCTGGCTTGCGGCTGTGGTTTCGATCCCAGGTGTGAGCGTATGTGGTATAGAGATGGGTGCGCCTTCTCAACCTCGTGGGTTTCCTCCGGGCACTCCCACTGCTAAAGACCCCTACGCGCAAGCGAATTATTAAAATAAAATTAAACCATAGTCCCGAAATGACCTAGTTTGTGTCGTGTGGACGTTTAACCCCATTTCTCTCTCTCTTACTTCTAACACGAATTTATTGAAATATAAATGAACCATATGTTAGTTCCGAAATGCCTCAGTTGATGTCGAGTGGACGTTAAACCCCAGTTGTCCCTCTCTTTTTTGTATTTGTTTCTGGGGTTCTATAAAGGTTTTAGATACAATGCGATTTTCATGTTTTTTACAATGTAGGCCAGCTATAAATTTGATTAAGTGCATACATGCGTACAGAAAAGGTTTTATAACAGGAAATCAATATTATTTTAATAACCAGAAAACTAAAAGATAACTTGAAATCATATGATTCATTAATTAACTGTTTGTAGTATACAAGCGTGGAATCAATTATACGTGATAACTAATATTAATCATACTTGATATATTTCATGCACTGAACACGTCGAAAATAACAACAGCGCAAACGTTCAACAGACAACATATAACCGTTGCTACAATAGTCTAAAATTCTCAAACTTTTAGGTGTGGTATATCTCTTTACTGCAGACACGTGAACAAAAAAGTTGTCAAATAACGTTATCCAATGACGTTAATAATTTGTTCTACGATCTAGATACCCTTTCTTCGACCCCACCCTCCAACCCTTGCAAGCAACTCATAGGAACTGCTATACACGGGGGTTTGGGATGGCCTAGTGGTCTAGAGTGCCGCGCTTTGACCTCTAGCTGGCCGGTCACATCTGGCTTGCGGCTGTGGTTTCGAGCCCTGGTGTGAGCATATGTGGCATGGAGATAGGGGCGCCTTCTCAACCTCGTGGGTTTCCTCCGGACACTCCGGTTTCCTCCCACTGCTAAAGACCCCTACGCGCAAGCGAATTATTGAAATAAAATATAACATTGAGTTAGTCCCAAAATGACCTGGTTTGTGTCGAGTGGACGTTAAACCCCATATCTCTCTCTCTCTCTCTCTCTCTCTCTCTCTCTCTCACTGCTATACACTGGCGGAAACTGGGTGATCATTGAGTCAAATGGCGCGGTTTCGAATTTCTGACAAGCCCCAGGGTCGAGTATCTATATTAACCCGTTGGTTTTATTCGGGTCCCCCAAGTGTCCCCTTCTGCTTGCGACTATATATCATCGGGGTCCACTGGTATCAGTGGACGTTAAATCCCACTTCGCCCTCACCTTTCCCTCATTCACTCGAGGTTCTCCTGTTTTTCACCAATGCTAAATACCACTACGCACACATGCTATGCAATACAATTGAACACTGCCACGCCGGAAATGACACCCCCCGCCCTCTCTGCCCTTACTTATCACCATTGTTTATGCAGTTTCATTGATAAATAGGAAGTAATGCACTATCAGCACAGGCGATTTAATTTTGTTATTATCTGTTTATAATGCATGTAATTACTTTGTCTACAGGGCTTATTAAACCAGCAAAAAACACAGAATCAGTCTAATTAAGATATTATTCCGGAGAGCTTGTTCTGGTCATTCGTGATGTTAACTTGTGTGACGTTATTATTTATTGTCTTACTTTGTGGAACAGAAGCGGCACCTACTGGTATATATATTCTTACATTTATTTTGCTCATTTTCCAAAGTATATATTTTTATTTCAAATAATTTTATCTGCAATATTGTTATTAATAATAAAACACAACACAGGGTATATATGGATATAACTACTTTTCTATAATTTAATAACAACTTTTCGTAACACATACAGGTCACGTTTTCAAGTTAATGTGTTACGAAAAGTTGTTATTAAATTATAGATAAGTGGTTATATCCATTTTATATACCTTGTCTTGTGTTTTATTATTACTAGTTAACCGTACTTCCAGATGTCATTCAAGGGGGTTGGGATGGCCTAGTGGTCTAAAGTGCCGCGCTTTGACCTCTAGCTGGCCGGTCACCTCTGACTTGCGGCTGTGGTTTCGAGCCCTGGTGTGAGCGTATGTGGCATGGAGATAGGGGCGCCTTCTCAACCTCGTGGGTTTCCTCTGGGCACTCCGGTTTTCCCCCACTGCTAAAGACCCCTACGCGCAAGCAAATTATTGAAATAAAATTAAAACCATATGTTAGTCCCGAAATGACCAAGTTTGTGTTGAGTGGACGTTAAACCCCATTTCTCTCTCTCAGATGTCATTCAAAGAATTGGGAATCACGGTGGCTATGTTGTCAAGGCGCTGGTTCCTCTTGTCATTGATGCAGAATGATGGGACGAAAAAACGAGGTCACGTGTACACATTGGCGTACACGTAAAAGATCCCTTGACAGTTGGACTTCGGTATAAGAGTGGTCGTAGCGCCGCTGCTCGGGCAAAATTCCCCTCATAGCACACTGTATGGCGTTTGCCCGTCTTCTATTAGCCCAGGTTATATGCAGAAGCGTAGGACGTTAAATCCAATTTCTTTTCATTTAAAAATAGATTATGTTACAGTGAGTTTCTTTATTGCGTTAAGCTTAAGTTAATAATATTTCATCCTTCAAAATATATTCTAAAATTTTGTAACAGGTATTTTTTGTTAAGCCTACATTATGCAAGACCTAAATACCTAATCGCTATTTACTGGATTAGAATCCTATCTCCTGCTTAACGCCCATTAATAATTAAAACAAACACTGGATAATCCAGACTATGTTTTTATAGTAATAACTTTAGTAATGATGATCGAGGCTAGACCCAAAATTCAATCGCTAAAATCTATGTTCAAAGTGGATCAATTTGACAGAAAGTTTCAACAAATTCCCTTTACATTATCCAGCGAAAATTGACTTTCCCCCCCAAGATTAACACATATAATTTCAGCTCACGGAGTTTGACGGAAACTTATTAACGTTGGCCGCCAAGTAAACACAACCCACCAACGACATCGCGTCGTCATTTTCGCGGTAATAAATAATCATGTCAGCCTTGCAAACGCTTTATGATTATATAGTATTTGATAAAAGATCGTATAAAAGAGCATTTTCAAATTTCAGTGCCTGTTTATTACCTGTCCATAAAATCTTGTACAACACCTCCCCCCAAATCTGATAGAAGACATATGACAGGTATGACATTTGGCACCAAACTGGGCTAATTACTAAGGCATACGTAATACTGTGTGAATGGGGGAAATTTTGCTCGAACAGCGGCACTATGGCTTACTCTTATATCAAATACTAACTACAAAGGGATCTTTTAAGTACCTGCGAATGTGTACACGGAACCTCGGTTTTTCGTCCCATCCGTACAACTTAACAGCTGTCCTTGCCAGGTCCTTCGTGGCGACATGCATACACCATAACAAGGCGGTCTTACTAACAGTGGAACGGCAGAAATATTTCTCTTTCTCTAATTCATAACGCTGTCGATTGTTCCAGACACTAATTTACCGTGAATATATTTCAGATCAACCACAATGGAGGGATATCGACCATCTTGTTCATCTTCGTGAAATGTTTTACCGTGAAGATATCGACGATGATGGTAAACTAGAGTATACGGATGCTAGGCAGACAGATTTAAGGTCCGATGCGGATGGGGATGGTGTCTTTACGCGAGAGGAATTCGATGCTGACCCTGACTTAACTGGTTACGACTTTGACAAGGAGCTGGATGTCATTGACGTGAACAACGATGGAATAATCACACACGAGGATACCCAACTTACATTCTTTGTCGTTTCATCCGATTCTGGTAACGAATTGAGCTTAGGTGAATTCATTCAGTTTATGACGTCAAAAACAGAACCACCAGCAAAGGACAGCATGGCAATTACCATCAAATCTTTTGCCAGAGCAGAGAGAAATTTTATGGTAATGGATATCGACGATGATGATTTAGTTTCTGAAGATGAGTTCACGTCGGAATACAGAGTTGCTGACTATAATCGAGACGGAGTTCTGAAAGATCTCGAGTTAAGAGGGTTTCGACCTATTCGTAACGTTCCTATAACTAGATATTGTTCCGATACAACAGTTGGCTGTAAGGTTGAAGATTTCCTGGTAATGTTCAAAGAGGCTGATGCCAATAATGATACTCAGCTTGATCTAAAAGAATATGTTGTTACTTTCGGAGAACTGATGGATACTGAATAGTAATCAATCAGAATATGATTGACGCAGTAGCTATTATTAAATCTATTTTAACACATACCTATGTATACATGTTTCTGATATAACGCCCATGCAGCGTCACAATATTTAATGTTCATATTAATGTATTCTTGGTTACACCAAAAAAGTTCTATTTTCCGTGTGCAACCGGGAGTTTTTTTGTTTTTTTATGGGGTTGATTATCCTGTAAAATTCGACAAATCAAGTAAGAGTCCCCAAATATAACCAAATGGTCCGAAACTTTTACTTGTAACAGATGCTGCTATAGTAAAGATATGAGAATGATGAAAACATGCGTCCTGTCCTTGTTCACAATTGTTATTCGATTCCCCTCTGGTACCTGAAAAGGGATAGGCGTCATTTGTCCAATCTTGCCCCCCCCCCCCCCCGTTTCCCCAACTGCTAAATCCCTTATCAGCAAGCGAATTAGTTAAAGAAAAATGAACCATATGTTAGTCCCGAAACGACATCGTTTGTGTCGCGTGGACGTTAAAATTTTCGCACCTTCGGCTTTCGCGCAAATGTGGCTATCTGTAGTTTCTGAACCATTGCCTCTGAATACGCATCCCTGCCTTGTCATTTCTCTTGCAGAAAGATAATACATACCTTTGAGAATTAGCGGATGATGACCCTTAGCTTAACGAACTGTAATAAACACCATTTACTTAATATGTCTACCTAATTAGATAAAATCAACCGAGCAATATAAAGATAAAAAAGTTGATATTTCGATAAATATGTGATATAATGGTAGAGCGGGATTGGGCGGAGCAGGCGGGTGAGCTGGGTTAGGGGGCATATGGAAATGAAACAGGGTTTTACGTCCTACTCTTTTGCACCTAACTTGATCATGAGCTAATGGAAGACGGGCATACGCCATACAGTGTGCTAGGCGCTACGGCCTACTCTTATATCGAATTCCAATTGCCAAGGGATCTTTTACGTGCACTCCAATGTGTACACGGGACCTCGGTTTTTCGTCCCATCCGAAGGACTAGGCAGCTGTCCTTGTCAGGCCCTCCTACTGCATCACTGACAAGGGGAAATCACGCCGGAAAATCGAGATGAACTTTCTCGGCCAATTAGCAGGGATCGAACACCCGACCAAACCTAGTATATCACCGTTACACTAATGATGACTGAATGGTGAATATCGGTCATCAGTCAATTATAACATGTGAACATACGGCATGACGGCACATTACATCTATTTTGAATTGGTACAGGACTCACTATGACAATCCTGTAATAGTTCAGCAGCCTCAAGCTCACAAAGGTTGCGATGACTGCAACAGAATCGCTCGTAATCCAAGGATTTAACGGGTAATTCACAAAGCGATACAAGTCACCGATGTGCACTTGGCTTTATGCGTACCAACTCCCTTTTTATGTTAATCCGCGATATTGCCTTTAGAACTAGCTTTACAATTATACAAATCTCTAAGAAATGTCATACTCTCATTACTTAGACTTCAATAGAAAAAAAAAATAAATATCGTTACATTGAGAAGGGATCTGAGATTATGATTCATATCAAACTTCTTTTTTTAATATTTACACTAATGGTGCTATTTAAAAGCATTTCTACCAGACAAGCTACACATCACGTGAACGATTTGTAGTATTAGCCGACAACCACACAACAAAAACCTACGACCTACTACGAGGGGGCATCGCCATGACAATCGATACTGGTGACACGGTGTGCGCGTTGGATCACAAAATCTGTCATTAAGTCAAGCGGCGTGGTTTCGATTCCCCGGATGTACGTGTCGTGGGTTTTCTCTGGGGCCTCCGATTCCATCGCACTGCTAAAGACCTTTACGTTCAAGCGAATTGTTGAAATAAAATTAAACCATATGTTAGTCCCAAAATGACATAGTTAAACCCCATTTCTCTCTGTGTCTTTCTTGTATTTGTTTAAAGTTGTTAAAAACCACGCGGTTCCCACGCCCTTACAATGTAGCTACATGGCCAGTCAGTGATATCTTCATGAAGAGAAATAAAAAATAGTTTAGTGCAGACTATTAATTTAATTTAATAAACTGGAAAACCAAAGATAAGACGAAATCATATGATTCATTTAGTAACTGCTCATAATTTTATACACAAGTGAAATTAGTTATCCGTGATAATCAGTAGCCATGCTTAAATATTGCATGAAATGTATTGAACATGTCCATAGAAACAGCGTAAACGACAACATACAATGCAAATATCCTAGTCACCGACAGCTGTTTGCATAGTTTATTTTAGACTCAATAAAAACATAGAGGCAGATGACCCTATATACCATGTTCCTGAAGTCAAGACCCAAAGTTTTACCACATGTAGCCGTTGCTACAATAGTTTGAAATTCCCGAACCTTTAGATACGTTATCTCCCTATAGTGTATAGGGGCATGATACTGTATTACATGTCTCTATGCTTTTGTATAACAGAAATAGAGCAATAACTTTATTTAAAATCATTAATAATTTATTTTACGATCTACATACAAATCAAATATATAACATTTTACCATACAAAGTAAAGAGAGGCTGAGGTGGCGGATATTATCAAAATACACATTGTGTTACCTCCTCTCTTCCCTGGCAACATGGTCACGTTCACGACATGATCAACATGCGTCAGTATTTTCCATGTCGTTCCATCCACTGAGAAGATCATTTATAAATTCGCAGGAAGGTTATAAATAAGCCACAGTAGTCGAAACTAGATATACGATTATGTTGACTTGCTGTCCAGAGAGCAAGAACTGCTTGTCAGCTGCCCGCTTCTTCAGTGGTTTGGATGTTTAGCAATATTTAAAATTACACACTTTTTTTCTAAACTAGAATTTATCACCGGCTTCAATTACCTTTTGCGATGTGCCGAACACCACGAATCGTTTGGTGGAATGTATTACACTTACACGCGATAAGCAATAGATTAAACATTGGACATTAAAATTTGAAAACATATCACAATGTTTATCTCATTTCCACAGGCACTGTTGTACACTGACGGATGCTGGGTGATCAATGAGTCATGTGGCGTGGTTAGGGTTCCCTGCATGTAAGTGACAAGCCACATGGTCGATTATTCACCGCCCCCCTCCCCCTTGGTTTTATCCGCGCCCCCCAGTTTCCCCACTCTGCTAATGACCCCTTCACACACGAGAATTATTGAACTATTTTTAGTGGAGTCTATTCGTAGACGTTAAACCCCATTTAACCCTTCCTTTCCCTCTTTCACTCTATTAAGAGTTTTTTCTCCGGGTCCTCCTGTTCCCTACAAACGCTAAATTTACCCCCCCCCCACACACACACACTCTCCCCTCTCTATCCGCCCTTACTTGTCCATGAATGTATGTGCACCTGTTTCATTGATAAATGCACTATCAGCACAGGAGATTTAATTTTGTTATTATCTATTTATAATGCATGTAATTGCATTGTCTGCAGCGCTTATTTAACCAATAAAAAACACAGAATCATTCATAGTTCGAGCTTGTCCTAGTCATTCGTGATGTTAACTTGTGTGACGTTATTATTTGTTGTCCTGCTTTGTGGAACAGAAGCGGCACCTACTGGTATATATATTCTTTTTTTTTTCATTTTCCAAAGTTTTTTTTCGAATAATTTTATCTTCAGTTATTGTTATTGTTGGAGTTTCTTTATTGCGTTTAGTTTTATTTCGTTAAACATACATCATGGGCAATTACATAGCCAGTTGGCAGTTTTCACTATAAAAGTGAAAAACTAGATACTGAAAACGCAATTTGCTGAACATTTCAGTAAAATTGATCCATTGCGAATCAAAAATTAAGCAAGTGGAAGTTCCGCTTAGCCTCGATCATCATATCTAAAGGCGGTAAGATATAAAGTAAAATCCATTTAATAATTAATTCGACAAGTAAATTTGTGCAGTAAATGTATGTTTAATGCTATCCTTTCAAAATATATTTTCTAACAGGTATTTTTGCTAACCATGCTCATTTTCGTATATATTTTTATTTCAATTAATTTTATCTGCAATATTGTTATTATTAATAAAACACAACACAAGGTATATATGGATATAACTACATCGCTATAATTTTATAACAACGTTTCATAACACATTAATTCGAAAACGTGACATGTATGTGTTATGAAACGTTGTTATTGACACAAACTAGGTCATTTCGGGACTAACATATAGTTTAATTTTATTTCAATAATTCGCTTGAGTGTAGGGGTCTTTAGCAGTGGGAGTGCCCGGAGGAAACCCACGAGGTTGGGAAGGCGCCCCTATCTCTATGCTACATACGCGCAAACCAGGGATCGAAACTACAGCTGCAAGCCAGAAGTGGCCGGTCGGTTAGACGTCGAAGCGTGGCACTCTAGACCACTAGGCCATCCCAGATGTCCTTGCCAGTTCCTTCGTGGCGACATGCATACACCATAACAAGGTGGTCTTACTAACGGCGGAACGGCAGAAATAATTCTCTTTCTCGAATTCATAACGATGTCGATTATCCCAGACATTAATTTACCATGAATTTATTTCAGATCATCCACAATGGAGAGATATCGACTATCTTGTTCATCTTCGTGAAATGTTTTACCGTGAAGATATCGACGATGATGGTAAACTAGAGTACACGGATGCTAGGCAGACAGATTTAAGGTCCGATGCGGATGGGGATGGTGTCGTTACCCGAGAAGAATACGATGCTGACCCTGACTTGACTGGTTACGACCTTGACAAGGACCTGGATGTCATTGACGTGAACAACGATGGAATACTCACACACGAGGATACCAAACTTGCATTCCTTTTGATTTCATCCGATTTTGGCAACGAATGGAGCTTAGGTGAATTCATTCAGTTTATGACGTCAAAAACAGAACCACCGGCTAAGGACAACATGACAATTACCATCAAATCTTTTGCCAGAGCTGAGAGAAATTTTGTGGTAATGGATATCGACGATGATGATTTAGTTTCTGAAGATGAGTTCACGTCGGAATACAGAGTTGCTGACTATAATCGAGACGGAGTTCTGAAAGATCTCGAGTTAAGAGGGTTTCGACCTATTCGTAACGTTCCTATAACTAGATATTGTTCCGATACAACAGTTGGCTGTAAGGTTGAAGATTTCCTGAAAATGTTCAAAGAGGCTGATATTAATAATGATGCTCAGCTTGATCTAAAAGAATATGTTGTTACTTTTGGAGAACTGATGGATACTGAATAGTAATCAATCAGAATATGATCGACGCAGTAGCTATTATTAAATCTATTTAAACATATTATTTATTATATCCATGTTTCTGATGATATAACGCCTATGCAGCGTCGCTCAATAAATTTTATTGCCCGTGTGCAACCAACAATTTGTGTTTTTTATTTGGTTGATTATCCGGTAAGTTTCGCCAAGTCAGGTAAGAGTTGCACCCCTTCCCAAAATATATCTCATACGCCAAACACGATTCGTGACGAAGAATTAGGGTTAATTAAAAATATGATCCATGAAGTGGGACATGTTACAGAAAATGAATAAAGAGTGTTGTATATTGAACTGACACATATTCCTGGAGCGATGGCCCAATATAAAATAAAA
Source organism: Patella caerulea (assembly GCA_036850965.1). NCBI lineage: Eukaryota > Metazoa > Mollusca > Gastropoda > Patellidae > Patella > Patella caerulea. The sequence continues at coordinate 38,807,212 of JAZGQO010000008.1, forward strand.
AGATAATCTGGCCAATTGCCTATTATTGACGTTAAAATTAAATAGTTTCGTATGTTCAACAGATTTACCGTATCCCTCGAAGCTTGCACGTGATGCACACAAGCAATCTTAGGCGAAGGGTGAGCTATTTGTAATTTCCCGTTAAGTACAGGACAATCTCGCCCATGTGTACTTCACTATAACGCCGAATTGGGCTTTTGTCGCAGGCATCAAGCCGCTATCAATAGTGTTTTCATGTAACAATATTTAGAGAGAGAGAGAGAGAGAGAGAGAGAGAGAAATGGGGTTTAACGTCCATTCAACACAAACTAGGTCTAACATATGGTTCAATTTTTATTTCAATAATTCGCTTGCGTGTAGGGGTCTTTAGCAGTGGGAGGAAACCGGAGTACCCGGAGGAAACCCACGAGGTTGAGAAGGCGCATCTATCTCCATGCCACATACGCTCACACCAGGGCTCGAAACCACAGGCGCAAGTAGAGGTCGAAGCGCGGCACTCTAGACCACTAGGCCATCCCAACCCCCAACACTATTTAGTGCACACGAGAGAGAGAGAAATGGGGTTTAACGTCCACACGACACAAACTAGGTCACTTCGGGATTAACATATGGTTTTTAATTTTATTTCAATAATTCGCTTGCGCGTATGGGGTTTAGCAGTTGGAGGAAACCGGAGTACCCGGAGAAAACCCACGAGGCTGGACAGGTGACCCTACTCCTTGCCACGTGCAACCAGGGATTCGAAACCACGCTGGTCGACCCAATGGCAGGCCGTATGATACAGCGCGCGCACGCTAATTATTCAGCCCCCCCCCCTCCTTATTGCACACCAACATTCGCCTACAAATATATTGTATGCGCACACGAACGCCGCTGGATAACTAGATCTATTTAATAAGTCCACACCCACATTTGGTAAAGGTCGCTGTGATGTAAAAAGTTAGACACGGGATTGTGGGTGGGTTTAGGGCCGCGGTTAGGGTTAGCGCTAGCCCTGTTTACTTCTTTGGAAGTGACCTCAAGAAATAGATCCAACAACTGGCTTCAGAAAATTAATTGTGTGTTCATTTGTCCTCAGAATATGTGCTCCGAAACTTTTACTTGTAACAGATGCGGCGCTTTAGTAAAGATATGACAATGTATGAAAACACAGGCACTCACACTTGCGATTCAATTCCCCTCCTACACGTCACAAGAAATTGCGGTCGCCCTTCCAATCTTCGTCCCCCCGCCCCACACATACATACTGCTTAAGACCTACATCAGCAAGCAAATTATTTAAATAGTCCCGAAATGACGTAGCTTGCTTGTACTGTGTGGAGGTTAAACTTTTCGCACTTTCGGCCCTCGCAAACCGTTCCTCGATCACTTAGTTGTGGTGATCTGTAGTACTCTTGCAGAAAGATAATACCTACCTTTGAGAATTTGCGGATGACGATGCTTTGCTTAACGAACTGTAATAAACACCAAAACTCAACATGTCTACCAAATTAGATAAAATCCACCGAGCCATATAAAGATAAAACACTGAATATTTCGATAAAGATCTGAAATATTTTTTTTTGTAAACCATTTATAATAGCTTTTGCTTATTTTGCACGAATGGCATAGTGGGATAGGGCGGGGAGGGATGGGACGGTGCGGGGGGGGGGGGGTATGTTTTTTTTGTTTAACGCCGAGGGGGTTCTCGTGGTGTTCTACAGTCTCTCTCTCCCCTCTCTCTCTCCTCTCTTGATGTTTATGAAAAACGTTTACCCGTGCAATACCAACCATCTGGCCCCAAATTCACAAATCATTCTCAAACTTAAGTTCAAAATTTATTCAATTTTAAATCAATGTTTATAAGAAATATCTTTGACCCAGAAGCACAAAACTTTGCATTTAGTTTCTTATTAGGGTATTAGAAATACTAAAACAACATTTTTTTTTATAATGGGCTATATTTTAGCTACAATAAGGCGAACAATTTTGAGTAAATTCTTAAGTCTGAGAATGCTTTGTGAACTTGGGGTCTGGTGTTTATTTACGTGCACGTCGTTTTTTAAACGAGGCTCGTTTTTTCTCCAGATCAGAATTCGAAATATTGGAGTGCCTATAACCTCAGCTTAGATGTTTAATGTCATGTAAAGCCATTGCTCCATTTGTATTGCTTTAGCCTTGGGCATGCAGTTGGCATGTAAAGACGCGAGATACCTAGTGTTTTAAAATGCAGATCTATATTTCGTTTCGTTTTAATTTTATACTTTATTTTACACTTCATGAAGATTTGGCCAGTTATAGAGGTCATACGAGCGGCTTTTGACATATGACGTCATACATTTGATTAACCAATCAAGATTGATGTTTCTAGTGGATTACTAACAGTACCTAGCAAAACATGCTTAAAGCTCGTCGTACCAAATCTTTTTATTGGCTAATTCCTTCAAACAGAACACGAAATTTTGAACTGTAAAAACAAAACCAAAAACAAACGAAATAGGATCTGTGTTTTAGGATCAGATGGTTTGTAATTACACCCCTGTCGACACAATAGTTTAGTTTTCTTTCCCTTCCTTGAACACCCGTTTAACGCCTTACCGTTATTAATACCGACAGAGTGGGGAGGTGCACGGTGACTCTGGGAATAAGGAGCAAGCTCTGCGCAAAAAAACCAACAAAGTTGTTAGGGGGGAGAAGGATTGAGCCCGGGTTGGCTGAACAATTTGCCCCAGATTTTCCGGCTTGGTTTTTTCACCTTTTCGGTGGCGAAAGAGAGCGAAACTGGCAAGAAACCGGGTTTAATTATTTGTATTGGACCAGACATCAGCAGCGACTATAAATGAATAAATAAAAATCAAAGTTTTTAAATCAACTAGAAACAAGAAAGAGAGGGGGAGAAATGGGGTTTAATGTCCAATCGACACAAACTAGGTCATTTCAGGACTAACATATGGCGACCACCCTCCTTGTCAAGTACAACCGGGGATTCGAAACAACGCCAGTTGACTCAATGTAAGGCTTTATGTATGATACAGTGTGCAGGAGCTAAACAAATTCACAACGATTAATGGTAGTTTTTTCTGTGTATCGTCACTTTCCATCTCAGTAATTAGATTCAATCTATAATATCACTGAATCAAAAATTATTTACAATCTATAGTATTTACTGATAATAAGAATCTGTATACACATGAGTAAAATTGAAGTTTTATCTACGTTTTCAACTGTAACAATTTATTCTGCATTAAAAAGCATTGACATTTTCAAATATGCATATAGAAACAGTGCCGGATTGACCTTGTGGGGGGCCCGGCACATACTTTAAGCCCCCGGGACATTTATCCCACTTTGCCCCCACTAGACCCGGTACTGTACAGGCATCGTTATCGTTATGTACGATTTGATTTTCTGATGACCAATAAAACTCTACTTTGTATGGAGGCACAAAGGGGTCAATACCGAGACAGATACTGATATGTTAATAGAAATGAAATAGGGTTTAAAAACCTACTGTTCTGCGCAGATTGGGCTTAGGAGGACGGACATACGCCATACAATGTACTGTGAGGAAAATTTTGCTCGGGCAGCAGCACTATGGCATACGCTTATTATATCGATTTTCGGGTCCTCCATTTTCCCCATTCTGCGAATGACCCCTACATACACAAGAGTTATTGACATAAAATTGAATTATTTTTAGTGGAGTATACGCGTGGACGTTAAAACCCATTTCATCTTCTCTTTTTGTCTTTTTCCTCTTTCACTTTATTAAGAATATTTTCCCCCAGGTTCTGCTGTTTTCTACCAATGCCAATTACCATTACGCACAAGCGAATTATTGCAATATAGTTAAACAATCCTAACCCATAAATCTCCCCTCTCCCAATACTTTTGAACGATGTACCAGCTCCGAATTTACCACACCCCCCCTCCACACCCCCTCTTTCCCTCTCCGCCCTTACTTGCCCACCAGTGTCTGTGCATCTGTTTGTTGATAAATAAAAAGTAGTTCATTATCAGCACAGACGATTTAATTTTGTTATTATCTGTTTATAATGCATGTAATTGTGCATTGTCTGCAGCGCTTATATTAAACCAAGACCCACACAAAACGAATAACAGTTCATTCTCATTCCCAAAAGCTTATCCTGGTCATTCCAAAAAGCTTATCCTGGTCATTCGTGATGTTAACTTGGGTGACGTTAGTATTTATCGTTCTGCTTTGTGGAACAGACGCAGCACCTATTGGTAAATATTCTTACATTTACTTGGCTAATATTTTTTTCAAATATTCTTACCTGTTATTGTTGCCGTTTCTTTATCGCGTTTACTTTTAGTTCATAATTTTTCATCTTTCAAAATATATTTTGTAACAAGTATTTGGGATAAATTGACTTATTTTCCCCCTCCAGAATAACACATTTAATTTTAGACCAAGCTATTTGGTCACACTGTTTACTGGAAATCTCTTGCTATTGATCGGATAGTCGCCAAGTAAGAAAGTAACTTCCATTCGACTAAGCTTTGGTTCAATCTCATTTCAAATGAAATGGGGTTTAACGTCCTTCTCTTTTGCACCTAACCTGGGCTAATGGAAGACGGGCATACGCCATACAGTGTGCTATGAGGGAAATTTGGCCCGGGCAGCGGCGCTACGTCCTATTCTTATATCGAATTCCAACTGCCAAGGGATCTTTTACGTGCACTCCAATGTGTACACGGGACCTCGGTTTTTCGTCCCATCCGAACGACTAGGCAGCTGTCCTTGTCAGGCCCTCCTTCTGCATCACTGACAAGGGTAAATCACGCCGGAAAATGGAGATGAACTTTCTCGGCCAATGCAGGGATCGAACACCCGACCTCCAGGCTAGCGAACCAGCGTCTTACTCACTTAGCCACCGTGATCCCCAATCAATCTCATTTCAAACAATCGCATGCACGTAGAGGTCTTTCCGTGTGAAACCGGGGGACTCAGAGAAAACCCACGAGGATAGAAAGTCGATACTACTCGGCGAATCGAAAACCACCAGTTGACTCAATGATGGACCTTATGATACAGTGAGCACGCGCTAACCATTTGCCCCCCCCCCCGCCCCAAAGAGCATTATAGAATGTCGGCCACTGAAACTACATCAAACCCCCTCCTCCTAATAGAAGACACATACGGGATATGATGTCGGAATATTTTGTTGCTGTCGTAGCGACATGTATTCAGCATTACGTGGGGGTCTTTTTAATGACGGACATATTTCTCTTTCTCTAATTCAGGGTGGTTGGGTGGCCGAATGGTTAGCACGTGTGCGCTGTATCATAAAGCCTGTCATTGAGTCAACTAGCGTGGTTTCGAATCCCCGGTTGTAAGTGGCAAGGAGTAGGGTTGCCTGTCCAACCTCGTCGTTTTTTCTCTGGGTCCTCCGGTTTCCTCCCACTGCTAAAGACCCAACACACAAGCTAATTATTGAAAAACAAATAAACCATTCCCGAAATGACCTAGTTTGTGTCGAGTGGACGTTAAACCCCATTACTATCGCTCTCTCTTTCTCTAATTCATAACAATGTCGGTTATAGCAGACACAAATCTACCAAGAATTATATTTCAGATAAACGACAATGGGTAGATATCGACCGTCTTATTCATCTTCGTGAATTGTTTAATCGTGACTATATCAACGATAATGCTTATACAGTGTACACGAGTAGTGACAGGAAGCAATACCTAAGGTGTGATTATGAGGTGAAGTTGGAGGAGGAAGGTATCTTCGATCCTGATATTTACTTGCCTCCTTTACACCCTGATCAGGAGCTGAATATCACTGACCAAGACAACGATGGAAGAATCACATACTTGGATCAAATACTTACATACCTTGCCTTTACACGAAAATGTGGCTACAATTGGGACTTACATGAATTCCTGTGGTTCATGACGACATCAGAAACTAAACCACATAAAGACTATAATTCGATTACAGCCAACTCGTTTTTCAGAGCAGAGAGCAATTTTGTAGGAATTGATATTACCGATGATGAGTTGCTTTCCGAAGATGAGTTTAAATCAGAGTACAAAGATGCTGATTATAATGGAGACGGAGTTTTGAAAGGTGTCGAGTTAAGGAGATTTCGACCTATTAGTAACATTCCTATAACAAAATATTGTTCCGATATCAAAGCTGGTTGTAAGGTTGGAGATTTCCTAAAGATGTTTAAAGAGGCTGATGTCAATAATGATTCTGATCTTGATCTAAAAGAATATGTTGTTGCTTTTGGAGAGATGATTGATTCGGAATAGTAAGCAATCAGAAAATGATTTCGTTATTGCTTAAAGTAGTTAGCTATTATATAATCCATTTAAATGTACACTTGTATCTATCTTTTAACATAACGCCCATGCAGCGTCACAATATTTAATGTTCGTGCTGATATAGTCTCGGTCACCCAGAACCTCCTAGTCTTCAACGTATCCACTCGGCAAATCTCGACAGATTCCGGAACCTACATCTAGTCTCGGCTGTATGACGAATGACGAATTCCGCCATATTGGAACTACTTTAAAGATCCCGAATTAAACATGGCTGCTCCCATGGTGTCTTGGAACTATTATACTCTAAAGCTCCCGGATGAAACATGGCTTATGTGTTTGTAATAGCGTCAAGTTTTCCTGTTAAAGTAAACCGGTAGCCCCATCGCAAATGTATGCCGTAGGTACATATCACTTACTGTCATACAGCCGATACTAGATGTAGGTTCCGGAATCTGTCGAGATTTGCCGAGTGCAACGTATCAAGTAGAATTCACCAAATCAAGTTAAAGTTGCTCCCCTTTTCGAAATAAATCCCATAATTCTTTTTTTTAAACAATATTTTATTGAATGTTAGGATTGGGAAACAGGCAAAGCCTATATTATCCCTCTTTGGTATTGAACTAGCAATGCAAATAAATTTTCTAAAATGGCAATTCTTAAATTAACATTTCATGGGCTTCGACATCTAGTTTTAGAACTAGCTTTTCCCCTTAGACATTGTTCATGATAATGTAAATGATCGGGTAATCTAGCCAATGACATATTATTCTCAAATGCTGACAACCCAACAAGACTAATATTTGTAGAAAGCTAGAGAGACTAGTGCTGATGTTGAAATAAAATGCATGTTAAAAAGATTTACTGTATGGCTTTAACCCCACAACTGACACACACAAGCACTCTTGGGCAATTTGTAAGCTATATGTAATTGCCCCATCGCCTTCATTAGCTTAGTAGGAGCAGAGCATTAGGAAATTAAACCCCATTTCATTTCATTTATAATTGCCCCTTAATTGCAAGACAATATTACTCGTGTGTACGTCACTACAATGACAATAGCTCTGGACTTTTGTCTTGGACTACAAGTTTTATAATTGGCAACAATGAATTGCTCGTCGCTCTGAAATCGTTCATCAATTGTTGTGTATGCGCGAGCATGAACTCTTCCATGCGACACCATAGGCACACGAGCCAGGGGACAGACGGGTACAGTGAATCAAGTAGCCGTAATCCAAAAAATAAAATTGGTTCCTTTCGATATTTGTGCATATAGGACACAGATCACTAAATATTCATGGGCGAAAGTTATTTTTAGTCTTTCTCTCTCTTTCCCTTTTCCCCCTTTTGCATGGCGATTTTTGTTGAGTTTTTGGTCTAGAATCGAAGAAAAGGGTTTGAAAACACATTTTCTGCCAGGTTTTGGCGAATATTCATGATTTTGAGGCGGAAGGATACAAGAGTTGTGAGGTTGGTTACATTGAAAGGGAGGGCTGAAAATTGCATGGTTAGTTGTCTCTATTTACAGCTTGTGTATCTCAAGTTTTTCACGAAGAACCTCATACATGCCTTTGGGCAAGAGTTTACCACATGTCGCTCCATCTGTGGCAGAAAGCGTTTTACCCAACTAATATTTGGGAAAAAGTTACAACCGGTGTAGGAGACGAGAATTAACATTAAATTCAATGGGGAAGTAATTAGTGATCTGTGGCCATATCGGATGTAACTTCCTGAATTATGGCCCCTGATTGTACGACAAATCACCCCTTTTTTAGCTTGTTGTCCCTCTGGAGGTCACAATTATTATCCGATTTAAAAAACCGTCTGATTATATCACCGTTACACCGTAATGAAGGTCGAGTCCACAGTTTGTGAAAATCCGACCAAAATTGGCGGACAAAATAGCCACCGCTTGTACGCTAATAGTGTAAAAATATGACATATCAAGGTTGTGGACCCTGTATAGGTAACAAATTTAATCCGATCCCAAAGATCTTGGTTCTCTCAATATTTGTGCATATCGGATCGTAACTTCCTGAATTATGGCCCCTGATTACGAAAAATCGCCTTGTTTTGGCGTGTCGTCCCTCTGGAGGTCACAATATTATCCGATTTTAAACAACGTTTTATTATATCACTGTTACACCGCAATGAAGGCTGAGTTCGAATTTCGGACCAAAATTGTCGGACAAAATGGCCGCCGTTTGTTCGCGAATAGTGCAAAAATATGGTGTATCAAGGTTGTGGACCCTGTAGAGGGTAGAGGATATTAATGAAACTCGAAATGCGTGTTTATAACACAAAGATGTTGGTTTCTTTCGATATTTGCGCATATCAAATTGTAACTTCATGAATTATGGCCCTTGATTGTAGGAAAAATCACTTTCTGTTAATAGCTTGTTCTCTCTCCATCTCTCGAAAATGTGGTCGTATCCTGCCTGGCAGCCGCTGGTTACTTTTCATTTACTTGAATACCACAAATTTATACTGAATTGATTATAGATTAAAACATTATGTCTGGAGGCAAGACTCTATACTTTGTGCGACATTTTCCGGGCATCGATTATTATTCGATTAGTATTTATACTTTGTCTGATTGGGTGATCGGAATTCAGGATGGTATTGTGTGGGATTTCAGTTATAAAACTATTGGTCAACTTTGGAGTTGCTAAGAGAAAAAACGCATTTGTGGCGGTTAAATTTTCGAAATTTTCTCGCGAAGGCTAGGTCCGTATCCGCGACGTCTTCGTTGACTGTAAACGATTGATAGGTTGATTGGAATTCGAGCCAGCCACCTTAAGTAGGTTATATAAGACCAGTTGCTTTGTTTAAGTATTGGAAAGGAAAATGCATTTACTGCCGTCAAATATTTTAAAACTTTCTTAGGGGTCCATACAAGATATGCCCCGCTCCTTCGCCTCTCGAGGAAGACCGGCGCCGCTGTCCCGAACCACCCTCGCTCCCTAGCTGTTATTTCTGTGAAATAAAACCGTTACTTGTCGACATACAACGCACTTTTATATCATCTTGTTTATTATTCGATTTCATATTACGTGCCTGATTTGATTCGACACCTCGAAACACAATCACACAGAATACCATCCGGTCTATTGTCACTGTCCATCTCGGTAAGTAGATAATACAACCTTTAGTATCCCTGAATAAAGAATTATTTACTGATAACAAGAATATGATTTATCTACTTTTTCAACTGTAATAATTTATTCTGCATTAAAAGCATAGCATTTTAAAATTGGAAAGCAAACATCGTTACCGTTATAGACATTTAATTTTCTGTCTTTGAAATATCATTTTTTGACCAATAAAACTCTACTTTGTATGGGAGCGTTAAAGGGTCAATAGCGAGACGGATACTTTGGTATCAATTGTGATTGTTGAGACGAGTTTAGCCCTGAAATATGTCAGTATATTGTGATTGCTCTGATGATTTTATCTCTGAAAAGACACTTGTTGCCGAATTAATTGAATAGCTCGCTTTCTTTTTATATGTGCACGTCCTATGTTTCAATTTTATTTCAATAATTCGCTTGTACCTAGGTGTCTCTGACAGTGGGAGGAAACTGGAGGACCCGGAGAAAACACACCATGTTTGACAGGCGATTCCACTCCTTGCCACGTACAAATGGGGAATCGGAACCACGCCAGTTGACTCAATGACAGACCGTATGATACACCGCGAACGTGCTAAACGTTCGGCCATCCAACCCCCGTCAAGTTAACAAAATGTCGATTTTTGCTACTACGGTAAAAGCGATGTATAGCAAGCGCCAGTGGGTAATATTGCTAGTCAGTCTTTATGACTATAAACTGTCTTTAGAGTTTCAATCTGTTTATCTTTGATGGGTCAAGGTAGCTAAGTGGGTAAGACACTCCCTAGCCTGGAGGTCGGGTGATCGATCCCTGCATTGGAAGAGAAAGTTTATCCAGATTTTCGGGCGTGGTTCCCCGTTGTCAGTGGTGCGGGACAGAGGGCCTGACAAGGTAAATTGTCTACTCGCTCAGATGAGATGAAAAAACGAGGTTCCGTGTACGAATTAGCGTGCACGTAAAAGATCGCTGTCAGTTGGAATGCGATATAAGCGTAGGCCATAGTACCGCATTGTGGGCAAAATTTACCTTATAGCACACTGTATGGCGTATGTCCGTCTTCATTAGCCCGATTCGGGGCAGAACAGTAGGACGTTACACACCATTCCATTTCTGTTTATCTTTCAAAATAAGGTTAGACACTCCTAGATTTGTCTTGGTAAACAAAACCGCTTCTGTGTATGTGTCTTTCATGTTCGCCGTCATATTGAATAATTCGTCGACTATCTCGTGACTCTGAGGCTTAGCAGATCTTTCATCCGCTTAGTTCTCGGTTCATAGTGAATCACTTTGACTGAACGTTTCAGAAAATTGACTTTACATTATGTAGTTTGTAACTATTATGGTGAGATCTGCCATCTCGTTATCTAATCTCCCATAATGTATCTTTAGATATCTATTATTTCCATATAATTATATTCATTTTCCTGGCATGTGAGTTAATGTTTCTTTGTCCTGGTAAATTGCTCCATGCATCCTTATTTTATTTGAAGGTACGCTACATTGATTGTAAAATCGCCATTTGGCTTTCGCGACATATGGTTTATTTTGTCACGCGGAATGCCTGTTTTAAATATATAAAATGTATAGTATTGGATAGAAGTTACCATTTACCCTCAAGATGTTTACCTGTGTTTGTTTCTTGTTTATTGTGCTGGTTGGTAATGGCGAAGGAACAACTTCATGTATGTATCTTTATAGTTATATAATTATCTCTTTCATTATTAACACAAACTAGACCATTCCAGGTGTAACATTTTATTTTATTTCATTGATTCGCTCCAACGTGGGTGTCTTTAGCTGTGGGAGGAAACCAGAGGAGGCGTAAAATACCCAAGTGGTTGGACAAGCGAACGTACTCCTTGTCACGAACAATCGGCTAATCCAAACGGCGTCAATTCACACAATGACAGACCTTATGATACAACAGTTGGTTTTACGTGTACGCCAAGCTTAAGCCTGGTATGCATCGGGGTTCACTACTATCTGATGACTAGGTAAAGTTTACTTGACACTAGGTAAAGTGTCAAGTGACTTTAATAGTTATTAAAATACAGATGTGACGTCATCTTTTGACTCCCGTATTACTATAATGTCTCACTCCCGACCATTACACCACACTTATTGTCAGTATAGGGTTTCCGTTTGGATAGGGTTTCCGGCGATAAGTTATAATATCTTTTACACATTCAAGGTTTGCAATTCACTCAATTCGAGCCACCGACATTTTACAAATTTCGAACAAAACGTTTAGATCTGGCAGAATTAAAGGAAAAGCAAGCATCAAAATTAACTTGATTTGTTATAAAAAAAATAAATCCAAATGTCAAACATCATTGTTCTGAAGATGAACTCAGAATTTGAAAATCGGCGGTTTCCAGGAGTTCTGATCGAGAGGTCTATCATTGATAAAAAACGTGTTTCCGAAACAACATGTTCAGGTGACAATGATTTGGTAATATGGACATTAAACCTTTGTCCCCTCTCGAACAGAAACGTTCAGAAAAAGGGAAAGATTCTCTTGACGAAATTATGTATCGTTTTTATTTATTATAGTTAAACCACTATCGGGAAGCATAGATACTTTAATTCATCTTCGTGAAATGTTTCATCGGGAAGACATCGATGATAATGGTATTATAGAATATACAGATGCCAGAGAGACAGACATTAGAGTCGATGCTAACCACGATGGCGTTTATACTCAAGAGGAATTCGATGCTGACCCTGACCTATCAGGTTATAATCAAAGAAGGGAATGGATTCAGCTCGATGTAAACAATGATGGAATAATTACCCATGAAGATACCAAATTGATATTCTTTCTTGGACCACCGCAGTATAACTTAGAACAATTTCTCGAGTTTTTTGCCAACCAGCGGAGTCCTAGAAGGGGTGAAATTACAGTTAAATCATTTGTCTTGGCCGAAGAGAATTTTAGACTTACGGACATCAATGATAACGGTTTAGTTTCTGAACGTGAATTTACATCAGTGTTTCGAGTTGCTGATTACAATCACGATGGAGTTTTGCAAAATCTCGAGCTAAACAGATATCGACCACTTCAGAACGTTCCTGTAAATGAATATTGTTCAGATGTCACAGCTGGTTGTATGGTTGAAGATTTTCTGGTAATGTTTAAAGAGTCTGATGTCAATAACGATGGTACACTTGGTCTAAAAGAATTTCTTGTTACATTTGGAACACTAATGGATTCTACTGTGTAGTACCTTAGGGCCATAGGCCGGGCTATAAACAACTCAGGAATTCGGTGTGGTCTCGTATGCCCCTAAAGAAAGTTCTTTCATGTCAAGAATTTTGACCAATAAATTTGTTTTCCAAATGTATTTTGGTTGACTTGTGTGTTATTTTCGTTACTTAGGTGGAGCCACGGTGGATTAGGCGCTGGCTAGCATTGGCCGAGAAAGTTCATCGGGATTTTCCGACGTGGTTTCATCTTTTCAGTGATGCAGGACGGAGGGTCTGACAAGGACAGCTGTTTGGTCGATCGGATGTGAATTCGATATAAGAGTAGGTCATAGCGACGCTATCCCGGTAAAATTATCCCTAATAGCACACTGTATGACGACGTATGCCCGTCTTCATTAGCTAAGTATCGGAGCAGATCAGTAAGACGTTAAACACCATTTCATTTTATTACATTACTAAGGTAAGGGATCTATAGCATGATTTATTATTTTTTGTTTCGTAAAATTACATGTAGTCGGGGGTCTCAGACATAAATATAAGTTTCTTTCGCGTTAACTCATATTAAAAGTGCCACATTAATTAAGAGAGTATTTAAACATGACAAAAAATTGTTTTATTGTTATAATGGGGTATGTACAAACAGTTCCAGTAGACAGAAAACATGTTACAGAGCGAAAACCCCAAAAGGCCATTTATGCTTGGCCGAGGTCCATATAGCAGTGATATAGTGGCTGTCGTAGATTTTCTGGTTTTATTTCTTAATTAAAGCAGGCGAGTCACCAACTAATTATCATCCAGAATTCGATATTGGTCAATTTATATCAACGCTGATGGTTTTATATCGCGTAAAGATATCTTATATTTAAGACAAAATAGACATTTTGAAATTGGCACACGAATCGCGGACAAGAATTATTTCAAGCACCATTTTCAAAGGACACGAGGCTAAGCATATCCCAAGGAAACTACGACAGGCGTAGATTAGAATAACCATACGCCAAAGACTGTCATTAAATTTGGACTCTGCGTATTTGGCCGAACATAACCGATTAGAAATGACAGTAAAACATAAACGATTGAATGTAAATCAGTTTATATACATTCAATTCACATTACATTTTTTAAATGCATTGCAGCCTCGTGTATCCAGGTTTCCAAAAAATACAGATGCAGCTCCTTTAAATGTTAAATACTCAATTTGAGTACATTTTTGTAGCGTAGATCGAGTCTTGAAAAAATATACTTTGTCTGAAAACATATTAACGACTGCCAATAGTTTTAAGTCAAAAGCGGTCCCTAACGACCAGGATAAATGACTCCATAAAGTCTCTAAACATGGCAAATCCTAGACTAAAGGAGATAATTGCATTTTTTAAAAGTCATGCGTTTAAATTATGCTAAAATAAAGCCTTTAAATGCATGGAATACACGGTCCTATTTTGTTAACTAATGATCCTCAATCCTATTATTCACTTGTGTCAGCTGAGAAATTGGCAAATATATCATTTTCATTTTAAATCAAACGCTGACTTTTAAGGTGTTATTTAACAGTCTCGCCCAACCAGGCATCATTATTTTTATCTGTTTAACCAAGAAGCTTGACAATCGAGTCAACTCTCACCGTCATTGTGTAGATTTAGTTATCCAGTGTTTATAGATACCATCTATTTGAAGGCTTTATTTTAATATATTTTAAAAATATAACTTAAAAGTATGAAATTGCAGCTTTAAATAATAGGTTTTGAAAAAAATTATCTTTTACGGGTTTTAGTCTCTAGTAAATCATATGAATACAGAAACAAATCACTAAAACAAGGGGCGCGATTGGTTCCAATAGGACTACCAAAGTCTTCCTTCAAATTCAACCCATAATATGTTGTCAATCGAACATGCTTACTGCTCTTGAGTGGTTCGTTAAGCAAGATGTACAGTTATAATTTATACAAACAATTTCCATCTTTTAACATGAAGACGTGATAGTAGAGGCCGTTCAAAATTGGTGGAAATAAAAAATATTGGGTGATTTATGCTATCTATATGAATAACAACGTTTGGTATTTTAAAAACGCAATTGATGTATCAAAATATTACATGAAAAAACATAATAACGAGTCTATTGAGGAGTCAAGGCTAAATTGGTATTGTTTTCAAATATAAGTAAAGAACATTGACCAGGTATTCTGTATAAATATACAGAATATAATATATAATAAAATCCTTTGAACATTATTTTTTTTTTTTAGATTCGAGCGATTATTGAATTATAAATAATGACATTATGTGTGAAGCATTAAACAGCGAATGCTACTGTATCTTTCTTTATATCCGTCAATAAATGTACATTCTTCTTTTGTGAAAAGTTTATTACTAATAATAATAACACCCCTTTTGTGAAAAGAAAAGTTTATTACTAATAATAATAACACCCCTTTTGTGAAAAGTTTATTACTAATAATAATAACACCCCTTTTGTGAAAAGTTTATTACTAATAATAATAACATCCCTTTTGTGAATAGTTTACTGCTACTAATAATAACATCCCTTTTGTGAATAGTTTACTGCTACTAATAATAACATCCCTGTGAATAGTTTACTACTAATAATAATAACCTCCATTTTGTGAATAGTTTACTACTAATAATAATAACACCCCTTTTGTGAATAGTTTACTACTACTACTACTAATCGGTTTTGTGAATAGTTTACTACTAATAATAATAATAACATCCCTTTTGGAACACAATAACTATAATTTGACGAGCACGTATAAAAGGTGGCAGTATATTGTATTAATTAATAGTTTGACATGTTGTGGGATTCAAACATATTTTGTACTTAAAATAATTAATTCAAACTAGATGAATGACGGATGGTTACATAAAAACGAGTTATAATGTGGTAAGCATTCAATTCTAGGTTGATAACAGATATCTCATGGAAAGTTTTTCGTTTGACTTAATTAACCAATCTCTCTAATTACCATATTTGACCAATTAAATAATTGAATGTCCAAAATCCAAGCTGCAAAACTATCATATTTGTGAGCAATCGCCAGACAGCAGCTTGATTTCAGATGGGGAAAGATGTAGCAATTTCTATCAGCAAACTCACCCAACGAGTTAGGCTGGCTAGTGTTTGAAAATGACTTTATAATCTATTTTGAAGGAAACCCAGAGATAAATGCTTAGAATCACGAGGCTACTAAAATATTTAGCAAGAAAAGATAAATGGGTCATACGTAGGTTGTGACTACCGGTCTGACACATGACCCGTGGGATACACTACATGTATTTACAAAACCTTAGAAATAAAATGATGTTTAACGCCCTACGCTTCTGCACGTACTCTTGGCTAACGCCTACTTGCTACTGCCTAATTAACTAAGAAACTTTATGTTTATGAATATTGTCCTTTAAGAGTAATAATGTTTCTTTTATTAACCTAAAAGCGAGAGAGAAATGTGGTTTAACGTCCACTCGACACAAACTGGGTCATTTCGTGACTAACATATGGCTTGCGCGTAAGGGTCTTTAGCAGTGGGAGGAAACCCACGAGGTTGAGAAGGCGCCCCTATCTCCATGCCACATACGCTCACACCAGGGATCGAAACCACAGCCGCAAGCCAGAGGTGACCGGCCGGCTAGAAGTCGAAGCGCGGCACTCTAGTCCAATAGGCCATCCCAACCCCCCAACCTAAAAGCGTTTCTAATAATAAAAGGAGGAAACTTAGTAGACCAGTTATTTCTTGTGATTGGAAATGCGGGGGTTTATAATAATCATATCAATACAACGTTTGCAATATTTTGCAAAAGTTAGATGTATGTAATTATAGTTAATGGATACAAATTCAAAAATGCATGAAAAAGTCTATTTGACATGACTTTAAAAACTACGAGGAAAGATTTTAATTTTGAAGATCAATATATTTTACATTACAGACATTAAAATAAAAAAGTGAAACGCGTTTCCTCATTTTGTATATATAATATCACATTCAAAAATGCATTTTTATGAGCACCTGTTGACGGTAATAGCTAAAGGTCAGAATACGTTAAAGATATATTATGTAAGATTTAAATAAATAGCTATCCATTCCTGCTTTAATAATTCGAAAATAGATATTGCAAAATAAATAATTTGAAAATTGCTAGCAAAGATATGTGCAATAATTCAACCACTGTACTGGTTGTTCGAAGACAAGTCTCGCTCCTCCATTCTTTAGCATAATTCAAAATATGGCTGAAAGTTCATCGGTATTTTCCGACAGGGTTTCCTCTTGTAAGGTAACAATTTCTACTGGTATCGTGTACAAATCGGCATGCACGTACAAGACCCCTTAACAGGCACCGTAAATTATATGGCGTATTTCAATTCATTCCACCATTACTTAATACAATTCTATCTATTTTAACTGTCGCGAGAAATGTGTGTGTGTGTGTGTGTGTTTGGGGGGGGGGGGGTAGTAAACTGTGAACTCAACATTGCATATAATATGCTATTGATGCGCAAGGAATAGAAACCAAAAAATAGCAGTGCTCGCCAGTGATTATTACCCGGTTGGGATGACATAATACAGAGTTTAATGTCCTACTGTTCTGCTCCGAACTACCTAATGAAGACCACAGGAATCTGACCTTCTAATCGTACATGATACCGAACTAGGCAATAGTTAAAAAGAACGGGGATGCAATGCTTGTTAAAGCCTCGATTTTACCTGCTCTCGCTTCGGTTCGTTATTTTTTTGAACAATACGTTTATATCGAATTCCACCTGTCATGGGATCTTTTACGTACATTCCAATGTGTACACCAGACCTTGGTTTTTTTATACCATCCCAACGACTTGACAGCTGACTATGTCAGTTCCTGCGTTACTGACATGGTGGAACCACACCGGAAAATGTGGATGAACTTTCTACACGACCTTGAGACTTGCATCAATCGACGGTATAAAATGGGGAAACCCACGTGGAGGGGGGGGGGGGAGATTGGGTTTAATGTCCACTCAAAACAAACTAGGTCATGATTCAATTTTACTTCAATAATTCGTTTCCGTGGCATCTCGTTTTAACATTTTTTGTATCAAACATATGGATCAATGTATAATAGATTATAAAACAAATCATTCTCGCGCACTTCCCGAGTGATTCTCTAATCTTGGATTTTCACATTTGACGTAATTTTAATCATGTGGTTGGTCATACATCACGCCTTGTATATAACGTCCCGATGGCATAAAGTCTTGAAAAGCATCCAACTAATAAAGTTCCACTTTTACTGCGGTCTGCTTGTATTGCGCCACGTGCTGGGATTGTCACGCGGTAGAAATAGGCTTAAACACGTGTGGGTATTTAGCCCGCTTCCGGCAAGATTTGGTAGGTTAATAACTTGGAGGCTAATTATATCATAATATGTAGATCAAAGCTGTTCCATTATTGTAATATCTGGCTGTCATACTTGCAAGCTCAGTACGGAAAAATAAGTGATTTCTAATGGTGATTTCGATTATAGCTACCATTACAATAAGACACGTATTTTTCAATGATCCAAGAAGATAGTATACAGTATTGTAAAAGTATACGGTCAGTATATAGACGGATGTCGGAAAATCGAGATCTAGAGAGACACCGCACAACACGAATGAAAGGAATGGGTTTAAAAGCCCCCATTTAACACCGCAATAAAAAAAATCCTAAAAATACAGCTATGTCATTGTATAAATATATAGTAAACTCTAAGTTACACATGGCTGTCAAGACTCGCAAGAGCCATTTCTATCTTATGCTATGAATTTATATTGTTCATTGTAGTCTTAAGTAACCTATGTAATTGCCTATCCTGGAAGCTTATGGTACGTCTCTCCAGTAACGCTGTACGGTGCTCTTAAGTAACCCTACTTACACCCTTTATTATAAAGAAGTTGCGTGCATTATAGTCAAAGACTGACCACCGGGAAATTGGCCAGACACTTCCCTTACTTGATTGGTCACCTGCTCAGAAGCTATCCCGGACTTGAACACAAGTGTTCTATTACGGGAACTGACCAGGGAGGGGTGGATGCTGTTTTTAGATAAAACTATGTCTAAGTTTGTATTACCAGACTATGACGTTATTGACGTTTTAGTGTTGGATACTTAATTAGCTTACATGTAGATCCAATTCAGACAGAAGTCCTAAACATGTGAAGGCAACTGTCATAATAAAGGAATTGACATTATTCTTTCTCTGAATATAGACCCAAAAATGGCCATACAAAGGCAGAAAGAGAATTGCTAGAAAAAGACGAATAACACATTAATCGTTGTTTCTATCATTTGCAACAAACTCTCACAAGTGAGCTTATGTTCACTCATCACAAACTAGGTCATTTTGGGACTAATATATACGGGTCGGAATGAAAGTAAAGATCCCATAGACAACACACGTGGTGCGACCGACGACCCCACTCCTTGTCACGGACAAGCAGGGGGTTGTTACCACGCCACTTAACTCGATAAGAGACCTAAGACCACCCACAATCGAGGGTCCTCCTTCTGTACCAGTAATCTATTAGTGGCATTTAGCGATCGGGGAACACATTAACAGAACACAGTTTTTATGGGACACAATCATTAGTTTATTCTAAAAGTACGACGTTTCGACAAGTATCCTCTTATCGTTATCTTAATAATTGTAGATGGTTTCTTATTAATTTCATATACATAAATCAAGTTTACTAAATTGTCATTTGTGCGTGATAACGATAAGAGGAAACTTGCCGAAACGTCGTGCTTTTAGAATAAACTAATGATTGTGTCCCATAAAAACTATGTTCTGTTAATTCTGCACCAGGTTCAGTGGTGAAATTCCCACTGACAAGGCAATTAATGCTGCTGCATGGCTTTAACTGAGCTGTTACCACTGTTTGTTGTGTATTTCGTACACGATGAACAGTCCATTTGCTGATTACACTACTTTGCCTAACTATTTTGCCTATACTGTTTTTTAGGACTTCGAGTTTTGCCTAATGGTTTGGATTGTTCGTACTTGTTTTTATTTTATTAATAACACGAATCGAAATTCGAGTCGATTCGGAAAATAGTTTTAAAATATTCGTGTAGAATCGGGAGTAGCAGTTACAAATTGTGTGCAATAGAGTGGAAAATATATCGAATGGCAATAAAAGAGTGTGGTAAAGGTACGAAATGAAAGAATTATCTGCGAATTGTAGCGATTCGGTTATAAAGTTAAATTATGGGAGATTAGATAACGTGTTGGTTGTTCCCGCTCTAATAATTAAACACTGGATAATGTAAAGGCAATTTGCTGAATATTTCAGTCAAATTGGTCCACTATTAACCGAGAATTAAGCGATTTAACATTTCCGCCTAGACTCTTATCACTATCATAAAAGTCAACATTAAACATCACAGTCTCGGTTATCCATTTAATCATTAAATCGTGAAGTAAAATTAGGCAGTAAATCGGATCATAATCCACTAAAGTTCGAAGGCTAGCGATTCCATCGAGAGTTGTGTATGGTCTGGATAAGTTAATAAATGTCTAATGATTTAGATAACATTTCAGGCGTAGATAAAGACCTGCAATGGGCAGATTTAGCTCTTGCATAATGTATGTTTAAGAATAAGCCGAGTTGTTAACGAATATGCCGAATTCGTTTACCAATATACTGAAGTCCGTTACGAATACATACCACATGATGCTGATAAAGCTACAAACGGTTTAGGATATTCGGCACTATTCGTAGCAATTCGACATATTCTTGATCACTAAATGGTTTTAAAAAGGCAGTGATCGCTGCTGAACCCTTAATTTGTAATACTCAAGGTAAATGTTATCTCTTAATGAGCAGTTGACTTAGTGTTACGCCGGAAGCGGGTCGGTGCCGTTTATTTTTCTCGGCTTTGACGTGTGCTACGGATACCATGAATCTTTAACCTTAAAGTGAAGAAGATCGTTCCTAAATGATTTTATCTGATTCGTACACAATCGTGTTGCTGGTAGCTCGACCAGGAAAGCGTTTTGGTTTTTTTGTCAGAAAAATTAGAATTTGTAAGAACCGAATAAGAATAATACAAGAACCGTCTGCAATTTATCTACTGACCGTTAAAGTTATGGATTCGGGACAAATCGTAACTCTCGTGACAGCCAGGTAATTGAGAGATAAAGCGGAATTCTGCTTGTTTTGTAATGTTAGTTTCCTGCTCGAGGTCAGTCGTGACTATTTCTAAAACGTTTATGAAAATTACTCTGTCGAGCAAAGAAGACCAGGAAGAAGTGTGTGACTACAAGGAAACGGAAGTGGATAAAATAACACTGGATTATTAAAACATCAAGTATTTAATAAGTTTTGTTAATATAAAGCGACACTCGTTTATACGAACTTTTTTCGGCTGCTGGCAGGCGATCAAAAAATGCATCATTGTCAAGGATAGTTAAAGCCCCAATAACACTCTTGTTGTAACTGAAAAATATGTCCAAATCTTCATTCTGGTCAACAAATCTTATTATTTTACAATATTCCAATTAATTGATGATATAAATTTCATCTTAACACACCTATTTTAAAAAATTGGAAAAATTCAACCAATTGATTTGAAAAGTCTAACGTAAATCTTTTCAAATGTGACTTGGATTTTAAAATATTTTCGAACCCTCTGTACAAGTAAAATAGGTTGTAATGGATAATTTACACAACAGGTAGGACACTTAAACATCTAGTACTTAGAATAAGGGTATTATTTATTTTCAGGAGCTTCCAAGCCAGCAAGAATGTTATTGTCCCTTTAACGAAAACGACATTTTGATTGGTAAGCCATCTGCAAGGTGTATGTGTAAGGAACCTAATCTTAAATTAAATGAGGTTTAATGTCCTACTCCAACTGGACTAATGAAACTAATCTAATGCAAGAGCAACATAAATTAACTTCATCCCTCTTTAGTCATAAACACGTAATCCGTTGTCAGATGATCTAACGCGCTGCATAATGTCACTTTACTGTGGAAAATCATTCCAAAAATACGCGTCTGAGCGGGGGGGGGGGGGAGACAATTATTTTCAGGCGATCATAAAATGTTCTGGTCAGTGACCAAATGATGACGCATTTTGTACAAAAATGTCGATTCACATTGTTGTGGAGTTACATGTTTGATTTCAGTAGACTTTTTGTGTGTATATATTTCTAGAGAGAGAGAGAGAGAAATGGGATTTAACGTCCACTAGACACAAACTAGGTCATTTCGGGACTAACATATGGTTTAATTTTCTTTCAATAATTCGCTTGTGCGTAGGTTCTTTAGCAGTGGGAGGAAACCGGAGTTTCCAAAGGAAACCCACGAGGTCAAAGTGCAGGACTCTAGACCACTAGGCCACCGCAACCCCCCGTATAGATTTATACGATAATTATTACTTAGTTGTGATGAGAACAATAGACCGCGAGATTAGTCAATGTAAACAATTTAGTTCTTACAAAATTTCGATCGAGGGTTATCTGCAGGTTCAGGTCCCCCCCCCACTACCAAGGAAAAACAGAGAGAGAGAGAGAAATGGAGTTTAACGTCCACTCGACACAAACTAGGTCATTTCGGGACTAACATATGGTTGAATTTAATTTCAATAATTCGCTTGCGCATAGGGGTCTTTAGCAGTGGGAGGAAACCCACGCGGTTGAGAAGCCGCCCCTATCTCCATGCCATACGCTCACACCAGGGATCAGAACCGCAGCCGAAAGCCAGAGGTAACCGGCCAGCTAGAGGTCGAAGCGCGGCACTCTAGACCCCCCCCCCCCTTGATACTCTGGCCCTCGTGCCGTGCCAGCGCCCCTGATTCCAATGATAGACAGCAAAATGAAATATTGCCGAAAGATGCACGATGTTGTGGAATGAATGATGTGTCTGGCCTCAGATCAGAGTTGTAATTAAACGTGGTTTGTTGAATATTTCCCCTTCTAATAAGACATCACAAATCAAGACACTGCTTCCTAGGGTTTGATTAACCTATATACAGACCATATTGATAATTGACAACCCTTTAGTTACAACATTCACCTTACGAACAGACAGTCCTGAAGATGGCGACTTTTGAAGGCCAATCGATACCAGTTCATCAAATTTGAAGCATGTTTTGGACGCACTGCATTAATGGTGATTTCTTGAGTGACAGTAGCTAAGGAGATTTCGAGACAGCAAACCATGTTGATACCGTGGTATCATGCAGAGTTTGTGTCGCGACTCTGTGTACACAAGAGCTGTTGAACGGACACTAGTGATTTGACATATATCATGACTGTCATATTGTAATGTCACAAACTCTAATATTCAAAAGAGTCCCACTTACTTTGCCAAGCTTTCGATTTATTTGTCGGCACAGTCCTATTTCTACCATATTAATAAATTAGAACACGGTATCAATTTATTTATATTTCCTATTTATACACCTGTGGGACTTTTCTTCCCTGGAACAGGTGCTTATGATGTTTTATGGTTAATCCAGGTCTGTGGAAGCTTAGTACCCGCAACACGTTTGAATACTCAAGGTAAACGGAGGGAATATACTGTGTTCCCTTGGATAAGAGAGAGATTTTCAACAGGTTCAATGATTAACATTTTCCACTTGAGCTAATGAGAGTTGAGCAAATCCATTAGGCAATGCTTTTGGACAATTTATCTTTGATTCTAACTGATGATGAAACTTAGTGTATATTGTCACTTCCGGGCACTTCAAAACCTTGATAGTGTTCAGTGGTGATCATTTTCTGTTTTAACTGTGATTGGAAAACCAGGTTGATTGGAAATTGCCTTTAACGTCCACTCGGCACAAACTAGGTAATTTCGGGACTAACATAGTTTAATTTTATTTCAATAATTCGCTTGCGCGTAGGGGTCTTTAGCAGTGGGAGGAAACCGGACGACCCGGAGAAAACCCACGAGGCTGGACAAGCAACCCTTGTGATCAGATACGATTGTAAAAGTTGACCACAACTCTGACTTTTACGAAGTACAGAATATATACACCGTAAGATGCTGTTTTTAACAAGATAGACTTTCAAATTGTCAAAGCCCATACTTGTAGAACGTCTCCAGTTGAGGAATTGGCAAAATTTGTCATTTTCAAATTCAAATTCAAACGTTTGAAGATAGCGGGAAATAGCAAAACAAGGGAGGTAATTGTGTTTATGAGTTATAAGAATTGAGGGGGTGGGATGGCCTAGTGGTCTAGAGTGCCGCGCTTCTACCTCTATCTGGCCTGTCACCTCCGGCTTTCGTTTTGATCGCTGGTGTGAGCGTATGTGGCATGGAGATAGGGGCACCTTCTCAACCTCATGGGTTTCCTCCGGGCACTCAGGTTTCTTCCCACTGCTAAAAGACCCCTACGCGCAAGCGAATTATTGAAATAAAATTAAGCCATATGTTAGTCCTGATATGACCTAGTTTGTGTGTAGTGGACGTTAAACCCCATTTCTCTCTCTGAGGAATGGGGAATAATGCCTATGATCGCATAGTAGTGAGTTGACAACCTATTGAGCAAAAGACATAGAAATAATTATGTTTGACTTTCTTTGAAAATATGAATTATCGCTTTAACAGATGTCAGTGATCGGGGCTGTAATTCATGGTTGTCATACAAGATATGCCCACGATTTGCAAGCGATGGCAGAGAATCTTTGAGCACAAAGACTTATATCGGTCAACACATATTCGTGTAGTTCTCGCTAGCATTTAATTTCAACAAGTAACAAAAAAAAATATACTGACACCCAATCAGTATTTCGTTAACGGTCGCCATTTTATGACCACGTGATGTTTGGGCCAGTAATGTGACATCATTGTCGTTCTCTTTAGAACAAATGTTGCATTGAACTATCTTCGAAATTTAAAAATTTACAAAACTATTGTTTTGTTAGACGACAACTTAATGGTAGGTCCAGTCGGGCTTAAGAGTTCTAAAAGTTTCTATGAATCTATTGAGCATATTACAATAATACTGATATTAGCTGCATGTTAAGAAATTGGCAGGTATCATTGTTCATTAAAAAAAAACATGTTCTAACAAATCTGTGTTGTTCAATTCTAAAAATCGTTCCATGTAATTATGAAAAGTATATTCCGCCCAGAGAGAGTAATTACAAGTTCCATCTGACATCAGACACGGGTGTTTTTTCATGGCGTAAGAATATGCACTTTTTAATTAACATTACATGGTTCTCGAAATTGTGAGAACGCCGCCAACATACCCAATTATCTGTTCAGAAAATCAAGCTGACATTAAAAAGTAATTTTACCCGAGGCAGTTTCTGATGCATACTCGAAGAAAGCAGAGGATCACACTGATCAGCAATGAATATCCGCTACAGTCATTGATAAAGATGACATCGACGCTACTTAATTAGTTCCCCATATAAACTTTTTTCTGGGTCTATATATCCCCATGCACCGCCTAGGGCATTAATCCTATAAATCTATCGTATATACAAACAATACACCGTGGCAACTAAAACGCTTTCGCCCGTAGACATTAATTACAATTAATAAGATAGATTTAAAGTGTAAAACAAAGTATACTGGAGACATTGGATTGATGCGATATATAAGACAATATAAAATAGATATAAATGTGAGTAATTAAGGTGGATTAATAATATCCATTAAAATATGACCTACAAAATTAAGTAATATTGGGCGGATTAGCACGACGTATTAATCATTTACTATTGGGCCGTAATTCACCCTACTACAAAATTACAAAATTTTAAATCATTATTTGTATGTATTAGAAAAATAAGTAAAGACGTTTGAAGTATTTCCTCTTTAGTGTAAATGTGTATTAAAATGAGTAAAATGCATCATTTTGCCCGGAGCAGTTACGTTTTATGTAAACAACGCACGCACCATTGAGCCAATAATTGCTGCCGCGTGATGCCATTGCACGTGTTGAAGACAGTCATGTGTGACAGAGATAATTCGTTACTAATCCTCTGTGAAACAGATTGGAAGAGGACTATTAAAATGTCTGTCTGTCTCATTTTTGGGGACACAATAACTCTCCTCCAAATTTGTCTAAAATATTCAAACTTGGTGTAGGTGCTTATTAAGTGACTTGCCTTGATGGGTGCGGCTGAGTTGAGCAGAAATGCGTAATTTGATTGGTTGAATCGTTACGACACGACGACGTTGATTCTACTTAAGTGAAAGTGATGAAATTGGAGCATAGTTTTCTCATATCAATGTCTCGACTAAGTACCCTAATAAGCATTTTCGGCCCATGGTTAGCAGTGCGATAAGCAAGTTCGATGCATATGATTCTAATCGAATGGGAGTCTTCACACTTCGTTTGTAGTTTCATTACATCAACACCTCGACGTACTGTAATCAAATTAATAGAAACTTTGGAATAAAATAACCCTCCTAATTGAAGTAGAATGTTCACACTTGGTGTAGGTGTTTATTAGGTGAATACTTCTACAGCGCTCGATCTTGCGTATGATCCTCTAAGGCTAAGTAGAGACAAGCAATTTGATTAATTTAGACTTTGGAACACGACAGCTTGTGTTTTATACCTTAGGCTAAGTAGCGATAAGCAATTTTAATGGCCATGGTTGTGTAAGTAACATAACTCTGCTTTTAATTTTGGTAGCCGGTGTAGTACTATTGATGGGGAAAATGTGTTCTATATATTATTTACTTGCCCGTTTATTGTTTTCATATTCATAGGCAAGGCAAATCTTACGAAGTCAAGCTGATATGCTTGATAAGTTGATACATAAAATCTGCTTAAATTTGAAAAACATTTGTGGTTAAATTAATAACACGTCTAGCAGTCCTGGTGGAAATTTTTCACTCTCCATATAAGAGTAGTTCTTCGCGTCATTGGGCTTGGTAATCGATCATAATAATTAATTGCGTAATGTGTGTCAAAATAAATAATTGACAGAACTGTCTCAATGCTACTGTCAATGATTGCAATCCTGAATAAGATCTTATAGTGTAGACACGCATTGGGTTCTTAGGACAAAAATATGTCGATTCGTTGGGAGATACCGTTAAGATCCCCAAGGGACGCTACGTGGAATCAGAATGTCTTGTTAAGGCACAGGAGAGCCACCAAATGTAGGATTTCCGTCAGTATGCTCGTTCTGCGAGTTAGCGGGATTGGGGGAGTAGAGACTGGCTTTTATTTTAAACCATGCTTTTAACCTATAATATAACAATTTAGAAACTAACTGTTCCCTTGTAATTCCTGGGTGAAACCATAATATGAGTAAAATAAAGAAAATACACAACGTAAAAAGGAGTCCGGTGTAAAGCATTACAAGTATAACCAGGGAGACACGGCTACTAAAATCTGTAGCACAAGAGATTATGCCTTACACATCGGCTGTGGGGAGTGTTTGACAATTGAACTTTCCACATCTGACCAGTGAAGCATTGGGCCAACGAGGACGCTACACCGGTAGAATGTTAAAATTTTGTGTAGATTTTCATTACGTTCAATGGTTAACTTTTTTTCCACTTGATCTAATTAATGAGAGTGTTAAGCAATTTCATTAGGTGGTGCTTAGGACAATTTATCTTTGAGTCTAACTGATGATGAGACTTAGTCTATAGTTTCACTTCCAGGCATTCCAAAACTTGGACAGTGTTCAGTGGTGAACATTATCTGCTTTAACTGTGATTGGAAAACCAGGTTGATTGGAAATTGCCTTTACAGTCCACTCGACACAAACTTGGTCATTAGGGGACTAACATATAGTTCAATTTTATTTCAATAATTCGCTCGCGCCTAAGGCTCTTTGATCTACCTGGCGTACAAAAGATAATTATCCAATCCGCGTTATTATAATCCAATCAGCGTTGTGGACCTGCTAGAGGTCACAATTTATATCCGATTTTGATTTTCCCGCATTTCAAGACACAACGTCTTGGATTATGGCCCCTAATTGAACGAAAAATTGCGTTATTTTGAGCTTGCTCTCTATCTTTTGCAAAATGTGGGCGTATCTTGCATGAGAACCACTGAATATCCGACTTTGATAACCGTTCGAATACATCACCATAACACCTTTATGACAGTTGAATTTCAATTTCGTGGCCCCTCCAAGGTTGTTGGTCATCTAGAGGTCATAATGTATATCCAATTTATTTATGAAACTTACAATATATGCCTATATCCCTATAGGGAAGATCTAGGTTCCTTGTGATATTTGTGCGTATCGCAACGTAATGTCCTGTATTTTTAAATAATTGGTCTTTAGCCCTTTCTATCGCTTGACAATTGTGGACGTACCTTGCTTGGCGACCGCGTGTTCCTTCTTAAATAGTATGTCGGATATTTATCATTGCCCATGGAAGGGCTAATAAAAAATGTTCGACTTATGAATATATCGTTGAATTCATATAGCGAAAACTGTAATGTCCTCTATCGGGTGTGGTCATACGAGCAACTGCTTCGTCATAAACACTTAAATCCGATACTTGAGTCATGTTAATCCAATGTCCTTTATTATAACAATCCTGGGGGGTTGGGATGGCCTAGTGGTCTATAGAGTGCCGCGCTCCGGCTTCTAGCTGGCCGGTCACCTCTGGCTTGCGGCTGTGGTTTCGAACCTTCGTGTGAGCGTATGTAGATAAGGGCGCCTTCCCAACTCGTGGGTTTCCCCCGGACACTCCGGTTTCATCCCACATATCTCAAATAACCTACAGGGAGAGAGGGGAAATGGGATCTAATATGAGCTGGAGACAAAGTAGCGCATTTCGGGGCTAGAAAAAGGGGGGGGGCACGATGTTGGATAGTTGATCATGTTCCATGTGATGCCACTGGTCATATTTGTATTCAGTTATGTTTTGGTAGATTTGTGAATAAGTAGCTTCAGATGTTCCGAGCGAAATCTATCAAAGGATTAAACTCCACAAACCACTGGTCCGAAAGTGTCCTGTTGTGTTCCCACTATCACCATTGGGGCTACGATTGAAATCGTGGAGCAATCGTGCTGCTCTTATCATGCCTCATCATATGCCAAACTTTCATTTGGACTACGAATATCACGTATCGCCTAATTTCGTTGGTTTTCGCCAAAATATTCGTGCAGAGTGGGAAGAAGCAGTGATTATTGGTTGATAGTCTTATAAAAAAAAGTGGTCCGAACGGCTGGATATAGTTACGATAAAGGTAAGAATTGAAAGAATCTTTTCGATTTTTAGCGATTCAGGAACGAATACGCTGTAATTTTACGAATATGCCGAATTCAGTTACAAATACATCAGGGTCTGCATGAATGATGCCATAAAGCGGCGAAAACTTTACAATATTCGACGCTATTCTTGCATTTCGGCATACTCCTGGGTCCCTAAATACTACAAAAGGCCACCGAATTCTTAACTCCGTCATAGTCAGGGTACATATTTTCATTTGGGTAATGGAATCTGTTCTAATAATAATAATAATAATGAATATTTATATTGCGCGCATTCCATCCAAACAGTATGTCGGCTACGGATCGATCCCACTTAAAGTCCACAAACGATTCTTATCTGGTTGTTCATGGCCCTCTAGAGTTCGTTGAACGTCGTCGAAACCGACTCGCATGTAACGAATCAACCCTAGCTTACAATTTCAGGGGAAGTGATGTCACTCGACAGTCGCTGAGCTATTAACAACGATAATGTCAAATCTTATTTAAAACCTGCGAATGTATAATTTCAGAAGGTTTATACCCCTGTACCATAGAGAAAATGAGTTGCTAGGTCCCTCCCCCAAAAACAACAAAACAAAACATGGCAAGTCGGCGTCTTAAAGAAACACACAAAACATTAAAAAGCCAATACAGACTTTTGGCAAGCGTAAATTCCTTGTGCGTATCGCGTATGGATTTTGCGTGTGACGTCATCAATGTGTGTGTATTTCTCACACGTGAAACGGCACACGGATACGACAGCCCGTATCGAACAGCTTTCATACGGAGAAGGTCCGTATAACATTATCGTCTTTTTAGACGCTGAAATGTTGTGTTATAGCGTCTTTTATGAATCTATGTGTATATAGGTGTATATTTGATGTGAATTTAATCATAATAAAGACTGGAATTTAATCATTATTTTTGATGGGTTCGTCTCGGAATTTTCATACTTTTCTGTCCATGCTACATTATTCTGTCCATGCTATATTATATCTGCGACACATTTTTCGAATGTAGCTATTTGTCTCTCCTTGCAAAGTTATCGTCGAGAAAACAAAAGACGGCATCTCTTTGAACACAACTGAAGACTTGTTACAACCAAAGAAACCAATAATTCCTATTGCAATTCTAGTGGCGTGTGCTCGAGATTTGAAAAGGGATTTATCCTGGTACCAAAAAAGCTTAGAATAAATTACAGCCAGAATTGAAGCTGGTTGAGAAAGTTTTCATTAAGTGGGATCAGTGAAAACTGAATAATGATGACTGTGATGGTATCTCGTTTAGTATACCCGACTTCAATGAGGATTGCAGACAACACGCTTAATTAAATTAGATTAGAGAACGAAGGCAAACCAATTGGTAGATCTAGGGCAATTTGAATCTCATTAACTGAGACTCTTTTCTTATTTTTAGTCTGATATTTACTAAAGTGACCTCTTGCCTATTTCTTTTAGATCCTGGTCCATAATATAGTGGCACATCTTTTTTTACTGAAGACAAATTTGAATCGATAATAAAAACCGCCTGGCTCAAGTGGCCCATGTGTCTGTTGTAATTTATCAAACGCACCGGACAACACATTCTACCAGAGAATCTAATAATAGATTACAAGATCGCGTAATGACACAGCATCTAAATGGCGGCTTTGGATAATTGTGATTAATCGAGAAGAAAATTGATCATTCATCACATTTTTTTTATTTTATTTCATTTTTTGCGGGAGAGAAATTGCGGGGGGGGGGGTGCTTGTTGGTACGCGAACACAGGGTGTATTTTTAATGGAATGTTGGAGTTGTCTTTGTTGTACGTTATCACACGATCAATTTTTACTCGAAAATGTCGATGTGGTCTTTGTAGTACCGGGAAATTGGTTCGTGCATTATCACGGTAGTCACGAAATGACTTAGTTTGGTACGAGTGGACTTTAAACCCTATTTCTCTCTGTGTCTCTCTCACGTTATCACGAATTGCATTATTACTCTAAGGGTGTGGTGGTCTTTGAAAAACTGGTCATGTACAAGTTGGGTTCTTCATTTAACTGTAGTCACATACGAAACAGTTCACGAATGTTCTTTGATATTAAAATATCGCTGTTCATGATCCCTTCAAGCTGTTATGGAGCCATACCACAAACACGTTTGATATGAAAAAACAAGTACATTGCCCTTTTGTTTGCAATTCAGGACAGTATTATAACATCGTCCCGACTTCATTAGCCAATTAGGGGAGGGGGATGATGGTCGAATGGTTAGCGTGCGCGCGCTGTATCATACGGCCTGCCATTGCGTCAACTGGCGTGGTTTCGAATCCCCGACTCTACGTGGCAAGGAGTAGAGTCGCCTGTTCAATCTCGTGGGGGTTTCCTCCGGGTACTCCGGTTTCCTCCCAGCGCCAAAGACCCCTACGCACA
Source organism: Patella caerulea (assembly GCA_036850965.1). Taxonomy (NCBI): domain Eukaryota; kingdom Metazoa; phylum Mollusca; class Gastropoda; family Patellidae; genus Patella; species Patella caerulea. Next base: position 38,838,389 of record JAZGQO010000008.1, read on the forward strand.
AGCGAATTATTGTTGAAATAAAATTAAACCACATTTTAGTCCCGAAATGACCTAGTTTGTGTCGAGTGGACGTTAAACCTCATTTCTCTCTCATTAGCCCATGTCCGGGTAGAACATTAGGACGTTAAAACTCTATATGTTTTCTTGAACATCGTTAGATTCTCTTCCTCTCCAAGATGAAACGATGGTATGTCGAAGAGTGACAGACCTTTTCTACTTGAAAATAATATCACACCCCTAGATTAAGCCATTTTTACAAAATACGGCTACATTTTGCAAAAGATGGACAGAGACCAGGCAAAAAAGCACGATTGTTCGTACAATCAGGATGTTTCAGTCAGATAAAGAATTGTGATCGTTGTTTCATGAAAATATATTTATAAGTTTCATAAAATCGAAAAAAATGGTGACCTCTAGATGAACTACAACTTTGGTATACCTGGAGCAAATTGGAATTATTTTGTTTAATTTTAATATATTTGAAAGATTGTGTTTTAATTGGGAAAAAAATGTGTCCTTTAGACGCTCCACAAGCTAAAATCTCTAATTTGCGTACACCCAGGAGCCATAATCTAGGAAGTTACGATCCAATATTGAAAGAACCAAAATAAACGATTGTCCATTTTACACGAATCGTGTACCAATGTGTTTCAGTGCCATACAGGGGACGAGGCTAGACATATTCCTCAAGTCAAATCAAACGGTGACGAAATATTCTTTTTCAGGGTAGCATGCACAATAAATACTTTTGGTGTAGACTAGAATAACCAGAATAGCCATTCGATTGAGATTTTTGCCGTATATAAGTGATTAGAAATTACAGTAAAACAGTATAGATTCAATGTAAATCAGTTCAAAAATATCCAGAATACATAATTATATGAGTTGCGACCAATTCGAGTCAAGGTCCCAAATATTAGCGATTTAGCTCCTTTAATTTTCGTAAAAATCGGACGGACGGGCAACGACAGTGATAATGTGGGAGTATAAAAATAAAATCGTCGAGAACTTGACCAAATCACATAGCAGATTAACAAGACTCAATACTTTATTTGGTTCTTTTAAGAGCTTTTATTTTTTAAAAGTCTGCTGGGAGATGTTGACTCGAAAAAAAAAGTATTCAATATATTTGTTTTGACTTTTAAATACTTACTGTCATCAAAACATTTACTGCGAATTCCTTGTAGAAAAACAATGTTTGTCACAAATAGTCTCAGTACTAATGGACTTCGTGGCATATCCTACGTCCTGAGACTCTTAAGAACCAATGCGTTTTTTCCAAATTTATGTGACTTTTCCTTTGCAAATTGATTAATATCTCTGAATTTATCCCTTATATGGATACCGAAGAAATTTTAAATTACAACTGGTCTGTAAAATGATATATATGTTTTCAGAAAATCGTGGTCGATGTGAGGTTTTTTCTAAGAAAAACGTCAAATCTCGCCCCTAGACTAAATCTGTTACATTCTTATGCTGTAGTTAAACAAGAAATTGTATTGATTATTAAAATGAAATGGAGTTTAACGCCCTACTGCTCCTAATCTGGGCTAATGAAGACGGGCATACGTCATACAGTGTGCTATTTTGATAGAAATTGTGCCCGGACAGTGGTGCTACGGCCTACTCTTATATCGAATTCTAACTGCAAAGAGATATTTTATGTGTACATGGGACCTCGGTTTTTCGTCCCACCCGAACGACTAGACAGCTGTCCTTGTTAGATCTTGCATTGATTACTGAATTGGTCTTATTGCAAGTCGAGTAATCCCACGAAACAATAAACGTGTAGACATCCATGTGTCCTTTCGTCAGATTTTTGCCACGAGATCATTGGTTCAAATTGGCTTCTAATCTAATGGGAAAGGGGTTGATGTTATTTTTAAAATGTTTTCGGTGCAGTCGGTACCCCGGCGATGAACACCACAGAACCCATATGTCCGATTTACATAGCCCCCGAAACAAATGATGTTTGTTTACCCTTCAACGTTTAACCCAAATGTTTTGGTTTCATTTGTGAATGGACAATATGGTCCTTTAACTCGTTGAGGGCCATTATTTTATTAATCCAAACAATATCCAGAGACAAACTATATATTACAGTGTATAGGAGCATATGAGTGACACGATAACCCCAGGCACTAATTGCCTATCAGGGGTTCCATTGCCTCAATAGGGTCATATCAAATAATGAATGATTTCAGTGTATTCCTTAGCCCAAGAAACATACGGTTAGACAGCACAATTAGCATTCCAGACTTAATACTATGGAAGTTATAGGTAATTATTTGAAATGGCGGCCATCTTGAATTTCTGAAGACACTCATGGGTGACCGAAACTCATCCGCAGATTCTGAAAGAGGACACCCGCGGCTACTAAAATCAACTATAAAATTTGTATATAACTTAAAGTTTCGGTCATAATTCTACCGGGAACAAATGGTTCTTATACATACCACGAGATAGTATTCTCCCCTTTAACGAAGTACAAGGGGGGGGGGGGATGACCTAGTGGTCTAGAGTGCCGCGCTTCGACCTCTAGCTGGCCGGTCACCTCTGGCTTGCGGCTGTGGTTTCGAGCTCTGGTGTGAGCGTATGTGGCATGGAGATAGGGGCGCCTTCTCAACCTCGTGGGTTTCCTCCGGGCACTCCGGTTTCCTCCCACTGCTAAAGACCCCTACGCGCAAGCGAATCATTGAAATAAAAGTAAACCATGTTAGTCCCGAAATGACCTAGTTTGTGTTGAGTGGACGTTAAACCCCATTTCTCTCTCTTTTTAACGAAGTACAATGTAAGATCATCGCGTTTGAGATCGTGCTGGGATTTAGGCGATCAAACAATCTTTGAAACAACCTAGGACCGTGTTTAACAAGGTGCATGGATTTACATTAATTCGTTATAACACCCAGACTCAGTGTGAACATCGAACTTGATGATTGTGCGTGGGATTTGTACATTAACTCTATTTTTGATCCATTAAAATTTTGCAGTCTGTTGTAGAAGGTATCCTACTGGGGCACGCCACTGAAAATATTCGACGTGCGGCAAATTTGATTAATTGAGTCTGTTGGTCCTTTCAGTCTTTATCACAACTAAGCATGCCACGCGTTTAATAGTGGTGCATAAGAACCGCGTGAGACATAGCCAAACACCTACAGCTAAGTCACATCGCACGTGACATTGCCAGTACTACTCTTGTTTTTGGCACAAGGCATTGTAACTTCCCAGGTAAATAAACTTATTTTAACTACCATTCTCATTAGCTCTGGTGTAGCAGGTGAGTATTACGTTTACCCAGTAAATTCCATGTCATTTTATAATTTAACAAAACTCTATACACATCGGGTTAAACTACGAAACGAGACACTAAATATCCAGAACGGATTGGATATTCGCTTCCTGAATAGTGATTTGCTATCCGCTTGCTACGATATATATCTAACATTTTCGTAGATTATCTGTACTCTTATTTAATATTTAAAAAAAACAGTGACATTTTGTCAGGCATAATCTTTATTTGTCTGTGATCCACTAGCCGCGGCCTCCAAACGATATGTTGTTCGGGCATTATAATTTTTTCGGCTGTTTCCCATTAGTACGACTAGGCCCCCGCCCTGCACCACTGTCAAGGTGGTTTTAAGTAATAGATCTGGCCACCAACATTAGACGTCCACGTCAGCGAGGCAACATCTTACTCACTGAACTACAGTGGCTCATCCCACGTTAAGTAAGCTATACCGCATTTGGGCCCCACCCAAGGTATAGATTGAATAAAATATAACATTATCAAGGACAGAAAGGCCAAGATTATGAAATATTTTATTATTAACTGGTTACACTTAGTCTTTTCGATATCCTTCTTTCCTATGCCATTTTATTTCAGTTTATACTATGTTTTATTTGATGATGCATATATTTCTATCCGTATACTTAATTTAAAGATACATTATGGGAGATTAGATAACAAGTTGTTAGTTCTCACTGCAATAGTTAAGAACTAGTTAATGTAAAGGCAATTTGCTGAAAATTTCAGTCAAATTGATTCACTATGAACTCAGCGAATGAAAGTTCCGCTTAGCCTCGGCTATCATTACTAAAGTCGGTAAGACAAAACTAGTAGTCGCGGTTATCCAATTAATGGGTAAATCACGAAGGCAAATATTGCAGCAAATCGAACTACAATCCAACAAAAATTACATGGTAGCCTCGACATCAAGAGTTGATTATGGTCTGGATAAGTTAATTAATGTCGAATTAATAATTTTTATTACATTTCAGGCCTAAAGAAAGACCTACAATAGGCAGATTTGGCTCTTGCATAATGTATGTTTAATAAGCATAATATAATATAATCTTCAACCCCCTCTCCAGTTTTATTTGTTGCCCATATATTTATATTTTCCAATCGTATATTGTACGCTGGCAATATTATGTAGGTCAATGTTTTGTCTTAATTCGCTCATTTTATTTATCGAATGACCAGACGAATCCACTAGCAAACCTCAGCAGATTCCAGTACACTACCTCTAGCCTCGGCTGTATGACAAAGTCCGCCATTAGAAATACTTATAAGTTCCCGGATTACCAACGGCGTTGCCCATGACGACGTCTTTAAATAATGTTTTCACAAAACACCATCAAACAAAACAATATTTATTACTAGTAATAAAAGTAATATTCGGTTGGGAATGTCTATAGCAGGTAGGTAACAGGTGTGGAAACGGTACGTTTTGTAGACGTGACTAACAGTATAATTGAACACAAAAATAACCTTTCGAAAATACTTACATACTTCCAAATCGTATTCTCATTTAAACATAAACACAGAGAATATGGGGAAAAACAAGTTCAATGATTGCAGGTACACATACAATTATGTACAATGGCTATTATTTATCCCAATGGTGCAATGTAACATTAAAGCAAACATAAACGAACCCGCACCTCACCTAAAACTATACACTTAGCTAATTATTAATACAATATATAAAATTTGGTATCAATAAAATGTAAATATATGTCATGAATAACGCGTGCCACAGATAAATAAACATTTTGCCTATTTTCTGAAGAAATGAGTTAACATGCCGAACAGTTTGAAACAGGTAACAAAAATTGCTTATAAATATCGGCACGTAGTCAGCACACTTAAAGTGGCGATAGGTACAATCACAAAAACTATATATCTATACAAAAATCATTTAAAAACTTTAATAAGTTATGTAAAAAAGATGTACCGATCACATAACAAAATAAACCCATATACTTCCATTATAAACATATGGTAACAAACATAACACGGTCAGTCAACTCTATTATACAGCCTATACAAATAATATTTATGCCAATAAAAAGAAGAATGTAAAACTACAATATCATTTTAAACCATAAAATATATCCGCCGTAAGGAAAATCGAATCACAGACGGAGGGAGTGTATACATACTGGCAGTAAACTAACGTCACAAGATAAGAACAAACATACTTTAACCCTTTCCGTCACAGTTTTCAAAGTTTGAAGTTGTTTTTCTTTCAAGTTTATCCGATTTTCTTTAGACATTCTATACACCCTTTGAACATTCTACACATGCAATATTTAGAACTTCTTTCTAAAAGGGACAAGTTTTCCTGATAAGTAAACCGGCACCGCCTCGCAATTGTATAGTCGTAGATAAATACAGCCGAGGTTAGATGTATGTTCCGGAATCTGGCAAGGTTTGCTGAGCGCAGAAGATTCTTGTATCAAGGCAAAATGTCCCTCATAGCTCACAGTATGGCGTACGCCCATCTTCACTATCCGAGTCCGTGCAGCAAATTATGACCCAAAACAGCATTTCATTTCATTTTGCCCTACTGACTGAGCCACCATGGCTACATATTCAGAACTTCCCAGAGCATAAATTTGACTTTCGAAGAACAGACAGAATTCCATGGGCGAGTCTTAACGTACGGCACTATTTCTGGTAGCCACCGACAAAGTAGTTTTTTTACTGCAAAGAAACCCATGTATGTTCTCTTTTTAGGACAAAGTAAAGCCATTTTAAGTTGGAAACATTACCTTTCGACCAGACATTGTGAAAGGATAGCAAATATCGTTGGTTTTTCTTGGGGGTGGGGATTCAAATAAAAAAAAGAAATGATGGCAAAATAACGAAAACGGATGCCAAAGTACTCTTTGCCATCCGGGTGGCAAATTCGTATGAAGGCTTCCTAAATAGTCGATTGAAATATTTCCGGAATTATACATTAACACTGACATTATCTTTTTTTAAAAGAGCTAAACGGTCTCTGAAATATCAGACTATTACCCTATATTTGTTCAGTTATCAAAAGATATAGTAAGTTTCAATAATTTGCTTCCGCGCAGGGGCCTTTTAGCAGTGAAGGGATTGCTTACGTACATCAATCCCCCTTACGTTTTAAGACTCGTACACTCTGATTGATGCGTAGTTACCGACAAGGTAAGATATAAGGATGTTAAACAATAGTTACTTCCTGTATCTCGTGTAGTACGGATTCGTTAATCACTTATTAATATTAAAATGTATGTCAAGTGGAAGGGGGGATAACTCTTGTAATAATGGGCGTGATCAGTCAGTCATTAGTGTGGATTATTTTATAGTATTATAGGCTCTGTCTGTTGTTCAATCCTTTTCAAATGAATAAAATATTGTTTAAAGGGCCAATCCCGATAACTTTTTGGGGAATAAAACTGCTTAATTTTGTGTTAAAATCCTTTAAAATCCATAACCCAAGGCCCACCTACTAACCCGATATTTGTGATACGCTTGTAAATAACTTAAACCTGACAGTCTTCATCTGGAAATGGAGAACGTTTTATTATATACAGTATCTGGATAAAACCAGACTGTTTCTATAAAAATAATATGTAGGTGAAATTTACCTTTTGTTGTCTAGTGCAGGGCATGGGTCATTCACTGTATAGACCTCTCAAGAAACATTAATCGATTATCAGGTCACCCAATGAAAAAATTGACCAGAAATCTTAAAAGGGTTACGTGTCCGGATAAGCAGTGTTGACGTTCACGTCCAAACGACTCAATATTTTGAGCTGAAATTTTGAGACAAGGTAAATACACCATGCCACTATATTTTGGTCCATAAATTTCATAAATACTCGAAATTTAATTTTTGAGACTCTGTTCTTATCGGTATTGTCTCTTTAAACTAATCTAATTTGAAAAACAAATCTAAAACAACACTAAACAATATATTAACAAAAGACAACAATTTGTATTGCATGTGCTACTAAAGCCTCAAAATGCTCCATAAGACCATAATATTGTGTTACTGTCAATCGATTAAGTGTTTAGTTATTTAAATTGTCTTGTCTTATCTTGAATTTTCAACACAATCGTTATGTTTCTGGGTGAAATACAGCACTGCAGTGTTTGATTTATTGTGGATGTTTTTAGGAAACCATTTTCTTTTACATAGCAAACGTGCTTAAAACTAGCTTGGCATTTCGCAGAAACAAGATCACATCTTACAGGAAGACGGATTACATATTTTTTGTGATATAGAGATCATATTTTTCATTTCTTTCTTTTCGGAGTGAATCAAAATAAAATGCATCGCGTGGGCTCTAAAGGCTTCCTATTTTGTATTTCTTTCTTTGAAGAATTATGGACATGACAAGCCGATAATCTGATAGCTAAACCATTGGATGATGGTGATTTAAAGGGAAAATAACACTCTTGCTAACTTGATAACTCCAGAAAATAAACATAGCCTTATTCTAAGTACTAGATGTTTAAGTGTCCTACCTGCTGTGTAAATTATCCATTACATCCAATTTTACTTATCCAGAGGGTTCGACAATATTTTTAAATCCAAGTTACATTTGAAAAGGTTTACGTTATAGGCTTTTCAAACCATTTAGTTGAATGTTTCCAATTTTTTAAAATGAGTGTGTTGAGATAAAATTTGTATCATCATTTAATTGGAATATTCTAAAATAATACGATTTGTTGACCAGAATAAAGATTGGGACATATTATTCATTTACAATAAGGGTGGTATTGAGCCTTTAATATTGGATATGAATACCCGCTAGATTTTTTAAAAAATGTAATAATAAAAAGGGTAATCAAAACTTAGTATGGGCTGTCAAGTATCGTTGCTAAATGATAAACGATTTTCCCGTCATAACTTCACATAGAATATAGTAATTTGACAGACTAATTCAATGTATTCTTTTTTCAATATCTATTTATGAATGGTATAGCAAAAACATTCAACTCTTTAACTCAAACTGTGTGTGTGGGGGGGCGAATGATTATCGTGTGTGTGTTGTATCATAAGGTACCTCATATTGGCGTGGTTTCGAGATCCCGGTTGTATATGACAAGGAGTAGGGTCAACTGACCGATCTCGTGGGTTTTCTCCGGGTCCCTCGGTTTTCTGCAACTGTTAAAGACTCCTACTCACCTTAGAATTATTGAAATAAAATTGAGCCATATGTTAATCCCTAAATGACATGGTTCGTATGGAGTAGACGTTAAACCCCATTTCCCCCCCCCCCTCTCTCTCCCGCTCTCTCTCTCTCTCTCTATCCATCTTTAAATGTCAAAAGCAATGCTCTGTGCTCTGTTTCTTTTGTGCGAATATTGCAAACCTGTTTTTCAGACCATGAAGACTTTATTCATCCAAATTATTTATCTCATAGGTCGATGAGTCATGATGCCACAATAATAAAGAGTGTCCGTTTTTAACAATTTGAAGGTCTAGGACATTTTTGAAATTCAAAATGAAGGTGTTGGTCAGCATATTTTCTCTTATACTTCAACGAGAGATAGGCGGTGATGACATCTATAATCAGATGAACAAACATATATTTTGCAATGATACAATTTACATGAGGGCGACTACGGGAATTCATTTCTGTGAATATATGGGGGCTGGTCGGTCTAGTAGTTTAACGCGTGAACGTGAAAGCACAAGGTCTGTCCTTGTAGGCGGGTAAAGATAAAAATGCACCTAGAACAAATTGCAACAGAAATCATTTCTTTGGGAACTGTTCCGGTATGGTCTCTAGTACTCCCATAACAAAAGCGGCCATTATCGGTGTTGGGGAAATTTGCATAATTAACATAAATCCAAGATGGCGGCCAGTGGACCAGAATATCGCCGATATCCAAAACGGTTGACTTTAGTGCAAATAAATGTATTACCGACCTATAGGAAATCGATACTCGCGTGTTCAAAAATGCCGACATTTTTTTCCTCCGACCTTATTGTAACGTCGTAACGTCATTTTGACGGCATTACGTTGTTCTCGTGACGTCATTATCAAATTTTATTGTCACTGCGCTCGGAAAACTGCTCGAAACAACAACGAACCGCTCATGCCCGAATCCAGGATTTTGCCGGGGGGGGGGGGCTTACATTGGAGGGTAATACGTTGCAAATTTGAATTGCTAGGGCGGAGACAAAGCGAAAATCATGTTTATATCATCCATTAAAGAGCGGAAATGTGAACTACAACAGTAAGAAGGCAAACGAAAATGAAAATCAACTATGTCACTGGGACTGGGGGGGAGGGGGCAGGGGGCCGTCTATATAATATAATTTGTATAAAAGAACACATCTTCACACAAACTGAAACTATATATCATCGTTCATCTATAGTCTGAAGCCACTTTTGTTATGGGAGTACTAGAGACCGCACCGGAACAGTTCCCAAAGAAATGATTTCTGTTGCAGTTTGTTCTAGGTCCCCCCTCTCATATTGCTATCTTTACCCACCTATTGAATAAAATAGTGTGGTTTCGGAGTAGGATCGCCTGGCCAACCTCGTGGGTTCTCTCTGGGTCTTCCGATTCCTTCCCAATGCGCAAGCGAATTAATTTTTCATTATTAAACCATTAAGCTAACACCAAGAATATGTCCATACGTATCAATAGAACATATTTTGTCTAAATTTCAATAAAAACAATCTTCAATGTCCTTGATATCTCTGTCAGAACTTGGGGTTCGTTTGTCAATACGCCATTAACGATTTGGTAATTCAAAATCAACAACAGTACCGACATACTAATGAAACACATCAAAATAACCTAAAACAACAAACCCTTCAATGTCCTTGATATGTCTGCGAGGACTTCCTGCCATTAAATGAGATTCGTTTGACACACCCTACTAACGATTTGTCGACAATAGTACAGGATTGCTAATTATATTCATGAAAAAAAAAATCGACCAGTAGATGGGACGGCGATTCAGACTACGTCTCAAGATAAAACATTAAAAATATAAACGTATATTAACCATGTCTGAAATTACAGCTGAAAGGATTGGGCCATGGAAAATTATTGATAAAATTGCTCAGTGGAATAAAGAGAGAGGGACCCTACTACTTATCACGTACAACCGGGGAACCCAAATCACGCCGGTTGACTCAATGGCAAACCTTATGATACCACACACGCGCTAACCATTCGGTCATCCAATGTGCCCCCGCCTTCCCAACACAAGCCCGCTCAATGGGATATGGTATATAATCCAAATGGATTTTTTTTTTGGTGGGGGGGGGGGCGTATATTGTCGCCAGAACTATTTTACCTAGTCTCAGAACTGCAAATAGCCACAAAGTTCTCATAACTATCAGTCTTTGACACGGGATTAAGCATGTGTATCATTATACCATATCCGAGATAGCTCCAAAAGCATCTGATATAACTCGAGATGCAATTGATGATTATATCAATCAAGTAGCGGTCAGGCATGTGCGAAAAGAAGTATAACATTGACAAGCAGAAATACAAACATAACGTAGATCTGCTCAACTGCCTCAATCAAAACGAAGGTAGGACCAAAGTACATCTGAGAAGTCGGTGATACTATAGTAGGGTGAATTACGGCCCAATAGTAAATGTTTAATACGTTGTGCTAATCCGCACAGTATTACTTAATTTTGAAGGCCATATTTTAATGGATCTTAATCCACCTTAATTACTCCCATTTATATACATTTATATTGTCTTATATATCTCATCAATCACATGTTTCCAGTATTCTTTGTTTTACACTTTAAATCTATCTTATCAATTGTACTTAACGTCTACGGGCTATAGCATTTTAGTTGCCACCGTGTACTGTTTGTAGACAATAGATTTATAGGATTAATGCCCTAGGCAATGCATGAGTATATATAGATCCAATTGACAGAATTAGGGGAGAGCTTGCTACAACGTGTCTTGGGAGATCAGCTTAGATCGCATACCTAAGAACAGACCTGTATTTGGATATTTGGAGACAGAAGTTTATGTCATTTCCCATATCCATATTGGAGCTTAAGTACTGTTAAGCATTTAGCCAATAATTGTTCTAATAATTGTTATATTAATTATCTGCTATTAAGTATTGTTTACTAAAGAATATATCGAATTATTAACAACCAACAAGAACCGTGTCTTCATTTAATCTACAACGAGATTCCAGAAAATACACCAGAAACGCACTTCTACAATACCAAAAGGGCCTGACCACCGAAATCACCAATCATCAGAAGGATGAAACATGATGCCCCGAGGGAGAAACCAGGCGACAGCAACATCTACAACATACGAGTCCACAACTGAATCTACAGAAGTAAGCGTTCAAATTTCTAGGTTCATGCAACACATGTTTTCATTTGAACCGATACCCATGACGAATCTCGACAAATGTGTTATTGACAAAAAATTGCCATTGTCCTCGACAGCCCTTAGCTACGGAACAAAACTTTAAATACAGTCATACAAACAATAATATACCTGCTATATAAACTCAATGTTCAGATCTTGCCAATTTGATTAAAAGTTGAAAATATATATTCCCGGCGAATATATCCAGGTGCTTTCATTTTGTCAAGCCTTTCACGTAATACCCTTCAGATTTCTTCTCTAATTTCCATATGTCTATATACACCTGTGATAATCCAGTTGTCATTTTCATGTCAAGGTTTCCGTGGAGATCGCCATGTCAGAATTGCCACTCCAATTGTTCACGTGTCTGCTGTAAAGAGAGATAACCTATCAGACTAATGTCGCAACGACTAGATGTTATAAAACTCGGGTCGTTGTTTCAAGAAGATGTGGTACTTCACGATAAGGCTCCTTAATCGTCAAGGTCGCGAGTCCAGTATTCCGTGTCATTGGTGCAGGACGAAGAGTCTCTAAACTATGGAAGCGTATAAGGGTCAATTGCGCGATAGATACCGCAATATTAAGTTGATAATAAGTCAACATATTGTGATTTTTCGGACGATTTTATCTCTGAAAAGGAAATTTTTGCCGAGTTAATTGAATAACTCGCTAATTTGCATGTCGTCATTTTGTTTTAGATGCACACGTCGACATAGCGCATGGCAATATTTTGCGAATATGTCGACATACACTACGGCGAAATGGAATATGTCGCCAAAGCTTCCGAATAGCAATATCTTGCCGCAAACGTGTACATTTAAGATGAGATAGGGACATAAAACATAGCGTGTTGACTCAATTACCTCGGCAAAAATTGACTTTTCAGAGATAAAATCATCAGAATAATCACAATATGTTGACATAATACCAACTTAATATTGCGGTATCTATCGCGCTATTGACCCCTATACGCTTCCATACTAAACGGAAACAGTTTTTAATATAGAATGATCTCATTTGTATTCGGTTGTAATAATGCATTAAACAATGTAATCGGGTTGTCATCATAGAAACTCGACACAATAATCTTATTATTGTTGACAAGATAATCAACTGCAGTTGGTTTTAGTGGGGTGGGAGGTCAATTCATGATTATAATGTTGGCTTTAGCTATTTGTTTTTCGTACATGTAATAAAAACACGGGGGTCGGGGTTACTGATTGGTTTAACGCGTGCGCATTAGATCGTAAGTCCCACCACTGAGTTAAATGGCAGGGTTTCTTGATTCACAGCTTGTACTTAGGTTTTCTCCGGGCCAACCAACGGATATACCCCTATAGGCGCAAGCGAATAAGTGAAATAAAACGAACCACGTTAGTCCCGAAATGACGTAGTTTATGTCGAGTGTACGTTAAAATCCGTTTTAAAAAAATTATATAAACACCATCCCTTTGTTCGATGTCTTTTAATACTATAATTGCTTCATATCGACAGATCACTCTCTTTGATCACTTAATTCAATTTCGTCATTAAATGAAAGCACATCTTTCTTTAGGAGTTCCGTTTTAAGTCCTTCGCCATGTATGTAATCTGAGATCGTAAATTCGAGGATAATGTGAACAATTAGTATAGGATAAGTGAGTTATTGAACGATTATAAATCTGAAACATGTTGTAATTGCTTTTATTGTATCGCTGGATATTATTGTACGATTAGCGAGAAGAGTTAATGAAGTTTTAGAAATCTTACCAAACTCGCGCTGTAGACATTGTTCGAAATCAAGTCAACATACCCTTGTGTATCAACTGTAATACTCGCGTCTACTTTATTAATTAATAGCAAACTGTTGAATCCATTTTCTGGTTTGACTTCTGACAAATTTACATCATTTCTTTCCGTACTTAATTAACAGTGGCGGTATCAATATCTCTGTCTAACAAATTCCAGACCATTAATAATAATAAAGGACCAGAGTTTGGCTTTGACAGGAGCACTACCATGACTATTGTTACCCAATCAAGGCAATGCTTTGGCTAAAGGAACTTAAAGGACGCAAGTTTTTAACTAAATATCACCCATGGTCTTCGATGTTGCATACACGATCCATTGACCAATTTAAATCAACATTGATCTTGTTATCGTACCGTGATATTTAAGACAAAATGAAAATTGTAAAATTGCCACACCGATTGCGTTCCCGAATACTTACGAGTGCCTTTTGTAATGAAGCGATTCGATGAACCAGGCTAAACATATCATACGGGGGGGTTCTCCTGTTGCAGACTGGAGGAAACAGACACCATTTAATTTTAAATCTTAGTAATTAGAGTAAAAACAGAAACGATTAAATGTAAATCATGAGTTTTTATAGATTCGTATTACATTACTATGTGCGTTGTGTCCATTTCCGGGTACCAAATTATGAAGATGTAGCTCCTTTAATGTTTTCCGTCCAAATATGTTATTAGTGTTTGGTGGGATGTTCGATATAAACCAGTGAGCAAATTGGTTTAGCTAATGTTAGTGGGTATTAAACATTATGTTGAATTCAAACGTCTGGGGTCTATAGGGATTTAGACAACGATTACAATACTTTATATATTGAATATATCACGCTACTTAGTTAAACAGTCGCGGTCAATATGAGTAGGTCAGTGTGATTGGTTTGCCGCAGGGGTTACGTCGCATGAAATTGAACACAGTAGCGTCCGTTGCTGCTGTCAGTTACCGTCAAATTGCTTCTATCTGAACCGAGATATTACCGATTCAATATTAGGCTTGTCTCTGTCGTCATTACTAACGATGGTATGTTAATAAACAGTGTCTCGATTATTCTTTTTGGGGGGTTAAAATTATCCCACACAAATTGTATTCAAATCTAATATATATCACAGGCTAACGATGTCATCTAAGGTTGATTAAAGTTTTGCTAAGTTAATTGATTTTTCAAATTAATAGTTTATATTATATTTCAGGGTCAAAGGAGAGCCTTCAATAGACAGACAAAGCTCTTGTGTAATGTATGCTTAAAAGATTTAATATCTTAATTTAAAACTAAAATCCATTAGCAGTTGGAGGATACCGGAGGACCCCAACAAAACCAACGAGAATAGACAGGCGACCCTACTCCTTGTCACTTACAACCGGGGATTTGAAACTACGGCAGTTGACTCAATAACTTAAAGTCATGATTCAATTATAATGTTTACTAATATTAGCATGACAATGAACATTTTATGAATAGATTAATTATCGATTTTGTAAAATTTTTACAATAAACTCTCGGTTAGGTGCAGTCCGGGGTAAATCATTTTGCCATCTTGGGAATCAACTGTTAATAAAAATCTCATAGGCGACGAAGCATTATCGATGCCGAGAATAAATTGGTGTAATCCGAGATTACGTGTAGATTATTATCGTTATTATTTTACATGCAAAATGTAGAAATAATCGATGGAGGAGAGCTTATTTTTAAGCCTATTGAAGGACGAGTAAAAAGTTATGAAAGAAAAATATTTGATTGACTTACCCGATAACCATTTATATAATCATAGATCGGATATTCTCAGCCGCTTGTCCAAATCACAGGAAACATCCTGAGATGGAATGATGCATTTATATATATATATAACCTCTTCTCAGCGTCAAAAGCACTAAAGTTTTTGGGAATTGGAATACGAAATGAGCTTATTCTTTCTTAAATTGACTGATGATGGTTGATCATTGATAAAGTTTTTTCACCAGTACGCATAAAGTATGTTAGACAGTGAGTGAAAGCGGTATGCGATTCAGGGGAATACAAGAGTGTTAGTCAGGTAGTATGTATTGATCATCAATCGACAACTATATCACTCGATTGCAAACAGCTGCTTCTCGTCACCGACTTTATAAAATATTCTATGGTCTCAATAACATAAATTATTCTGTATTGAAGGCAAACCTTTTTTCGTCATATGATTTACAAAGATTACGTACATTCTAGAGTAGCTATTTTCCTTATTATTCCATCAGTATTGTCTTGTTTCCTGATAGATAAAATAATTCTATAATTACCCGCTTAAGCGTTATTGTATATACGCGATGTGGTGTAAAGTTATGCCAATTTCTCAACATGAAAATTGAAAAGTGAAATGGGGTTTAACGTCCTACTGTTGAGCTCCAACTGGGCCAAGGAAGTCGATAATACGCCATGTGCAGTGTGCTATGAGTAAAAGTTTGCACGGACGGCGACGCAATTTCCCTCTGCCAAAGGATCTTTTATCTGTTCTTCGTCCTGCATCACTGACAAGGGTAAACTGCGCAGGGAAATCTCGAAAACTTTCTCGGCCAGTACCAGTAGCGAACCCACAACCACCACTGAATCATCGTGGCTCTCCAGTAACAACAAGCACGCTCTCCATCATTTATGACACTATTAACAGCTGAATGTATTTGTGTAATGTAGTTATTCAAATCCTAGATAGTTTTAAAAATACTATATTTCAATTTGTTTGAAAACGTAATACATAATACAGACTGTTGCCAAGCGTATTTTTTTCCAATCCGTATCACGTACGCGTATCGTCACGTGATACGTTGCGTCAATGCTGTTTTAGAGTTTTGACAGATTTTCGCGCCGCGTACTTTTGAGTAGCAGAGGTGAGTTTTATTACAGCATGATTTCAGTTATATATCAAGATCACCATCAGTACTAGTCAAGTGCTTAGCCTGCAAATTCCTGGAGGGAGTAAAGTCGCTTGACAGTTATCTATCAAGATCACCATGTACTAGTCAAGTCAAGTGCTTAGCCTACAAATTTCTGGAGGAAATAAAGGCGCTTGACAGTCGCTGAGCTATGAAATAAAATTTAATGTTGAATTTTATTAAAAATCTTCGACTTCGACGCGACTGCAATTTTTGGTTTCATTAACGTATCATTTTAAAAGGTTTATATACCTATACCCTACAGAATTACACCATTCACAGTTTTGCATGGTCCCAACTCCCTAAATTTAGCACATAAATCAACCAGCAGACAGACACCAAAGTATGGAAATTCAGAGAAAAACTCATCAAAAATAATGGAAATTCAGAGAAAAACTCATCAAAAATAATAATTAAGTTAAAGTCTTAATCACATATACAAACTTTCGTGTTCTAGAATACACATAGATTAATTGAAACCCCATGGCACAACATTTCAGCATCAAGAAGTAGCAAAAAGTCGGTAAATAGTCGACGAAGTTAAACGGAACATAGATCCGTATGAAAACTTCGATACGTGTTGTCGTATCCGTGTGCCATATCACGTATGAGAAATACACACATCAATGACGTCACACGCAAAAAAGATACGGATACCCGATACGGGCCAAGAATTTACACTTGCCAAAAGTCTCTATTTAGTTAGTTGCTCGGCCCAAAGGTAGAAGATTTTAAGGGATTTTAACACAGTTGTATTCTCCAAAATATTATCGGGATTGGCGCTTTAATAAACAACCAGGAAGTAGAAAATGAAAATGGATCATGTAAGTACAAAGTATCGAGCGCCTACCCATATATTTAATGATATATCACATCGTTACAACTAAATCCTCTACAAAACCAGGGTTTTAACCATGACAGATAAAGACTATCTACTGTAGTATTAATCATTTGATTCCACCATTCATGACCGGAATCACCATCTTGACATTTTATTTTTACATACAAGGATGGTAGTATGTGGGTCGCGCATATCCATCGACTTTCGGCTTGCTAACGAGAGAATATTTACAGTTATATACCTATAACGGTAAAATTCTTTGATCTTTGGGGTACATGTATATTCTATGCCTGGAATAAGGTCGGGCGGCTTTGAATATATAGTGAGGAATTTGGGGTTATTCTTCTGAATCTTTTTCTTTAAACCTGTTACAGGCTATTATTTCAGGGCAGGTTATTTCTTTTCCATACGAAAATATGATATAAAGGGTTTTTTTCTTACTGGAATTCTGAGATATTCTCACTTTACGTACATGTAAGCATAGACGGTTTATAACAAGCTGGAGAGGAAAGGCTTCTGAAAAAAAATCGCAGGTTATTTTCTCCAGTCTCTCTTTCCGCGGCATAACCCAAGTCTCGTGCTTTACCCTACACATAACGTTTGGTTCAAATTTGGTGGAAAGCATCGGGGTCATAAGCGGACGAAGCTGATCGGTTATCAAAGTTCCGTGGAATTACCCAAACACCCTGTTACAGGCGACGTTTTAATAGGTTCGTTTTTAGATGTGAAATGAATGAAATTGGAATTCACAGAAGTATTAATAAGAGTCCTTGTGGTCAACATCTAGAGATTTTTTATTTCGCATGATAATGTGACGTAGTCTGCTGCTATAGTCCGAGATACCCGAGTGTAGAACTTGACGTGGAGTCCACGTAACGTTATTCTGTCGTCTTGGCGTTACCCTTTACCCCAGTGCTTCTCAACCGGGTTTCATGTGCACCCCCAGGGGTGAATTCGAAATGCTCGGGGTGAAATTTGGAAAAGGGGGTTAGGGTTATACACAAAGGGTTGAATTTTGTGAATAGGGGGAATTTGCATGAATTGCTAGGTAAGATACATGTATAATCTTTAAATGGCATTTAGCGATTGAACATAATATAACACAAAACACAGTTCTATGGATAAAAATCATTATATTATACACACACGACGTTTCGACACGAATTCACAGGTCATTATCAAGCATACAAATTACAAAAAAAAAAAAAAGTAATTTGTATGTGATTTTTATCCATCGAACTGTGTTTTGTGTTATAAGATACATGTTGAACGTCGATCGCTTAGATTAAGACCCTTGTTCAAAAACACCAAGCACACGGTGCTCACTAAACAAGGGTCATGACATATCCATCGTGCCTTTAATGTGTAAATCCATGGCATCTGTTCATTAAATATGTGTTTGAAACGATACCTAATTAGTGTGTTTTTACTTTTAGTAATTAGATGTTTCCTTAGTGCCAGGGGTGAATAACGGAGAAAATATTTCTCAAGTGGGGAATTCTATCATAAAGGCTCTACCCCATATTCATCGTCTAAAAACGTCTAATTTTAATCAGATTGACGCATGCCGCGTGGAGATTTTTACTGGGAATCCGCCAACAAGATGACACATCAAACACAGAAAGGACTTTGCGATTTTGTAGCATCTCCCCGGTGTATTTGACAATTAGCACATTGATGTGAATTATTTAAATGTAGAATATAAGTAAAGATGGGGAGTTAGCATGGGGGCTAGCAAGTGTTAAGTGATTCCTTTATTGTGTTAATTGATTTAGCATTCACGCTATACCTCGTCCACAAGAACAATCCTACGATCTATTAGTCCCATCGATCACTTTAACAATATGCAGACAATCTCAAGGACGGGAATAAATCTGCAAGACGACACACCAACACCGCTCACGGGGCTTCCACGTAACTCGATAACAAATTGGAAGTCTTTCAGACAATTGGAACACGCCAATGTTTAATGGGAGTATTTATGAATTCAGTAAAGGACCCCCAAGGACTTCCTAGTGATAACAAAGCCATCTAATTGGTTGTAATCTTTAAAAAGTGTCAAATATTTAATCCATCAGAAACAAAGGAGAATAAATAGTAAGATTTATTATCACACGAATAATTATATTAATACCACGGTGACTTTGTGTGTAAGACGCTGGCTCGCTAGTCTGGTGGTCGCGGATTCGATCCCGATTCTGAGTAAGACCAGTTCATAGGACGAAAAATCGAGATACCGTGTACACATTGACGTGCACGTAAAATATATCTTTGCAACGGGAATTTGATTTAAGAGTAGGCCGTAGTGCCGTGGTCCTGGCAGTAAAATTCCCCTCCTAGCGGGAGCAGAACCTTAAACGCAAATTCATTTCATTATTTTTCTTATTTGCCGCATAGTACACTGTATGGCGTCCGTTCGTCTTCCATTAGCCCAGTCGCAGCAGAGCAGTAGGACGGTAAACGCCGTTTTATTCCATTTATACCCCCTCTCGTTCATTATTATGGTTTACAAAGCTAATGATTTATGTTGTATTTATGTTATATTTATGTCATTAAACAAGAGCCCAAATGGGATTTATATCTTACAGGACATGTTAGCGGGAGAGGCGAGTTGACTAACGCGTGTGCCTTTGGCCATAAGCTCTCACCCCAGCTTAGCTAGGCGATAATGAGTAGGATTACGTGTCCGTTGGCACGGAAGGGTGTTATGCCCCATTTCAACTTTAAACTGGGGGGTTGGGTGGCCGAATGGATAAAGCGTGCACGTTGGATCATAAGGTGGATCATGTGGCGTGGTTTTCGATTCCCCGCTTGTACGTGACATGGAGTAATCACACTGCTAAAGAGCGCAACGAGTAAGCCAATTATTGAAATACAATCGAAACAAGTTAGTCCCGAAATGACCTACATTGTGTCGAGTGGACGTTAACCCACCCCCTCCTTTCTCTCTCGCGTTCTCTCTCATTTTTAAAAATTAGTCTCCTACACAGCGAACTACACCAATATACGGGAAGTGATAAAAGATAAATTGTTTTTTCAACGGTAATCAACAAAAGTAACTACTATACGTAATAAAGGGTTTAATCAAATGTAATGAAATAGGGTTTAACGCCCCCGTGCTCTGCCCTGAATGGGCTAATGAAGACGGCGATTAATCAAGATATTCGTATGTAAGAGTTAGAACAAAAACTATAACGTTTGTTTTTATTGGTAGCTATCTACTGAAATGTTATTAGTTTTACAGTAGATCGGCTTACCAATAATTAGTCTTCTGGACCCTGTTTCTCGAAATCTTAACTAAAGATACAATCCTAACTTTAGTAGACACTTTCATTGTGATTGGCTAAGCACTAAAATCAATCTAATATTATCCAATCAAATTACTAAAATCGTGATTTTATCTTAGTTAAAATTTCGTGAAACAGGCCCCTGATCATGATAAAACCAGTAAATAGTTTAACTTATTTCTTTATCCTTCAAATGTTTCGTTATACATTCCGAGATCCAATTAGACCTATTAATGATATATAATTGTTTAATTAGTTAATCTAAGGTTGGTTAGAATTTCTTTGTTGAAAAACTCGAATTTGAATATTCTCTTAACTTTTATAAAGTGACTTGAAATAAAATGGGGTTTAAAGTTATCTTTGAGTTAAATGTAAATAAATTGGGGTTTAAACTCCGATTGGGTTAATAAAGAGCAGCATACGCCATATTGTGTTCAAATACTAACTGCAGGGTTTCATTACATGCATGTCATGTGTGTACGAGACTTCTGTCGCCCATTGCGAATGTTTGTTTGGCCCTGCGTCTTTCGTCAGTGACAAGCGAAAACTGCGCTTGAAAATACCACGGTTGTTGCTCAGTCAACACACGTAGCGAACAAGCATCTTACTCATTAATCTTCCGACCACGCAACACAAACAAGGTAATTTCGGGAATAACATATGGATTAATTTTAGTTAGAGAATCCTTTTATGTGTGTGTGCGCGGGTTGAGGGTCGAGTCTTTGGCATTTTGAGGAAACCGGAAGACCTAGAGCAATCCACGGAGGGAAGGGAGGGGGGAGTATGGTAAGGAAAATTAAGGTTGGGTGTAAGTTTTGTGCTTTCTCACTAATCAGGTTCGGTGCGGGTGCTGGCCCATAATGTTCTTTGAAACAGACTCGACGGACTGTAGCACAGACATGCGTCTAGAAGTTTGAATAAGACGGAAACCATAGTTCTTGTTTGTCATAGGCATCTCGTAAAGATCCTCTGACAATTGCCTCGTATGCCAGATGTTAAAGTAGCCAAGTCTCTAACTCAATATCATCAAAAATCTTCAACATCGAAAACACGAATTATTTGTCAATTTAAATCAACATTGATGCTGTGATCTTACGGAAAAAGATGGGCTTCTGGTATCCAATATTTAAGACAAAAAATGTTAACATAATGCGTTTCAGCCCCAGTTATAACAAGAGACTCGTGGGACGAGGCTAAACACATTGCACCAAATCAAACGACGTATGTAGACTGGAATAACCAGACGCTATAAATTTGCGCTGGATTAAGACTGCTGGCTTATTTCGCCGAACATAACTGATTTGAAATTAGAGTAAAAACGGAAACCATTGAATATAAATCCGTTTACATTCATATTACAGTATTTTATGCGTGTTACGACCCACTTCTGTCAATTTCTAGGTCCAAAAAGTTACCCTTTTAACTCCGTTAAATCCCATTCCTGAAAGCACCTTGATTTTGTCGATTGATCTTTAAACACGATTTCATTTGATCTATAACCACATCGTGAGTAAATAACACAATTATTCCGTATATACGACAAGATTTTAATGTCGGTGATGACGGGAAATGTTCAATACTGAACTTGATATGATAAACATGGGGCCTAATTAAATGTCAATTTATAGGTGAATGTCTCCTGAAATTGGATTTATTGACCATATAATTATTAAGCCGGATAAAAGACATCTACTACACACGAGTCTCTCGATTGTCATTTAATTAGCATTGTCAGTCATCTAATACTGTCATCGACCACGAAATGGCGGCTCTCAATATGTGTTAAGGTTTCTGAACTTTATTAAAGATTATAATAACAACGGTATCGACTGTCGTTGGTAAAAGTCGTTTAATGTACTCGTTTTGAGAAGAGGGGGAGAGGGGAGGTAACTAGGTAATTTCGGGACTAACACACGCTTCAATTTTATTCCAACAGTTCTGGGGGGATACCAGAGCCCAGACGACCTGGTGAAAACCCACGAGATTGGACAGGCGCTGTTTCATAAGGACTGTCATAGAGTCAACTGGCGTGGTAAGGATTCTGGGTTGCAAGTGACACGTTTCATTTAGGAGATAAACACTTCCTGTTTCCTAACCCTAACCCTAGAGGGGCGTTATTGTCCAATAGACATGTCCTGAGGTACGCGTCGAGGGTTCTAATGTAAAATCTCAGGACATGTCTATTGGACAATAACACCCCTCTAAATGCGAAACAGGAAGTGTTTATCGACATTGTAACATTCTTTTTTTAGGATTTTAAAAGACATTACTAAAACAGAAGGGTGTTATTGTCCAATAGACAGTGTCTAATTGACCAATCAAAACAAGGGTTTACCCTGAAGCATGTTACAATGGGTAATACCTCACATCATTCAGAACACGTCAATGATAACAACTCCCCCATATCCTAATGTAGTAAAGACAAGCAAAACAAAATTTTGAAATATAAAAACGAAACGAAATAGGATCTGTGTTTTAATGAGATTGTCGCAACATTGGATATTAAACTTATTGTTTGCATTACTAATGCTTAAGGAATATCGAACTGTTGAAAGCTATTGAATTCAAGTGTTAAAAATAAGGCACACAAACATTGCCATTATTTGCGTTTCAAGCAAATCACCTACATGTATAGGCCTGGTATGTGCTCAAGGTCAATCGCACTAAACTACTTGAGTTTTATTTTTCGAAAGGGCCGACTCTTTCCCTAGACTGACTCTTTCTCTAGACTTTTGTTTATTTATTTCTCTACGGTTGGCGGTAAGGGTTGATCCAGAACCAACGCGACGAGGAACCGGTGATTTGTAAAGAAATGTTCGAACCTTCAAAGGTTTAGAGAATTTCAAAATGGAAACCCCATGTGAATTAGTTACCTGAATAAACGTGTACTTTAAGCTTTCTACCACTTGTATCTCAAAATGTTATACGATTCATAATCGCACTTTGTCGACAGATGTAAAGATATCGATGCATGATAGGTCGTGTCTTTTGATACCTACGTTGGGGTTTGGAGCGGTAAACTGTTCCGCATTCCAACAGTATTTAAAGGAGTTAAGTCTGTAACTCAATAGTTTCCATAATTTTCAAAATTAAAAACAAGAATATTGATGTTGTTCTCTTCCGCGAAACTATAGGATCCTTATGTCTAATATTTAAGACACAATTAACATTTTATAATCAGTACACGAGTCGTGTACCCAATGGTTTCGGGTGATGAACAAATAAAAACATATCCTACACCACAATGTGAAAGTAAAGGCGGATTCACAAACGACTAAATAATAATTAAAACGTGTAAAATGCAGGCGTAAACGATTGTAGTTCAATTTAAACTGTTCACGTCTTCCACTGAACATAGTTGATTAGAAATTACCATATATTTTTTTTCAAAAATTGAATATAAACAACTTTACAAACATACATAAATGGGGTTTAACGCCCATTCGACACAAACTAGGTCATTTCGGGACTAACATGGTTTTAATTTTATTTCAATAATTCGCTTGCGCGTAGGGGTAATAAGCAGTGAGAGGAAACCGGGGTGCTTTTACAACCGCTTTTGTCTATTTCAAAACTACAAAAACAGAGCCATATTTTTTTTTCTCAAAAATTGATTATAATTTTTTTATATGCATTCATAATAATATATACTCTTCAAAAAAAGAAACGCACAACCCATTTTTCATCATTTTTTTATTTGAACCAGGTCTTTGTTTCGGTAAATCTTACTTGTTTTTAATGCCATTATGTAAGGATAAAAGAAATTCATTATTGATTTTAAAGGTAGGGTCACTTATTGTGACTGGTCATCCTTTTTGTCGAAATTTTTTATCGCTTGATTGCACCAAGAAACATGAATTTAACAACTTCGCGAGCTTTTCTCATGGAACCTAAATCTAAGGTCTTTAAAATCCCTGGGTTCTCGGTTTCCAAATCAGTTGCACATGTAAACACTCAAAGACCCAAGTGATGCCACATCCGAACGAAGACCAACGCAACAACGCTATTGGTGGCTTACAGGCAGGTGACTCCAAGACAGATATAGCCAGGCTGCTGAATGTTTCCCTTAGTTCCATTTCTCGCCTTTGGTATAGGTACCGACAGCGAAGTTCAATACGTGAACGCCCAAGCTCAGGCCAAACAAGTGTGGTCCCACTTGTCCTGGGTCGTCACTTCCGGTTACGTCATTGGCGTAAATGGTTTTCAACAGCGACCTCTACTGCAGCAGCAATTCTCGGACGGCGTAGAATCTCGTACCAGACAGTAGGCAAACGCCTACGTGAAACCGAATAACGAGGCAGACGTCCCCGTTAGAGCTTCTGTTTTGAAATACGCCGACACCATGAAATCCAACTTTAATGGGTTCAGGCACTGAGGGTATGGTCACAGCAACACTGGAGAGCAATTTGGTTTAGCGACGTGTCGCCGTTCTTGTTGCAACAAGGCGATAGTAGAACGAGGATATACTGACGACGAAATGTAACGTTGCGTTTCTTTTTTGGGAGAGTATATTACTAAGGACGTAACAGAAAATATAGATGATTTGGTCGGAATTCGCGTGAAATTTCCAAAAACCTTTGGATGAAGGATTTGAAGATCTAGACCTGTCCGTCGCAGGGAAAGAGTCGGTCTAGCATTTAATGCGATTTATTGAAATAATTATTAAATGTTTGTGTGAAAAAGGATTATTTTAAACACGCTGTATAGTAAATTAGATTGTTGATTAAACAATAATCACGGTTGATGGAGGAGAAACGAAAGATATAAAGACACTTAATAGATCATAAAATCCATATAGCAAAACTCAACTGTTATAGTTGTTGATATCACAGGGTGCGAGGTAATAACACAAGCCATAAGGCCATTGCACACGGATCAGCATGTAGGCGCGAACTATATGGCGACATCATTGAGTAAAATGTGTACTTCTTTGCACGCAGAGCCAGAAAAAGTCATCGCAAATTTCCTCCACGCATGATAAGACAAAATGAAATGGGGTTTAAAACCATACTGGTCTACACTATTAGGGCTAAGGAAGACGTGCTATGAGCGAATTTCGCCCGGGCAGCGGCGGTCAATGGTGTACTTTCATGTGCATGCAACAAGGGGTCTGTACCTTGCCTCACTGAGGACATGTAATTTTAGACTTTAACTCGGAATTCCCAAAGCTGCTATAACAAAACAATCCTATTATTCATTCACCTCCGAGATCGAACCAGGAACCTACAAGTTGGCAATCCACTGAAGCGAACACTAGATCGAAGACAGTCTAGCACACATGACGATATGTCTGGATTCTGTGTTCGGAGGGTTTACCTCTGTTTACATCTTTAGACCTTGACGAAATCTGACGCGCTAACCCTTAAACTATCCACACATGACGCCTACGCGATTTCCGTTAACATCT
Source organism: Patella caerulea (assembly GCA_036850965.1). NCBI lineage: Eukaryota > Metazoa > Mollusca > Gastropoda > Patellidae > Patella > Patella caerulea. The sequence continues at coordinate 38,864,254 of JAZGQO010000008.1, forward strand.
GTGTCAAGCGCAGTTTAAAGTACATATGTATCGGCGTGCACAGGACCTCTAAACCTCATCAATATGTCCTCCCACGGGTAGAATATGACAGGACGAAATGAAGAAAGCTATTTCTACAGGCTCTTCGGTGATAATCGCGTGTATATACAAAAATTCTGAACCGGTTTTGACGTAACGATTCATTATTCAAGAGCTAAATTTGTCTAATTCAGAACTTTTGTTTGGCCTTAAATGTAATATAAATAATTAATTATATATTTATTATCACGCCCCGCTCAAGATGAAGTAATTGGGCTAACATTTGCAGCTTATTCCCTTGTTAATATCTTTAAATTGCTATAGCGAGAATTGACAATTCTCTGTATAAATCTCAGGGGTCATGTTGGATAAGGTGCTGGTTCGCTAGCCTGGAGGACGGGTGTTCGATCCCTACATTGGCCGAGAAAGGTCATCTCGATTTTCCGGCGTGATTTCTCCTTGTCTGTGATGCAGAAGGGGCGCCTGACAAGGACAGCTGCCTGGTCGTTCGAATGGGACGAAAAACCGAGGTCCGGTGTACACATTGGAATGCACGTAAAAGATCCCTTGGCAGTTGGAATTCGATATAACAGTAGGCCGTAGCGCCGCTGTCCGGGCAAAATTCCCTCATAGCACACTTCATGGCGTATGCCCGTCTTCCATTAACCCAGGTTAGGTGCAAAAGAGTAGGACGTTAAACCCCATTTCATTTCATTTCATTTCTCTGTGTAAATCTTACATAATGCATCCTAAACTTGTGTGACCAAGAAAAGTTGTGGTAGCCTTTAGTGACCATGAATGCTGCAGTAACCGTTATGTACCGTATCTTTATACGGGTGGGATGGAACATCCAGCAATTTTCAACAGCTTCTGCGATCATGTAAATGTTGAGTGGAAAGGTTTCCAACTTTATTGATTTCTCTTTGACTATATTAATAAACTAAAAATCAAAGAAACACCACAATATTGATACACACTTTCGTTTCAGTACATTTAATTAAAAGAAATTTATCACCCAATGACATATTTGACAGTAGATATCTCTTGTATGATAAATTACCTAGGAGATATCGCTTTACATGAATTTGTTTGGTCAATTAAAAAAGGAACTACTTTCTTTTGTTTTCAAGAAACCATTTATTTTAAATAAAAAGTGACCTTTTTTGTTAAAAAGAACCTTTTTTTAATTTGATTGACCTTGAAGGAAATACAGGGTCAATATATAAGACTTTGCAATAGCTAAACTGCTGTCAAAAACTGATGTATCACTACGCTGTAATGTAATTAGATTCAGTAAAAGTGAAATCTATACTAAAGAATTATATTTATTTATTTGTGCATGTAAGAAAGGATTGTGTGATAAATAAGATCTCCAACTCGTGTTTTTTGTTATCACAAAATATTTTTTAAGATCAAGAAACACTCGTAGCAGATTCTCTTTGTCCCATCGGTTCACCGAAACACCACATGAGTCTAGCTTAAAGGGTTGAAGACATAAATCGAAAACCAAAAGACGCTTTACATTACAAAAATACAATACTAACTGTTAGTTGCACTCATTTAACAATTTGACCGATCAAAAAATTGCATTTTATCTGATATCACTAATGTTCTGTGACTGTCGTTTGTCGGGGATCACGGTGGCTTAGTGGGTACAACGCTAGTGCGCTGGAGGTCGAGAATCCATATTGTCAGCGATGCAGGACGGGGGGGTGGGGGTGGCAAGGACAACTACTGTCTATTCGTTCGGATGAGTACAGGTATTAAAGATCCCTTTACAGTTAGAATTCAATTTAAGAGTGGGCCTTAGTGCCGCTGCACGGGCGAAATGTCCCTCATAGGATACTGCATGACGTATGCCCGTCTTCATTACCCCAGTCCTGAGCAGAACAGTAGGATTTTAAACCCCATTTCATTTCATTTTAATAGTTTGTCTGTTCGGGGTTGGCGCTACATGAGGGCTGTCTGAAACTTCCAATCAATGCATCATTTTGAGGTTGAAATGTGCTGATGTATATGGGTAACTCGTACTATGGAGTAAGATAGGCTCGAACTTGTGAGCAACTATGGGTAGGTGGCGTTGACCTACTACTTCCGGTGTCAGAGTTACGGACACAACCTGGTCAGCACCGGATTATCTGCTATGTTTACTTATATTTTCGATGTACACATTCGCGGGCACGTAAGAGATCCCCTGAAAGTTGTAATTCAGTGTAAGAGAGGGCACAACTTCCCTCATAGCACACTATGTGACTGACGTTCCTCTTCATAGGCCCATTTGGAGCAGGGGGGTTGGGATGGCCTAGTGGACTAGAGTGCCGCACTACGACCTCTAGCTGGTCGGTCACCTCTGGCTTGCGGCTGTGGTTTCGATCCCTGGTGTGAGCGTATGTGGCATGGAGATAGGGGCGCCTTCTCAACCTCGTGGGTTTCCTCCGGGCACTCCGGTTTCCTCCCACTGCTAAAGACCCATACGCGCAAGCGAATTACTGCAATAAAATGAAACCATATGTTAGTCCCAAAGTGACCTAGTTTGTGTTGAGTGGACGTTAAACCCCATTTCTCTCTCTCTCTATTTGGAGCAGAGAAATAGAACGTTAAACCCCATTTCATTTCATTTCTTATATTTTTGTCTCTTCTATTTCACCCGTCTTCCAGTCTGATCATAATGAGATCCTACTTCGTTTTTTTTATAGTTCAAAATTTCGTTTTACTTGTACATGTATTTACTACACTAGAATATTGAGGAGTTGTTATATAACCGCGTTCTGGTTGATGTGAGGTATCCGAAACCATGGGTATCCCAGTACAAATTTCAACGCTGATTAGTAAATCAAAAGGCTGACGTCATATGACCAAAAACCGCTCGGGTGACCCTAAGCCTGACCTCCCACTATAACTGGTGATGTCTTCATGTAGTGAACCTGTCCAACCTCGTGGGTTTTCTCTGGGTACTCCGGTTTCCTCCCACTGCTAAAGACCCCTACGCGCAAGCGAATTATTGAAATAAAATTAAAAAACATATGTTAGTCCCAAAATGACCTAGTTTGTGTCGAGTGGACATTAAACCCCATTTCTCTCTCTCTCTCTCTCTCTCTCTCTCTCTCTCGTGTAGTGAAGGCCATGGAAAGCATAAAAACAATAAGAAATATACATCTGTTTTTTAATCACATTGTCCTTCGTTGTAAGCAGAACACAAGGTGGGCATCTAAATACACGTTTGTGATATTTTAAAATGAATATCACAAATATATATAAAAAAAAAACTGTTTTAACGAACGGAATAAACTACATATAAGATATTAGGAATTCCTATAACCACAGGAAATTATTGGTCTTTCAGTTGTAAGTGCGAGCAATAAGTGGTAAAATTTACACAAAAACCTCCTGGTGTTAATTTCCGCTCGAAATAATATGAAGCAGAAATTTTACATAAAGTGGTTTCATTTCTTTTTAAAAGTTCTCTAAGAACACAAACGACCTATATAATATTTTGAGGTCAAGCTATTTGTACACCCTAGATGCCCACATCATTCAGGATAATAGACACTGACAGTGAGCTGTGAGGACTTTCTGCGTATTCTCTGTAGGATAAAGCACGAAACTGGGATTATGTTAGGGAAATGAAGGGTAATTTTGCCCGAACAGCGGTACTACGACCTACTCTTATATCGAATTCCAATTGTCAGGGGATCTTTTACGTGCACGCCAATGTACACGGGACCTCGGTTTTTCGGCCCATCCGAACGACCAGGCAGTTGTCCTTGTCAAGCCCTCCGTTTTGTCAAAATGTGAAATAGTGATATATATATAGACATTTGTGATATCACAATTGGTGTTTTGTATTAAATCCTATTAATTCATTATTGGCATCAAACGGGGCGTTTGATTTGTCTCTTTAACAAGTAGAATGTGAATGTATGCCCACGTAATAAAGAGGCGATCACAGCATCATACATTGTCAACTACGAATCCATTGTATTCTGGTGGATAGAGACGGTCCCATAAACAAGTTCCCAGACACGTCGAACGTCTGGTGTCTATTTGTAATACCTTTAGAAGAATTTTTGCTCGAGAAATAAGATGGCATATTATTTCATTAATTGATATCTTTGGCAAGTCGGTAGATTCACATATATGTAGGTTTGTACTAAAATCAACTTAGTCAATGATTGACATATTGTTATATAAAAAGAGGTATAGAACCATATCTTTCAACAAAATACACGTGATTCGAGATATTCCTATTGCATCATTTGCTTAATTTAACCAATCATTTCGTCGATTGTACAGGTTCCTGGTCATGAACATTTAGATACCAGAGAGAGATTACCATCTGAGTTCCGAGAGAGCAGAAAACCCAGTGAGTTTGGCTGACTAGTGACTTAGAATGATTGCTGTATTGTAATCTATACTATGCTTGTAATGTATCCAGCTTGATATAAAATGTAGAAACGAACAGATGCATTGTTTTTCCTGGTAAGACAAACGTCTTAAGAAAACAATAAGAAGAAATACACAACGTGAAGGAGAAGCAAATACGATCCAAGATAAACCCAAGGCGATCACAAGACTACGAAAATATGTAGTAAGAAAAGATGCACGGGTCATACGTAGGATGTGGCGACCGGCTTGACCACCGCCCGCTCTCCACGTCTGACAGAAAGACCCATGGTATTACATATTTTTTCTGTTTTATCTAGTTAGAACAAAGAGCTTAGATTTTAGGATCGTTCGAAATGTATTTTTAAATTACTCTTTCACATTGTTCTACTTTATCTCGTTAGAGGCTAAAATATTATCACTAACGATCTTTCGAAATTTTTACTTTTAAACCTTTTTAAATCGGTTATGTTCCATGGGCCCCTTGTAGTCTTCAATAGTCCAATCGGGGGGATCACGTGGCTAATTAGTGGGTAAGGTGCTGGTTCGCTAGCCTGTAGGTCGGGTGTTCGATCCCTGCATTGGCCGAAAAAGTTCATCTCGATTTTCCGGCGTGATTTCCCCTTGTCAGTGATGCAGAAGGAAGGGCTGAGAAGGACAGCTGCCTAGTCGTTCGGGTGGGACGAAAAATAAATCGAGGTCCCGTGTACACATTGGAGTGCACGTAAAAGTTCCGTTGGCAGTTGGAATTCGATATAAGAGTAGGCCGTAGCGCCGCTGCCCGGGCAAAATTTCCCTCATCGCACACTGAATGGCGTATGCCCGTCTTCTATTAGCCTAGGTTAGGTGCAAAAAAGTAGGACGTTAAACCCCATTTCATTTCATTTCATTAGTCCAATCGGACACTAAACCTCGTATCATTTCATGTTTCGTAAATATTTAAATATTGTAGTTATTATAAAATGGACAAAAGACACGCACAGCACAAGTCCAAATACAATATTTTCCAGTGCTATAGGTTGCAGATGATTTCAAGTTGATCATAGAACGGATGTTATCTTTCTTTGAACACGACAAGTTGGATTAGTCTAGCGTAAAGTTGATTGCCTCTCTAAACTATTATTAGCCATGATAAGACCCCAAAACTACTTTATTACATTCTATTGAAGAATGATGGATGAAGAACGTTAAGAATCATCCCTGGTATAAGATAAGATTCAAATGATATTTAACCGAATATTGGTAGGATATAATCTTGTAGAATCATGATAGGATTCGTCGTTACTACTTTTTTCGTTTGGACTAAAACTTATAATTAACTTCCCCCATTGACGTCACTGCTTATTTCATGCCATGTCGGGGCCTAGAATTCTTTTTATGCCTACACATTATGATGATCTAATCTTCGATGAACCGCTAGCTCGATTAAAACTGTATGCCAAGAGTATTTGCCTAGGACTTGCAATTGTTATCCCGAGATCTTCAATACACTCAAGACCTGAACGAAGTCGCAAATTCAACACATTTTATTTCATTTTACACAAAACCGTCAACAAAGCTGGAAATTGGGGCATAGGGACTAAATATTAAGGCCACTTGCAGATTTCGCCAAGGTCACGAAATGTAAAAGTGCAAAAGTTGTTTATTTTGTTTTCTCTGTCTTTAACCTTTACCCATTTTGCATGGCAAGTTTTGTTACCCGTTTGGTTTAGATTAGAAGGATGGGATTCTGCCAGAATTTGGTAAACATTCGTGATTTTGAGGCGGAAAGATAAGAGAGTTAAGAGGTTACAGGGGCGGACAGTTAATCGTACGCTATACTACTTCTAGTTTCCATATCTCAAAATTCTTTGGACTAATCACATACGTTCTTTTTGTCACATATTGTTCCAACTATTGAAGGAAGTGTTCAATCCCTATTATAATGTGGACAAGAGCCGGTCCAAGAGACCAAAAATGACATAAGAGTGAATGGGGAAAATAATGTGCCAATTATACTATCGATATATATTAAATGTCTCCCTTGGTATCAGCCTCCTCCGATTATTCCACAATCGACATTCCTTTATACTTTCAAGTAATGTTCGATGTGGGTGATTTTGCGGATGAAAGGGGTTACTTACACATTATGGGTGTTATCCGGTCCATAGGTATGGATCATTAGAGAGAGAGAGAGAGGGAGAGAGAGAGAGAGAGAGATGTGGTCCACTCAACACAAACTAGGTCATTTCGAGACAATCATATGGTTTAATTTTATTTTAATAATTTACCTGCGCGTATAATAGGGGTCTTTAGCAGTGGTAAGAAACCATAGGACCCGGATAAAACCCACGAAGCTGGACAGGCGACCCTACTCATTGTCACGTACAACCGGGGAATGGAAACCACGCCAGTTGACTCAATGACAAACCCTATGATACAGAGCGCACGCGCTAACCATTCGTCCCCTCCGTCAACCTCACATCTAAATAGAATCTCTGCGGTCAAATGATTACTAACAAAGTAGGCTAAATAGAATAAAGAAGAGCTATCGCCCCGTCGGTGTACTATGGGGAGAGTCTGTCATCTACACCAATTTTGTAATGCTTTCCGCGCCTTTCGTTCTCCATTTGAACGGCTATAACATTCTCGATCGGATTGAACGAACCCCCATGTGCCCGTTGATTCGATACAAGAGAGGGTCGTATTGCCCATGTCCGGGCAAAGTTACCATCATAACACACGGCTTGGCAAACAGCCCTCTTTATTGATCCATTCGGAACAGAAGAGCAGACCACAGGTAAATGGAATCCGGATTGGAAAATCCCGTAGTGCGTAATCGGCAAGCACATCGATTGAACGCAGTAGCGTAGGTTTACTGAACCGATTAGTACGCATAGGTAAATTATCTTCTTGAACATGTGTACTGCACACACTTAAATTCATTTGCTGTATTCACCTGTCCAACCTCGTGGGTTTCCCACAGGTTCCCTTATTTCCTTCCACTGCTAAAGTGTTAAAGATCCCTATGCGTACGCGCAAGTGTATTATTGAAATAAAATTTAACCATGTGTTAGTCCCGAAAAGATGTTACTCTCTCTCTCTCTCTCTCTCTCTCCGTGGGTTGGGATGGCCTAGTGGTCTAGAGTGCCACGCTTCGATCTCTAGCTGGCCGGTCACCTCTGGCTTGCGGCTGCGGTTTCGATCCCTGGTGTGAGTGTATGTGGCGCCTTCTTAACCTCGTGGGTTTCCGCCTGGCACTCTGGTTTCCTCCCACTGTTAAAGACACCTACGCGCAAGAGTATTATTGAAATAAAATTAAACCATATTACTAAGTTAGTCTCGAAATGACCTACTTTTTGTTGAGTGGACGTTAAAACCCATCTCTCTCTCATTGTATTCGTCTATGATGTTGCTGATTGATGAACAATGGGAGACAACTGTTCTATTTGTGAAGACAGGACAGTGGTTATTATTTTACGAAGCGCAAATTCACCCAAGAGAATATATCCTAAAGAAAATATCCTAAATGTAACTCTAAGGGCAAACCTGTAGACAATATATGGAAAATAATTTACAGTGAGTGTTATTTTGTAGTATTATATCTTCTACTGTACTATTATAGCTTTTTTCTACTATATATTTTGTCATTCTTTTATTTCAATATTAAATCTATGTCTGTTTTTCAAATGTGTTTCATGTATGTGCTTTAGTTTCGTGAAGTCTCGATACTCCATTTAAAACAACATGAATCACTTGCAAACTATAATATCTCTAAAAGGGGAGGGAGAGAGAGAGGGGAATGGGGTTAAACGTCCACTCGACACAAACTACATGTAGGTCATTTTGGGATGGTTCAATTTTATTTCAATAATTCGCTTGCGCGTAGGTGTCTTTAGCAGTGGGAGGAAACCGGGGAACCCGCGGAAAACCCATGAGGTTTGACAGGCGACCCTTCTACCTGCCAACTACAGCCGAGAATTCGAAACCACGCCTGGCCGTATGATACAGCGCGCGCACGCTAACCATTCGCCCCCCTCCCCGATTCTTTAAAACAAACATCAGATGAAAACTGGTTTAATAACGTTTAGTATTTACAAAGGCAAGCAAACACGGGATAGCCATAGCACCCGAGGGGCGTACCCCAAAGAGAGCTGTAGAGGATGTACATTACTAAGTAACCACCACAGTTGGAATTATATAAAAAGAAAACCAATTCATCTCACAAAATTATACTTCTTAGATTGGCCAAAGAGAAGTTTACTATAATAGCCGATAGCCGCAGTGACTCAGTGGGTGGGTCGTTGGCTCGCTAACTAGTAAATCCGGGGTTCACTGCCGGTCTTGGCCGAGAAAAACAATAGGTACCGCGTACACTTGGGAGATGTAATAAATAAAAGCAGGCCGTAAGGCCTCTACCTGGGGAAAATGTTCCTCATAGCACACATTATGGTATATTACCTTTGTCATTAGTCCGACGTTAAACATTTCGTTGTGTGCATAATCTTTAAATGGCATTCCCACTGTTTTATCATTAATTTCATTCTAAAAGGACGACATTATCAACAGAAGCCTCTCAATTTCCTAGTCAATGTCTTATAATGCGTTTGTCGCGTCATAAACAGGGGTAAAATATCATTGCTTTTAATAGAACATATTATGGATTTTCAAACCTTAAAATTTCTATAATTGTCATGCTGTCATGTGATATTTTACGGGATGGCATTTATAAACGGTCGCAGTTTTAATGAATATCCGGAATGATGAAACCTCAGAGTCTATATTGCTTCATTGTTTCAGTTTGTTTGACTCACGCTTCGATATTTGTCTTGGATGGGGCAACAAACACAACGAACTTCCGTGTACATACCGGGATGCACGTCAAAAGAATAACGCTTAGCAGATAGAATTTGTTGTAAGAGTAGGTCGTAGAGCCACTGTTTGAGTAAACGTTCTCCTCATAGCAAAATGCGTGGACTAAGCTCGTATTCGCCCAACCGGAGAAGGACTATAGGACGCTAAACCACACTCTACTGTATTTCATATACCTGTACAACCCCGTGGGGTTTCTCCGGGTGCTCCGGTTTCCTGCCACTGCTAAAGACCCCTATGTGCACAAGGGAATTATTGAAATAAAATTGAACCATGTGTTAATTCCGAAATTACCTTGTTAACCCCCCCTCTCTCTCTCTCTTTCTCTCTCTATCTCTCTCTCTCTCTCTCTCTCTGTTATTCAGATCAGATGAAATTCAGACCAGATTTGATCTGATCTGCATGTACTTGATGTAGGACTTTGTATTTTCTGTTTGATCCGGTATCTTGTATACTTTACTCAACGAATCACGATTGACTACAATAAAACGTGGAAATGCCTTATGTAATCTATAATAACATGTGCAGCTTCAAAAACAAATTTTTAATGAGTGAAATATAACATCCCGTAGTTTTTGATTTGTGTTTATTTCCGCAAATAATAGTCTGTTTTTTTGTCATAGACTAGATACCGTTTGGACTTACAAATAGGTATGTACCTTTTAATGACATCCTTTGTGTTTGAATGAGTTGGGCACGACATCCTTTGTGGTGTTTTCCTTTTATTTCCAAACATAATGAATAATCTCATTTGAATTATTTTACAAATATGTACTAATAATAAAGCTATTTTAAAACACCTCGTCCATCATCAGTTTAACATCTAATCGGGCTTTTACTCTATACTGCCAATGGAGGAGAATTTTGCCACAATACCGGCTTATCAGGGGCGGATGCAGAGGGGGGGGGGGGTGTCCAAACCCCACCCTGCTCAGCTACATAAAAAAAAAAATAATGCCTTGCATCAATGAAATTACATCACAAAGTGATCCTACATCAGTATAAAAATGATTTCTCTGTTTAAAAAGCTCTATTTGTATGTATGAATATGTAATTTAGAGACGATGATGGCAGATTTCCTTAACTGAAACCTGGCATCTTCCCCTCGATCAGTCATTATGTCAACTATGACAACTGATCGTCTAGAGGGATTTTGTTAGTTCCACATTATTGGACTTCAATTTACTGGTTTGGTTTAAGAAAATTGATGCACGAACAAACATTATATAGATTAAACAAGTGTACTTACTTATCAATATGTTTCACAGAGAATTTCTTATGAATTATCTCTGTAACAGATGACTGTCCACAACACGTGCGTTGACTGCACACGGTGTTAGTCATTGGCTCAACGGCTCGTGCAATGTTTACTTAACACCTAACTGCTTCAGGCAAAATGATGCATTTTACTCATTTTAATACCCATTAACACTAAATAGGAAATATTTTTTAACTACAAATACTTCAAACGTCTTTATTTATTTTCTTTTACCTCAAAAAAATGTTTGAGAATTTAATTTGTCGGAGTAAAAAAGTTAATATGCCGTACTCATTAAGCCTCGTCGATGTCATGCTCATCAGTGATTGTAGCGGCCAAGTGAATATTTACTGAGGGATCAGTTTGATAACTTATATTGAGGGCCACGGTATGTCAGAGGGTAAAAAGTTGGTTCGCTAACCTGGAGGTTCCGTGTGTCATCTCGTGTTCACCGGAACTATCTGGCGTCGTTCTCCGTTTTCACTGGTGCAGGGCTGAAGTTTGGCGCAGACAGTCAACCTTTTGTCGCTTGTTGCTGCAATAGACAACTACTGGCAACTCCGAGCAATTGGCAACTCGAGGTTTCCCGTGTGCGCTGACTGGCAACGAGAAGCAATTTTTCCCCGGATGTATCCGGAATGCCGATATCACGTGATCATTCAAAATAGCGCCGTACATACAACAACAAATTGCTCGTCTGCGGCGGTAGGCGACGCCATCTTGAAGTATCACATGACAGTAGAGCGCTCGCTGATTGGACAGTTAACAGTTGCTTGTTGCCTGTTGTCGCCTACCGCCGCAGACGAGCAATTTTGAAGCAACAGATGAACAATTTCTCGGCGACGAGCGATTTTCTGTTGTCCGATTTCAAACATGTTTGATATTTGGCAACGAGAAGCAACTCGGAGCAGCAGTAGACAACTATTGTTGACCGTTGGAGCAGACGAGCGATTGTTTCTTTCAACGACCAGCGATTTCACTGTTGTCTGAAAGTTGCTCGAAAAAGTTGCCCGTCTGCGCCTGGCTTTACGGCATGGCAAGGGACACCGCATAGTCGTTTGAATGGAGTGTACATATTGGAGTGTATGTGTTAGGCGCAGTTTGCCTTCCTTGCGCAGATTACCCCTGCGCATGCGTGAATCTCCGTCTAATTTTCGATGAGCAATCTGCGCGCGCGAAGTGAACTTTGTCCGGCTTCAATCTGCGCGCGCAGGGTGCAATCTGCGCAACACAACAGGGGTGAAGATTGCGCCTAACATATGCAATTGATCTTTCAACAGTCAAAATTTGATTTAAGAGTTGTCTGAGCACAATCTCCCTCATAGCACACTGGAAGCATTGGCGAATGCCCGTCTTTACTCGCCCAGTTGAAGCAATAGCATGTCAAGTCCACTGATATAAGTGTTATTAAAGTAAGATTCATGTGTTTTACAGCCTATCCATTCGTTTTTACCAGGCTTTGGTTATGATATTAGTCTCGGTATAGGTAGCGCTTCGGACATAATCTCACAAAAATTGGTTAATCTTTTATGATATCTCTTAATGAAATAACTAATAAGATCATGCCAGAATTAGCTTCTGTTCGTCTTAATTCCCTCTAACAAAGTTAATAGTTCGGAAACGTGTTTTATAAAGACAAACATATTCATTGTTTTTACAATAGAAGTGGAATATTCGTTCTTGAAATTCTTTTATTTAAAAGGTAATCACGTAGTCATAATTACTTCGTGAGATTGCTGCTTTGTATTTGCAGTAGTTGTCTTTGAATTGTGTCCCAGAGCAGAACAGTAGGCCGGTAAACCTCATTTAATTTCATTTCTTGAGTATTGTCAATTCTAGATTCACTTATCCTATATCCAGTGCTTTTTGTTGTAACTACAGTAACAAAGTACGCGTGACCGGGCGCACTGAAATACACGATTGATGTGATTTTCAAAAGAAACAATAGCGACGTATACCATCTTTCCACCTGAATAACAAGATATTATCGAATAACAAATAACTAGTTAGGTATAGATTTATGACTATAATAGGAGTAATTATTCGGGAGATAGCGAAATGGGGTTTAACGTCCACTCGACACAAACTAGGTCATTTCGGGACTAACATATGGTTTAATATTATTTCAATAATTCGTTTGCGCGTGGATGTCTTTAACTGTGGGAGGAAACAGGAGGACCCGGAGAAAACCCAGAGGTTGGACAGGCGACCCCACTCCTTGTCACGTACAACGGGGAATCGCAAAACCACGCCAGTTGACTGAATGACAGACCTATTGACGTAACGCGCCGACTCTAACCATTCCACCATCCAACCCCCTCATGTCGATAGCACGACCAAAAGTAATTGGCGGCTTTGCATCCTTAATTTTCTTTTATCCGACCGTGGGAATGATACAATGAGAGTCGTCTGAGAATAATGAACAACGTTTGAATAATGTATAATCTAAGGATAAAGACTTATGGATATTTTCCTGTCTGGAATAAAAATATAACTGACATCTTTTATTGTCATGATGGAAGTTACTAATCATTTGCATGTATTGTATTTCATATATGATATCCTGTTGGTGGGCGTTGAATCATCTGGGTCAGCCAGATCCCAGACATCAGCAGGTTTATTGTTTTTATCAGAATATGAATATAGGCTACACTTATGTTACCAGTGAATAAATCATTTATAAGATGTAGTCGATATCCGTTAGATGGCGCCAGACAGGGTAAGCTTACTCTTCCGGACACCTGTTACCACTGTTTGTCGTTTATTTTGTACACGGGGAGCAGTCCATTTGCTAATTACACTAGTTCGCCTATAACATTTTTTTTTTAGGAATTCGAATTCTGTTTTATGTTTTGGATTGTTCGTACTTGGTTTTATTATTTTTTTTTTGTTATATTTACCGAGAAAATAACGGAGAGAGAGAGAGAAATGGGGTTTAACGTCCACTCAACACAAACCAGGTCATTTCGGGACTAACATATGATTTAATTTTATTTCAATAATTCGCTTGCGCGTAGGGGTCTTTAGTAATGGGAGGAAACCGGAGTGCCCGGAGGAAACCCACGAGGTTGAGAAGGCACCCCTATCTCCGTGCCACATACGCTCACATCAGGGCTCGAAACCACAGCCGCAAGCCAGAGGTGACCAGCCAGCTAGAGGTCGAAGCGCGGCGCTCTAGTCCACTAGGCCATCCATAACATAACAGAAAACCTTGCGAATACCATTGAGGTTGCTGAGGGCGCTATTCTAGTGTTATAGTCTGACCTGATGATAATTTATGGTTTATCTGGCACTGCTTACTTAATGTCAGACAATGACCACCTATTGCCATGTTACAACAATAATAAATGACAGCTAATCGAATCAAAATTAACATCGTTCTCACGCCTCCATTGCAACAACAGACTAAATGAGAGAATGGGCGAGAGAGAGAGAGAGAGAGAGGGAGGAGGGAGGGAGAGGGGGGTGGGTGGGTAAGAAATGTGGTTTAACGTCCACTCAACACAAACAAGGTCATTTCGAGATTACCACATGTTTCAATTTTATTTCAATAATTCGCTTGCGCGTAGGGATCTTTAGCAGTGGGAGGAAACCGTAGGACCCAGAAAAAAATCAACGAGGTTGGACAGGTGATCCTAGTCTTTGTCATTTACAACAGGGGAATAAAAACCACGCCAGTCGACCCAATGACCTTATGATACAGCGCACACGCGCTAACCATTCGACCATCTAACCCCTCCCCAAATACGTATATGATGTGGCAACCAATACTAGGATTCAACATTAGCAAAGGACAGTTCATATCTTTTTGGCATTTTGTAAGCTTGATGGCACCTCTTCCATAAGCTCACATTTTCATGCGGACGTATGTTGTCGGCGCTCCTGTCCACCTGGAACGTACAGTCCGTCCACAATTTGTTTGTGGAAACTCTACAGGTCACAATTTTTATCTGATTTCGAAGAAATGTCGGCATATCTTGCATCTCCATGATAATGGTTATTTTACAATATTAATCTATAGGCATGATATTTTCAACGGATACAGATTATGTCCAAGGGTCTCGGTTCCTTTCGATATACATGCATATCAGACCGTAATGTCCTGGATTATGACACCTGAGTAATCTGGTTGTATTGGTGACGACACTAACTCATTCTTTAATTAATGATATTACTTGAACTTTTCCAAACATTTCTCTGGATATAGCCATCATCATTATCAACCCTTTAGTGGGATATAGGAACAGAAATTCACATATGCGCAACATTTTCCAAAAATGTCTATTATTATGGCATTGTGGTTGCCAAACAATTTCAGATGTTTTCAAACGCTCCGACTGAGCTAATGAAGATGGGCATACACCATACAGTGTGCTATGAGGAGCATTTGGTCCGGGCAGGGGAACTATGTCCTGAACCTTTTATGGCCAATGTATTCACGGCACCCCGACGTCCCATCCGAACTACTATACATCTATCCATGTCAGACTCTCCATTATGCACCATTGACAGGGGGGAACCACGGCGAAAAATCAGGATGAACTTTCTCGGCCAATCCAGAGATCGAACACCCACCTCCAGTCTAGGGAGCCAGCATCTTAGCTACTTAGCCAACGCAATGAAATGAACTGGACAGGAATTGGGTTTAACGCCTTACTGTTCCGATTCTACTGGACTAACAAAGACTGCCATACGCCATGAACTCTGCATTGAGGGAAATTGTGTTTGCCTGGCCATCAGCGCCACAGTCTACTCTTATATCTTTTTCTAACTTAAAGGTGTCATTTTACGTGCATGTCAATATGTAAACCGGAACCCAGGGCGGATATTCTGAAATCGTGAAAACCCTATGGATTAACGCCATGGTATAGTGCAGTTGTACGGAAGGAGACCATTGTGGATACCGCGGATGGTATTCTCACGGACATGCCTTTAGTATTAAAGGGCTGTATGCCCTTTCTATAGTATTACATGCACCTGTAGTGAGTGGTGTTAGGACATATTACTTCCAAGCTAAACTCTTTAATAGGGAACTAGGTTGCTTGTTAAAAATAAAAGATTTCATAAAAGCGGGTGTTTCAAGATAGGTAACACTTTCAAGTATTCTTTAAACTTATTCTTATATTTCCCTTGTTATTTATTTCTTAAGAAATGTTAATATGGCACTCTGGTCTGACTATTGGACCTTTACATAGCGTCAATATCAGCACACCTATCAAAGGGGAAAACATGTAAATAGTGATCTGGACTACTCTTTGACATAGCGGCTTCATATTACCTCTTTATATTTAATAGAATAACAGTAAACAGCATAGGGGCCGAACAGGGTGATCTGTCCTTCGTTTATACACTTAGTAGTCTAGACTATGTCATTCAGCACACATAGATCCAGCTACTTCATAATTTGAGCACAAATCTCTGTCTTCAGTGGCTGCCATATCCCAAAATGTGAAAATTGTGCATATTGTGTTGTAATGGGCTCTACTCCGTTTCACATCTGGCATACCTGCAAAGACTTAATAAACATATTCAATACACTAATACACACAGAGACCAAATAAACCTAGTCAATTGTGTATTACATAAAAGCAGAATGATTACTTCTCAAAGTTATCTATGAATACTTAGGCGATACTCGATTCACAGTTCCGGAATTGAATTCCAAAACTGGTGTCAATCGAGTGAAAAGGAGAATTTCGGATTACAGCGCATGCGTCGACTGTATAAAAAGTATCCCAACCAATCATGACTGCTGAAACATATTTTTTACTTAGGAATACGTCACGATTCTACTCACTCCACCTCAGCTGTCGGGACTGGCAGAACTGTGACAGGACTGAATTCCGCGTCACTCGATTGTAATTCTGTCGATTCGGGACGTTCTGGACTGTGAATCGAGCATCCCCTTAGTGTTTCCGACTACAATCGCTGCTCTAGGACTTAAAATGTCCTTAGTTTCTGTTCTCAAGCGGAGTTAACTGTAGACAGATAGCGTAAGTTTACTATGTAGATTATGGGTGAAATGTTCACCATGAAACGTTTTCCGGGTTGGTACTGAAAATAGAAATAGAAATTCTGCTACAGGGGGGAACAGGAACAAACCTTATGTCCTGTACATTGGGACCCACTTAGTCGAGTGGGAGACAGTGGTGTGGTGTAGCTCCAGATATTGCAAGCTGTGTTGCGGAGAGTATCAAAAGAACCGATATAGGGGCCGGGGAAGTACTGGGGTCTTTGAGTTAGATCACGTATCCCGCCTGTCGGTTCGCAATTCTCAGGTACTGTGAGAGAGCCCCCCCCCCCCTCCACCAATCTAATGGATCAGGTGTCCTCCCCAACCACCACCACCACGAGCGCAACTGGCTGTAAATGGTGCTTTCCAGAGTATATCCTGTGGGTTCAGCTTGTGCACAAAATGTCACAATCTTACGAATTTAACAAAAATCTTGGTATCACTCATGCCATTTACTAATTCCTCTGTTTACACCAAATATTTCCTTGTCCACTTTAAAAAAAAAACAACGACCAAACTGGATTCTTTTCCTTTTATTGACACTATACATTACAACAATAGAATATATACACGCACATAACCATGGCTATAACACCAAAAACACAAAATCAGTATGCTGTACAATCATTAGGATTGTTTTTGCTGGTTTGACGCGTGCTTTTAACTAAATTTTAATGACTTCGCTATAAAAACCGTGAATAACAGCACGCACACGTATTTATTTGTGCTTTTACGCAGAAATATGTGTACTCGTTATTTTTTGGTTATACTTTCTTCGCACCAAAGAATAAAACCTGACGTGCAAGCCAATTGTATTCGCCTTGTTTGACTTGTGATTTGAACAAAACGGCTTCACTATAAGAACACCAGGGAATAACAAGCTGTGAAATATTAAATATGATTGTCTTTCTTCATATAAAAGTTCAAATACAGATAATAGAAAATGACTATATTAAAAATTTCGTTTCACAATAAAATTGCTCTATTCTGAACGGATTTCTGTGTGTTTGAAGTTTTGACAAGATGTGGTGTAGGTTGTTTATTGCCGTACCAAAGGTACTAGACATTCAAAGTCTTGGTCCGGCAGCAGGTCGCCATTAGACATTTTTTTGGTTTGGTTATTTAGTGGGGTAAAGGTTGTTTCTATAAGAATTCGACCTACTGAATCCAGGTTAAGGCTTAAAATGGGGTTTGGCAACTGTACTATCTTGATTACAAATTTTATCGTTAAATATTTAAAACGCATAGTGAGGTCATTATAGGTTTTGTATGTAAATACATGTGTAATTCAAAATTCATATAACATTTAAAGACAAAGAAAAGATCCCCCTCCCCAATAGGCAGATACCGTTTTACACAGTGTATCTTAAAGGCAAAGGTGTGTTTTATTTGTGTATACATCCGTGGTGTATCGCTGCAGTACAAAACAAATAAAACAGTGTGCCAATGTATTTGCGTCCTTAACAGTTTGGGTGACATCCCACCAGGCACCAACCCAGGGTATGTTTGTTAGTTATTCACGTATTACTTCAGTATTATTAACAAAAAATAATAAATTGTCAATTTTAATGTTTCAAATATGGCTCATAGACTCGTATTGATTGATAAAATAAGCATTTTGTGTTCTATTTCTTTCTGGTTTTGCATTAAAACAACGGTTATTTTAAGATAAACTACACTGGTTAGCTGCGTTTATTGACAGTTGTTAAAATATATCACTCCATGTGTTCAAAGTTGACAAAAAAAGTACAACAAGAAACGATTTTAAACAAATCTAACCAAATTAATACACAATAGCTGCGATACTCTACGAATTATTTTAAAAAAAAAAACTTATTACTAAGACGATTGTTCAATACTCCGCACCATGCGTTCAAATGTGACAAAGCGCAGATAATAAATGATACGTAAAAAGTAGAATTGATGGCTAAATTGGAAACCAACCAATTTACGACGCTGAAATGGCCTTATAACTCGATTGTTACCGTGTAGCTGAGTTGAAGACAGGCCTAATACAAAAAATAGATTAGGTCATTTCGGGACTACTTCAATAATTCGCTTGTGCGTAGGGGTCTTTGGCTGTGTGTGTGTGGGAGGGGGGGAATCCACGAGGTTGAACAGACAACCCACCTCCTTGCCACCGAACCGAAAGCGCCATGTTGTATGGATGTAAACGCTAGATTTGAGACGGTCTAGCACATATGACGTCATATGTCAAGTGTCGGTTAGGGTTAGGGCTGCATATTTCATCGCGATCTCGAGATATAGACAGAGCTAGCGCTAAACCCAACCGTATCCCTAGACATAGCCCTAGTCATTACTCTAACGCTAATCCACAATCCACATACATGACGTCATTTATGCCAGACCGTTTTCGATCTAGCGTTCTCCTGTAGGAATGGGTAAGTCTTCATAAATATTTTCACTGTTCCGCTCTGGCATATTCTACACAGCCTGGAATTGCAAACAAAAACCCCCACGGATCATCCATTAGGCATACTGGATGTCTGCCCCCTGGGATCTTGTTCCGGATGCAAAGTCAGCGGTCAACACGCCCCATTTTGTAGATTATAATATCCTCACCTAAAACTCCGTCGTGTTGACACTCGTCATTTTACCAAATTTACACTGCGCATGATTGGGTGGTAATCGTGATGACGTATTACAGTAGCTACGGGAACATAAAACACCTTTAAACCCTCTTCTGAAGTTCTGACTGAAGACACTGTAAAACAAAGGGTTGACTGCGGAGTTGATATACGCTACGACCATAACTAGCACCTGGATGTTCCAGTGATCTTGAAACGCCCGAGGTTTAAAAGCGTGATAGAATAAGAGGATTTGGTGAGGGGAGTAACTGACGAAATAAACAATAACACTTAAAATAAGCATCTTGACAACACCACGACGAGCCTGTACCGCCTCCGATGAAATTTCCTTCGCGGATCCTTTGTCATCCAGCACGTGCAATCTTCTATGTAGTTCCTCGGAACGATTAAACAAGTGCTTCGATACAATGGTGTACAGGACAACTTGTACAACCAAAGGCCCCAAATAAAACACCACAAATTCACTGAATTTAAAAACCAGATAATATTTCTCGTGGTAGGACGGAAACGCCAACACACAAAAGTTCAATGACGTCACTTTAGGTCGTCCAGGTTGGATTTCATTAAAGGCTAACGTTGGTGTTCCGAGCAAACAGGATAAAGGCCATACTAAACCAATAGCGATTGTTATCCTCTTCCGGTTACACAGGATGTAGGCTTTGATTGGATGGATTATCCCAACATACCTGGAAAGAGAAAGATGAATAGTTCTAGGAATCTATATAGCTCATCAGTATACATTAGATCAAAGTAACGAGCTTTATTATTAATTTGTTTGATACAACTCTGATATTTATGTTGATGGCTGATACATTACAAAGTGAACAGCCTGTTACAGGTGAGGAAGCGGGGGTGGAGGGGGATGTTTAATATGCTTTAACTTGATTGATGTATTTGATGAATCGAGACTATGTTTATAACCCATGTTTTACAATGTGAGCAGCTTGATACAGGCTACGAGCGGGGGTGGAGGGGGATGTGTCTTTAATAGATTTGTCTACAATAGTAATGATTTTTTTCGATGTATTTATTTTTTCGGTGTATTTATTTGATTCATTTTAAAAAGTGAGCAGCTGCTAACAGGCTGCAATAATTTCTGTATGAAGTGGAGTGCGAACCTACTTTGTAATATCTAAAATAGTAAACGACACTGCGTGTTTCAACTCCAACGTTTTAATCTTCTTAACCTCCGTTTAGCGAATATCAATTTGGGAGTGGATGGGGTTTGTCAAGTAAGGTCTTTTTCTACCGGACGCCATCCACAAAATCATGGACAAAGATACGTTCCCGTGTACGAATTGAATGATTTGATCATGTATTTGGAAAACTAATTAATCTATCAAAATTCTGCTTCAAATCCTACTCAAAAGAACTATTTACGCCATGGAATAAGCCGTTATAAAAAAATATATTAAAAGAGGTGTCACGTGACTTCGACGACGGACTACCTAGCAACGAGTGCGACGTCAGAGGAGAATTCATTGCACACACAAGACGATGTTGTCTTTAATCTTCGTCCATTTATCATAAATATCGAAGCCTATTTAAATACTCGGATTATCCTAGGACATCGTCTTTTTCCGTGCTTTTTATCTCAGAAAGTACAGCCTTTGATGTCACGCGAGCAGACAATCCTAATCGTCGGGCTGTCGATTAGGGAACCCTTACATTTTTGTCCTGTATGCACTCCATGGATGTTTTTCAGGGAACCCAGGGTTTTTCTAAGATTGTATATTTCTAATTGCTATATATACAAAAATTGCCCTACTTTTATTGGAAATAACCACCCGATAAATAATTTTCTGGGAGAGTACCTTTAAATGAAGAACAGGTAATTTGCTTGATATACATGTATACGCCAAAAGTAAAAGAAAAAAGAATTATTTTACTATAAATTAAATGATATAATTATTCAGTTCAGCACACGTGCTCTAGACTGGGATAATGAAGGCTGATATATACCATACAGCGTGTTAGGAAGTTTTAATTCCAATTACCCAGGGATCTTTTGCGTGGACGTAAAAGTGTCCACAGGACCTTAGACAACTGTACTTGTTAGGCCTTCGGTTTTGCATCCCATCAGAACGACTAGACAACTGATCCCTGTAAGGTCCTCTCGATGGACTTTATCGGTCAATCCAGGGATCTTACACCCGACGTCCAGACTAGCGAGCCAATGTCTTACCCAGTTAGTCACCGTGGCTCAAAAACAGTATGAAAAAATGACACAGTACACAATGATATGGAATACAGGTCATTCCTGGCTTCTGTGCTGGTACTGAACAATTTAACGCAGTTTTAGGTGGCAAAGAGTTCAGCTAATCAAGCCTAGATGTGGTCTGGAAAGTAGAAAACTCTTTTCAGGGATACTCCACCACTACAAATGTCCGTAGAGTGTTTTTGTAATATCTGAAAATGTACGGTACACGTCTGTTTAGCTAATCTAGCCCAGTTGGGACATGGTATTTTGGGCGTGGAATGCCACACCCACCGCCGATTACCCGGTAAATTTTCATTTTAATGATACCAAAATATACATGCATTGATACAACATAAGAGAACATTGGTATACTTTTCAACACAAGGTTGACCTCCCATCCCCACCCCTTAGGCTCCCACTCTAACGGGGAACCACGGTTGCTAAGTGGTATGACGCTGGCTTGCTAGCCTGGGGTCGCGTGTTCGGTCCCTGCATTAACCGAGAAAGCTCATCTGGATTTTCCGACGTGATTTCCCCTTGTCAGTGGTGCAGGAAGCAGGCCCATATAAGGATAACCGTCTAGTCGTACGGATGGCACGACAAATATCCCTAGGCAGTTGGAATTCGATAAAAGTGTAGGCGCTTGCCCATCGTCATTAGCCAAGTCGGAGCTGAACAGTAGGACGTTAAACTCCATTTCATTTCATTTTCTTTTTTATTTCACATATAGGTAGTGGTGTTAAAGGAAAAGAAACACATTTAAAATTTAAATAGCCTTAAATGCCTAAAGTTGATTGCTTTTTATACTGGTGTGACATTCAAATTCATGCCCTGGTTTATAGTTTAACTACACAGAACTAGTATAATCTGTAAACAGGTCCCAATTCTAAGGAATACAATTCTGCTTATTACTGAGCGACGTTTCGACTGGTCTTCTATAGTCGTTATCTAGTATAATATGGTCTGTGTATTACCCATAATCGTCATGTCAAAAACAACTTGATGATCATTTCATTTGGTTAACCTTTGGGGGATAAGTCGTCGCCTGAAACAACCATTTTCCGAAGAAATCAGAATTAGTAGTAGGAAAAGTGACAAGATATTATGATCATTTCTTCAATATAATTCCCTAGCCGTTCAAACATATTTATCGCTCGATTTATTTTTAGGAAGTCTACGTTATCAATATTTGGCACCATTTATTCACAGGAAAATAAGTCAAATTTTCTTTTCACGGAACCACAAACGTACAATTGCATCTCTTCGGAAGTCAATCTGATTAAAGCATAAACCCTATTTCCTTTCACTTTTACTCTAGGATATGTTTATCTCAAACATTTGAGAGTTTTACGAAATTGTATTCGCATTATCGGCCTTATTATGCCAAACAAAAGTGATGTTCTATAATCAAGGAACTCATTCAGCAAACTCTAACCGACTAGATGACTTGCTTCACCATTTCAATTATGTCGTTCTTGTATTCATTGTGGAGTTCTTGTTAGAGTGTAGCATGTATTAATACAGACCTCAAACGATACAACACGACTGCACCTAAATCCATTCACCGGGATTTGTAAAGTATATGTTGTTATTTATTGCTTCCAATGTCTTAAATTGACGATTGTAATCGAAAACATTAAGTATTTCCCTGCTTCCGTGTAATAGATGTATTTAGTCTTTGCATGTATAGGGGGGGGGGGGCGAATGGTTAGCGTGCGCGCGCTGTATCAACTGGCGTGGTTTCGAATCCCCGATTGTACGTGGCAAGAAGTAGAGTTGCCTGTCCAACCTCGTGGGTTTGTCTCCGGGCACTCCGCCCCCCCCCCCCACTGCTAAAGACCCCTACGCGCAAGCGAATTATTGAAATAAAGTTGAACCATACGTTAGTCCCGAAATGACCTAGTTTGTGTCGAATGGAAGTTAAACCACAATTTCTCTCTTGGTATGTATGCCAGTTGTGAAACGTAGTAGAACCGCATGACAAAACAATATACTATTGCGGCCATTCACGGCAGAGAGGTGTTCTCAAAGTATGAAGTAAATTGACCCCTGTGTGCAGAATGTCTCGTCCGTAGAGTTCTCTTATTCTTTGTTGGTGTGCGTGGTGTGGGTCATCTGAACTTTGTTATGTGGTTTGCTGTCTACGTCACAACTTCCAGATTTATCAGTCGTTGTTACGGATAAACTCTCGCAAATATAAATGTTATAAACCATCTGTAACATTATTATTTAATAAATATCAATAACATTGCTCTTTTAGAAGAAACCATTCTGGAACTGCATTCGGAATCTTTGACAGCTGACCAAACAAGTATCGATAAACTGCCAACAATTAGGGGGTACTTTGATCACACCAAAACATTTACATTATGGTTTTTTTCATCTAAGACGACATGTAACTTCAAATGAATACGAATTCCCCGAAACAAATTATCTATGTTCTAAGATGTGTATCCTTTGAAACTTCAAAGCCCGCGCAATACTACAAGTAGTCCCGTTTTTGTTGCATAATGGTTTAAACAATATTTATTCATCCTATATAATGCATTACAGATTTAAAAGATATGATACAAAAACAAGCTTATATGTAAAGCTTATATAAATTTGCTTCATTTATGGTTATGTCAATGTGTGATGATAATATACTTGTTTTTTGACGACAAACTCAATTTAATAATAATAATATATGTCTTCGTCAATATCGCATGGACATTTTAACGATTAACTGTTTCAAGTTGTCATATTCGAAGTTAACAATTTGAACTCCCCAATAAATAGTGTTTACCGATTTCATGACATGGAACCATAAATTTGGTGCTGAAGGGATGTCATAACAATTTCATGGCTGATCCTACACTCCGATACTTCTTTTAGACTTATAACAAATTACCGCCAAACTTTCCAAGATATGACACATAAATGCCATCTATAATTACTGATGTTAAGAACCGAATGGGCGCCTTAGGGAATATGTCCATTCTGTACAGCACATCATTAAACCTTTCGTGCTAAGACTGCTTAAACTTATATCTGGAACCAGTTTTATCACAACATGCGATAATACCTGACACTAATATTGTCATTTAAACACCTCATCGATACATTATATTCTTCAAAAAAAGTTCTTGGAACTACTTGGTTGTGATTAACACACGCGTCATCCAATCCCCTTGAGAATGATTTGAAACAAAAAAGTATATATTGTAACAAAGAGCACATAATCTAGGTATATAAAAAACTAACGGAAATAAAAAGTGAATTCATGCATTAATTCTATTCATATATCCAAAACATGTCATTGTCTGATATTTGGACAAATCGACAATATAGCATCATGGAAATTGTTAAAGGGGCTAAACCTCTAAATCAATAAGCATATTAACTATAATATTCCAAACTTAAAAACTCGGAATTAGATTTTGATATTTATCCATTTCAATCAAAATTGTTATTTAACTGTAAAATGTTGAATCCTAATATTCAAGAGACAATGGACATTTCAAAATCGGTACACGACTTCGTGTACCCTATGGTAACATACTTAAAATGCAACCCAGTAAACGAAATATTTCATGTAAACGTTTAAGATACGGTATTATCTCATGTAGCACGCATGTTATCAAGTTATAAAATTTAAACATCGGTGAATGGCACAGGACACCAACCCTTTCTTTAATCCAAAACCATAGCTACCAGCAACGTGGAGGCATCTCCCTCAATCCTTTAATGGCAGCTTCACCCAGCAAAGTGGTAACTATACCTTTAATCGCAACTTCACTCAGCAAGGCGGGGACCATGCCTTTAATCGTAACCACACCCAGCAAAGCTGAATAATTATATTGGCAACGCGGGGACATATCCTTTAATCTCAACTTCTCCCAGCAAAGTTGGAACTATAATCGCAACTCCACTCAGGAAAGTCGGGACCATATCTTTAATCGCAACCCCAGCAAGCAAAGCGGAATAATTCTACTAGCAATATATAGGACACCATAGTATCGGATACAATTAGTGTTTTAATACAGGGTTTAATTAATTAAAACAATCCATACGACAACAATGACTAAACAATCTCTCAAAGCTTCAATGGTCATCTGAAAATTGCGAAAATTAATTTACTGAATACAAAAATAATGTTTATTACTTAGCGTAACTGGATTTAATAACAAAAACAGCAAGACAATAACTTAATGATCTCCTAATGCTTCAATGACCATCTGAAAGATGCGAAAATTAATATTTGTAGCGTTTATTACTCGATCCGCATAAGTGGGTTTTATTTTTAAAAAAAAAACAATCCAAAACAACACATATACGACAACGACTAAACAATGCTTCGATGGTTATCTGAAAGGTGAAGAATATTAATCTATTAGTAAGTACAGCAGGACCGCACTACACACAAAATAAAAATCCACAAGATAAACATGTGGCGACAGAAAATGGACATTGCAGGAAATGAAAAAAATTAACACATATCAAATCAGTAAAAGCAGTGCCGGACTGGTGAGGCGAAGGCCCACCTGTCAGGTCATTGACCAAGGCCCACACAACTACGCGCCAAAGTTTCCTATCTTTTCTTTCTTGTGTCCTGTCCTGCCCTCTCTTCTTTCTCCCCCACCCTTCTCCTTTCTTTTTTCGTTTTTGTTTTGGTTATAGGCTCAGGTGGACAGTCCGCACCGAGTAAAAGGATCCGGGGTCAGCCGTAAGCGTCCACTGCACTCAGAAAAATGTTTATCTCCCAAAAGTGAAAATTCAAGACAACTCGAACATTAAATGTGTGTCCTGCTATAGTTGTTCAAAAACAGATAACGACAATTGAGCGAGCTGATGAATGACTACCTTCATGGAGTTTCAGACTGCTGGTGTAATTAAATTCCCAAAGCCTAAACAATTAGGACATCCAGTAAGGATTGTTTCATTGAGAGAAGTGGTTTTGCATTCGTTAATTTGCTTGCGGAAAGGAAATCGGATAAAAAAAATCCCACGAGGTTGGGCCCCACCCTACTCCCTGTCACGTACAAGCGAAGAATCGACACCACTCAATGACACGTGTTCACCATTCGGCCGCCCAAACACCCCATTTATCTTGTAAGACAAACTAAATAAAATAAAACCAAGTACGAACAATCCAAACCATTAGGCAAAAATCGAAGTCCTAAAGAACGTAATAGGCAAAATAGTTAGGCAAAGTAGGGTAATCAGCAAATGGACTGTTCATCGTGTACGAAATACACAACAAACAGTGGTAACAGGTGCCTGGAAGAGTAAGCTTACCCTGCCTGGCGCGCCACACCCGCCATCGCTGCATCCAAACTACTAGGCAAAATGTAGGTAAAATAACGTGATTGGCCAATGGACTATAAGTATGCAAAAATGCACGTGATGAACATTGTTAACGGTGTAGTAGACATAATCAGAGAGATAGTAAATAGGATACGCGTCAATTAAATATATCAAGAATAATAGCTGAGAGCGACATGTTATATTTACCAATCAAGTCAATATGACGGCCATAAAACTTTTTAAAGGATTTTATAAGTTTAGTGCGTAAGTATCCTTGTAGTTGAAGCTTAGTTGACAAATGTCTCGATCTACTTAAAAAAATCAGAATAAAAAGAACTTGTATTTTATCCAGATAGCGCAAAACTCCACAAAAGAAATCAAACTGTGGAATTCGTTTTCATAGCTTCGTGTTTTCAATTAATATTATAGCCGAACGGACAACACGAATTTAAGTAGTATAAATTAATCAAGTGGCATATCAAAACAGATCGTTGCAAATTGTGGAGATATTTCCTAAAGATATCAAGTCGTCAAACATACTGGACGAGCGATTGAAATCGATCAGTTATCAAATTCAACAATTTAACACCGGCGTAGTAAGTCCAAAAAAATCGTTAGGGTAAAAATACGATATTTATTTTTACGTGTTGATTATATTCTTCCAGAAATTGGTTCTTTCGGCACACTTGGGTTTATTGAATAGAATAAACAAGAGTTGTATTATTTAGATGGACAACCTCAGGCTACAGACACAGGCAGATATTGATATATTGTTCATGGCTAGTTATACAAGTGGTCTATCCCTTTTTTTAATAATCTTTTGTTCAGATAAGATCAATGATCGCAAAATCGATTCCCTAATAAAGTCATAAGATGACTCGAGCGGTTAACTGTCGACCGACTTCTTGAAGACGTAGAATGGATGATGCTTCGAGTTGTTTTTCAAAAGTATTATATCCTGTTCGATATCACCTTTTTTTAAATTTTATTTTGTCTTCGTCAATAATCTATTAAGAAAATGGTAACACAAATGGACTCTCAAATTGAAATGGCTATGATATTCCAAATAAAAATATTTGTTATGTTTTGTATAACCTCTTAGCGCCGTTTTATTAATATACTGATCTTGCAGATTAGTTAGCTTATGCATTTAAATGGCCAATCTCGGTTATATGTTGGAGAATGGAACTGTTTAATTTTGTCTTAAGGGTCTGTAACATCCTCTACTTTAAGTTTGAGCAACTAACTTATACCCGCCAGTAGTCACCCGCCATGGAAATGAGAACCGGTGTCCGAAGCTATATTATACGGTGTCTGGATTAAACCAGACTTTTATTTTATAAAAAAAGATAATGTGTAGATGACATTTACCTTTCGTGATAAAGTACAGCATGTGGATCATGTCCTGTATAAATCAGGTCACCCTACTACACAAATTGCCCATACGGATAAACGGTTTTAACGTTCGCGTCCACACGGCTCAATATTTTGTGCTGAAATTTGAAACAAGGTAAATACACCATCCCTCTGTATTTTGGCGCTCAACTTATATACGTACATAGACTTATATTTTTGAGACTATATTCTACTCGGGATAGTCCCTTTAAAATATAAAGATGAAAGTAAGAGTTACGACATTTTTCAAACTCCCACTTTCAAACTTAACAAATGGGTCGAATTTGTACTTTTTGTATGCAATCTGCAGAAATACATCATACATGATTCATTTTGATAATAGCTTATGGATTAAATGTTAATGGCAGGTCTGTGACTAGTAGATGTTTATCTATCAAAACACAATTTGTTTCACAGAGAATTACTTGCGAATTAACTCTGTCACAGATGACTGTCCACAGCACGTGCATTGATTTCATTGGCTCAACGGCTCGTGCATTGTTTAAATAACGCCTGCTTCGCGCAAAATGGTGCATTTTACTCATTTTAATACCCATTTACACTAAATAAGAAATATTTTTTAACTACAAATACTTCAAACGTCTTTATTTATTTTTCTTATACTTCAAAAAAATGTTTGAGAATTTAATTTGTCGGAGTAAAAAAGTTGATATGCCGAACTCATTAAGTCTCGTCGATGTCATGCTTATCAGTGATTGTAGCCGCCAATCGAATATTCACTACGGGATCAGTTTGATCAAAACATTGCTGAGTGGTTAGCATGTGTACGCTGTATCATAAGGTATCACTGAGTCAACTGACGTGGTTTCGATTCCCCGGTTGTACGTGACAAGGAGTGTTGGTCCCAAAATGACCTTAGAAATGTGAAAATACACTCGATTAAAAGAAAGACAGACTCCATTTTTTAGAACTTTAAAAAATAATAAAGACACTCCATGTATCCGTTTGGAATCCTTTAACAGTTATAAATTACAGAAGCTGGATTTCTCATAGATTATAAATCTACTGCAACCATAACCCTTGAATGCAACAATGTTGGCAGATCGTTGGAAACAGTCATGACAAGAATGATAGTTAGATTTCGGATAGATTTCATTAAACTAAAAGTTTTCTAGAAATGAAAAAAAACGACAGATAGTTTGTTGAGTTGCAATGGCCTCTATTGAAAACATATATTGGGATAAAAACTCAGAATTCGGAGATCCAGTGTGTCATATTAATGTGTTCATCTCTACTCGGTATTATTATTTGAAGTAATAACACATATCGACTATCATGGGCCGTTAATGGCGACCATATGACGTCACGGGCACCTGCTTACTGTATTTTATTCCCACACAATAAATGTCGTTGAAAGTGGTGTCGAGTCTGATTAAATTACTCTTTACAATATTCAGTCTAACAGATTATTGGTAACCTCTATCAGAGTACGTAAATCGACCTGTTTACGGCTCCATAACAATGAATTTGCCTACATGCGATTTTATGACCATTAAATGTGTATAGCCTCCTCTTTCCCTGTGATGCAGGACGGAGGTCCTGACAAAGACATCTGTCTAGTCGTTCAGATATGACATTGACGTGTACGTAAATGATCCACTTCGCACTTGGAATACGATATATGAGTAGGCCACAATGCCACTATCCGAGGAAAATCTCCCTGAAAGCAGACAGCATGGCGTAGGACCGTTTCCATTAGCCCAGTTCGGAACAGAACAGTGCAAAGTCGTTTTATAGCTGAGGCGCTGGAGGCGCCAGCCTCCTCGCAAAGAAAATCAAAGAAGTTGAACAAATAAAACGGAAGAAAAATGCTAAAACCGATGAGAAAAATGAAATGTACCCTAGTTAGGGAGGGCCCTAAAGGCAGACAAAAGGGCCCTTCGTCTGACAAAGGGGCCCCTCTGGGCAAGGGAAAGGGCCCCCGAGTCGGAGTCAATCGTTTTCTTTACTACACTGTTACTGTCGAATCCACTACTCAATGCGACTGCAGTCATTTCACTGGTATGAAAATCATCAATCAAGACACGATCCCCGCCCCCCACCCCGGACCCCCGCGAAAGAGGGCCCTCAGAATAGTATAGCCTCAGCCATGACGGACCTTAAAACGCCCCTGGAACAGTGTGACGTTAAACTCCATTTCATTTTTTTCCTTGCAAATATTGGTGATTTGCCCTCGGAGCGGCCACCAGCCTTGAACGGACGGACAGACAAACACACACATGACAGTCTCAAATGTTATAATTAGGTCAATGGGGTGAAGGCTAATTTTAACTTTTTGGTTCCGCGGTGGACGCTCACTAACCGGGTGGGGGTTGATCAGGGAAGTTAGCTGATGTTGGTTGACAATAGTGCATGATAGTGGGCCTGGAACGGAAAGTGACTACTTGTTCAATGGCGCAAAACCCGAAGTACCGTAAAATATATAAAGTAGGGCGTAACACTGTTGTCGGGCACAATATCCCCTCGTAGCAGGCAAAAAATGAAAAAAATAATAATTTTGTCCAATTCGTCTAAAAAGACAACCCTTTTCTGCTGAACATTATACGGGAGATGGAGGTATTGGACCGACCATGGGGCCATGATGATCATATTTTATGTGCCCAGTGGCTTTAACGGGCCGCCACGCCATCACTGGAGTATGGAATGGGCTGGTATAATAGACTTTCTGGACCGGGTGTGCTGGGTGTGGGTCAGAATTCGAAATCCTGCAATGGGGATGTGAATTTCACCCGACACTGTCTCCCGCAAATTTACTAATTATTAAGTCACCTGCACCCTGTTTGTGGGGATACGCCAGAATCCAAAATTAAAAAGCAGCTTTCATGATTTTCTTTTTCGTCACTCTGTACCAATGTGTTTCGTGGCCTTCCATCACATGAGGAATCAACTAGCGCTCCCGGCAACAAACATGGAAATTTTTCAATGAAAATGTTGCTGCTGATTCAATATTCCTAACTGGTTAATCAAATGGTCAAAATTTTCTCTACTAGTCCCATTATTCAACCAGTTAAATTTTCTTCACTCTTGACGACACAATGATAACACGTTAATTAATAATATGACGATATGATAATTTCACAGGTTGATGGTTGTAAATTACTTGCAGGTCATGGTTTTGGCCTAAGTTAATCCATTATGAAATATATTATTTGACAGAGATTATAATCAGATATTGCACCAAATCGCATATTTGGGGTTCATTTTTCAAAAATGCCAGGGGGAGAGCCCACGACCCCCCTCCCCTCCAGGCTCCTCGGTCAGTAAAAGGGGCCGCTCCCTGCCCCAATCCGCCCCTGCCTGGTAACACCCTGTCTTCATTAAGCCAGGGTTAGGGTTAGGGTTAGCAGAAAAGTAAGACATTAATCTACATTCCATTTGATATTTCCCAAAACTGTGTCATTAAATTTTCAAATTTTGTTTTTGAAAATAATAGATGGTTTCTGTTTTAAATTTTGTTTTTGAAAATAAAAGATGGTTTCCGTTTCAAATCATGTTTCATTCAGAAGTGGAATTTTGAGGAACATTGTTGTGTTTTTCAACGCTATAATTTTTCTCCATTACGCCTATTTACAATTAAGTGCAACTTCTTTTCAACTATCTATTATGTTTAGAACTCTTTAAGTGCTGATGTACCCGCATATTACAATTCGGAGTATCATTAGAAGTACAAAAACATAAATATAGTTATTCATGTCCTGAAAACTATTACATGTCGCACATCCTCCAATTTTTGCAGAGAAATTCGATCAGTACAGTTAAATATCCTATACCGGTTCAAAATTGATAAATCAACATGAAAATTGGCTACAGAGACAGAAAATGGACGACCGCGTGCTAAAAGCCTTTTATATTCAATCAGGATGTGCCATAATTTCTATACAAATCTAGGTAGAAGATGCGGCAACAAGTATGTAAGAAATATAACTACATGATGAAAGAAATCATAAAAAAAACTGTCATGACAGAGATATTGTTTAAAAAAACTGCCATGACAGAAATCAGGTATACTGGAATTGTCTAAGATATTATACATGTATCTTAAGGCTGTTGTGCTAAGTACGGTTAATGATTCTAAGGTGAGATTTGAAAATAAAACCACTACTAACTGTCCTACTGATTCATCTTGCAGATGAAAGTTCAAGGGTTTAATGAAATAATTTCGAGGGCTATTCATATATTTCAAGTTTTGAAATATTTTTTAAAATTCGTTTCTCTGTTAAGTGAGTTATCGCGACTGTACCTGCATTTAAAGAGAGAGGGCGAGAGAGAGAGAGAGTGATGGGGTTTAACGTCCACTCGACACAAACTAGGTCATTTCGGGACTAACATATGGTATTTCATTTCAATAATTCGATTCCGCGTAGGGATCTTTAGTAGTCGAATGAAACCGGAGGACTCAGAGAAAACCCACGAGGTTGGACAGGCGACCTTACGGACTGTATAACAAAAACCGGTTTTGGCCTTCTTATCCCCATGACAGAAGTCATAAATGTACCGAAATCTGTTGTTCACCTCCTTACGGGCCAATTTATTTCGTTATTTTTATCCCCGTCTACGCGGTAATAATATTGGATCGGTTTTCACTTGACAGATTTAGCAAATATACAAATGTGGTCTTTATACAAATTGGGGACTTACTGCAAGCAACTCATGGAAACTGACAGTATAAACAGAGCATCAAATAGTTACACATGAATATATAAGATGTAGATCGAAGTCCATTAATTTTGTTTTAAGGAATATTAGAAGCACTGCATGGTTGTAGATAATAGGGATCTTTCGCATCGGTACGAAAACGAATACGAAAACGAACACGCCATCGATTCGTGTGTACTTGTGATGTCAATCCGTAATGAGTGTTCGGCCAGTGAAAAAAGTTACGCGTTTGGAGCGGGATTCACGTAGGTATGCATATTGTTGATTATGTAGAGTTTGTAGAATATTCTGCTTGATTTGTTGTATACATCTACCAAAATATCGATTTAACCTTTGCCCGGACAGAGAAGTGGAAATTAACGTCATCTAGCTATTTTCGTACGTCAGATTGCGAAACGGTGTGTTAGAGGATACGAATACGAATAAGTAAACCAACATATGTTTGTTTTGGTGTTCGTTTTCGTACCGATGCGAAAGGTCCCTATTACTAGACTGTCATATTACAAGTTCGTATGTCGTATGGTTTGTACGAATAGAACAACAAAAATCGAGTTGGCGTGCAAGTAACACGTTGGAATTCATTTACTGTCTGGGCAAAATTGTACTCCTAGCAAACTGCACGACGATTTTGTTTATAATTCATTAGCCCAATGAGAGCAGAAAGTGGGGCGTGTACATTTTCGTTTGCCACATTATGATAAGGTATTAGAATAAAATAAAACCAAGTACGAACAATCCTAATCATTAGACAAAATTCGAAGTCCTAAAAAACGTTATAGGCAAAATATTGTAATCAGCAAATGGACTGTTAATCAACAAACAGTGGTAACAGGTGTCCGGAAGAGTAGGCTTACTCTACCTGGCGCCACACTCGCCATAGCTGCAACCAAACTATTAAATGAAATCTTGGTAAAATAGCGTGATTGACCAATGGACTATCAATGACAGCCTACACCGGTAGCATTCCCCAAAAAAACGATAAGGGCAAAATAGTGTAATCACCGTGTACAATTAACACACACAGCAAACAGTGGTAACAGGTGTCCGAATTAGTATGCTGGTTAAAATGAAATGAAATAGGGTTTAACGTCCTGTTGGTCTGCTCCGACTGGTCTGATGGAGACGAGGAATCGGCGTATATTGTGCAATGGGGGAAATGTTGCCCGGGCAGCAGCAGAATGCGTGTTAATTATATATATTCTGATACATTATAAATAATTTCCTTTGATAGTTATAATTCCAAGATACCTTCGTGACTTGCAGACAATTTTGTGAATTGCAAATTAAAAAAAAATCGCCTGGGGACAACAACCTCAATGTTTCGAGCTCTAGGATAAGCTGATTACTATATATAATCAACCTAACAGATAAGTATATTTTTTTTTTTAAAAAAAGAGAAATATTGGAATTATTTTAATAATACGTTTGTATTTATACAAGATGTTTGTATAATGAGATTATATGTTATCATTTAGTGAAATCTGAAAAATTTCTGAGGATTTTCGGTCACATCAGATATTATTATTGGTCTTGTGAGGCTTCTGGAAATAAAGTAATTCTTTAAGGTAATGTACCACAGTCTGTCCAACAAATGTGCTATCACAGTAAATCAGGGGCGGATCCGGGGGGGGGGGGCTGCTCAGCTAGATGAAAAAAAATAATGCCTTGCATCAATGAAATTACACCACATCAGTATAAAAATGATTTCTCTGTTTAAAAAGCTCAATTTGTATGTATGTCTATGTAATTAAGAGACGATGATGGCAGATTTCCGTAACAGAAACCTGGCAAACCCCCTCCTGCAAAAAATCCTGGATCCGTCCCTGAGTAAATGTTATGTCGTACAACAGTCAACATGGTAAGCCAGAAATTCAGTCAAATTCAAAGGTGGAGAACAGGTTATCCAAAAGTTCTTCAATTCCATGCAATGCAATTGTCTATAGATGATCATGTCTGAATCATAGTAGTCATTATAAAGTCACCCACAATCCAGTACGAAAATGTAGAGATCTTTTCCGAAACGCTCAATATTAATATATGTGAATTTCCAGAGCCGGGACGTTGGCTTGCTGGAACTTGTTTGAATCGTGTATTTGATGGTACTTTTGTTTACTCTATATAAGACATGTAAATATAAGTTGATAATAAACTGTTACATAAATCACAGTTTCCTCAATCAGTGTTAATGCCAATACTAAATTTTCGAATTAAAAGAAAGACAATTAATTATTTTAACCACATATTTTTAAAAAACGCGCAACTTTCTTGGGAAATGTGTCGATTTACTTGCCGGTATCAAAAGATATATTATGGGAGATTAGATAAAGAGCTGGCAGTTCTCACTACAATAGTTAAAAACTAGATAATATACCGGGAATTGCTGAAACGTTCAGTCAAATTGATCCCTCTGAGTCAGCAAGTGTGTTATTGTCCCTTTAAAATGTAGAAGAAAGAAACACAGATATGTTGAAAAAAGGGACACAGTATTATGGTTCTCCCTTGCCAGTGAGGCACGGCGGTGAGTATGGCAAGGGCAGCTGTGTCTAGTTGTTCGGATGGGACGAAAATCCGTGTACACAATAGCGTATGTCCAGCTTCATTAGCCCAGTTCGGAGGAGAACAGTAGGACGTTAAACCCTATTTCATTTCTAGGACAGCCACGTGGGGATCCAAAGAGTGTAACATTTCATGAAGGATCTTGCTTGATGGCTAGCTTTGTTTCAAGATCACGAAACAATCTCTTCATCTTTGTTAGATGTAAAATTCAAAGTCTGTGCCAAATCCAATATATATCTGATGATAGATCTCATCTGTGTGACCGACTCTAGTACCCATAGCCACACCTTTTATTTCAGTATACAATTGATCGGCGAATCAAATATTTTGTGGGAAATCACAAGATCTAGCACACTTACTACATGATTTTAGAAAGTGCTAATACATTTACAATCACAAAAGTGAAGGCATTGATCAGATTCTACTACTGCCAGAGTACCACACGGACAGTTAGCAAAGAACTTAGCTGAGCCCCCCTTTAAAAATATTTCCCTGTTTGAAAACTGTGTGACTTAATGATATATTTCGACTAAAAAGATATTCAAGATAACTAATCTTCGACAAGCCTGTTGTCGAGGGAGGCGATAGAAGCCATGTCTGCCACCTTAAAGCGGGAATGTCATATTTTCTAAGAAAGTCAAAACAATTGTTTCTATGTTTTTTTGCTCAAAAGGTTGCCCACTCACTATTATACGATCATAGGCATTATTTCACAGGCATAAAAATCAGTGACACAGGAAATAATAACACAATTATTTCCCTTGTATTTCCAAACGTTTGAATTTGAAGTTGAAAATGATATTTTGGCCAATTTCTCAACTAGATATAGGACTGTTTATAGATACAATCTATTTTTGGGGTTTATTATAATACATTTTTAAAAAAAAATAACTTAAAAATATGAAATTGTAACTTTAATTCATTGAGGTGGGGTCCATTTTTCAGAATGTATTTTTCATTACTTACTATCAATTTAACTTAAGTATTGAAATCTAAGTAAAACTTAATAATTTTTGTTTAACTTTTACGCCGTTTCATTGCTGAATCGTTTGTGCGTTGACAACTCTCAGTGTTCCCAAAACCGCCTCGCCATATGATCAAGAAATAACAACCGCCCATTCTGTCAAGTTAGCACTCAATAAACGGACAGACACTAACCATTGAGCCAATGGCTGACGCCGTGTGATGTGAGGTCACGTCTTGAAAATAGTCTTCTTTAACATAGATAATAATATTAAAGACTTTCGTAATTGTCTGTGACTGATATCGATGCGATATAGTTAGACCGCATTCTCGATATATTAATGAGCACGGATGCAGCCTCAAAACGTATCACCGTGAGCACTGTCTCAACATCGTTTGATAACGGCCGGAAGTGTGTCATAATCGAAACACTTTTTTAATTGGCTCTGTAAATGGGCCGTTGGCGTTAAGTAATAACCTTATCATCATGGTGGGACACATTTAGCCTTGTTCGACTGACACAATGTTCGCTATCATCTTGATTTTTCTATCGCGGTCTGGGGTACTGCACCTCTCCGCACTTGGTGAACTGTGTTGAGAATGCATAACAAAGATGTATAAATTTTGTAACAATTTGACCAAATATTAAACCAAATATTATACTCACCTTTCTATACAAATAGAGACCAGGGTGAACACTGAAGCATAAAGACTGGATACCAGGATAAAGCGATTTATTTTACATGACAATAGATCCATTATCCAGCCCTTATTTATCATGAATTGGACTATTTCCGGTATTCCAAATATCATAATAATCAGGTCAGCAAACGCCAAGTTTGTGATGAGTAAGTTTGTGGCAGAGGATCTCATTTTCTTGTCACTGACAACTGTGTAAATCACAAGAATATTACCAATAATTCCTATGATACCAATCACTAAGAATAAAACACTGAACCCGATTACTTCCGGTAGTCCCGCAGCATTAAACGGAAATGAATCCATATTGGTAATGTTACGTGAGGAATTAGGTGTCAGGTTTTCTATGCTTTTGTTTAACTCCATGTTTTTGTTTTATTTTTGGCCCTATTTTATAACATTCCTATATTGCACAATCCAATAAATCTAATATGGAGAATCACCTGCTGTGGACCGCAAAGTAATAAAACAAAACTATGTCAATATTCCAAGAATATATAGGCCTACCAGAAAGCGGCTAGTGCTGGAAGATTATAACGATGTATCTTTCGTCCGCATATGGAAACACTCAACTTAATTTAAAGAGCCTTCTAGCAGGAATTTCCGCCCGAATCTGAAAATACAGCACTTTATTCAGTTTAGTTTTTTACAAGATTCGATTCCTTTGATTTATTTTCTGTCACTTTCTTGTTGTTTAAACACAATTTGGGGAGCCTTCAGGGAAGGTAATGTCTAAACACTTTGTTTAATTAGTCGTATAAAGGCGGACTATTTCATACACAGTTCCGGATTTCTCGATTGAGTGGGTTTTGTATTTTTTAACTTCCAGTCGTATTGTGCCGCTAGCTATGTTACACTGAGCCACGAACCAATACGCTAAGCGACCAAGAGTAGCAATATAACCAGAATATATATTATTTGAGAAACAATATCGAAACAACTAATACTAATTATGTTTGTTTTGAAGTCGCGAGAATTACAACCACCTTATTCAGTACCTGTTAAATGCTAAACAAAGTTGAACACAGCTGTCATTTGCGGCAGTTGCTTTTGTCGTACTTCAAGCGACAATGGCTGCTTATACGCTAACGACGGAGAAACAAGTTCGGTGACTGTTTGCAAGTTATTTTAATAAGCGGAGACACCATGCAACATCAATTCTTATTTAAATATGGCGATAAAATTAAACAAGTTGATATAACACACTCGAAGCTATACCAGACATTTTTAACGGATAACCAACCATCAGCCGTAAGTTAACCGAGATTAGCCTTGGTCCGAGACACTGTTGACGATCAGTCTATTATTACATTAGACTCTATTACTGGTGTCACGCTATTAATTTCACCATCAATCTAGATATGATCAGAATCAATCCGATCTTTCTATAGCACACAGTTTGTAATTATGTCTTTTTCCAAATCAGAATTTAATATTTCGTTACACAGTTGGTTAGAGGGTTCTCTTGTCCTCGCAACACAAACAAAATTGATTTTATACCGAGATTTCCTTTAGACCCATATAGTAATATATATCAATACTAGTGAATTGAATTGAAGTTAATATTTCCTAACACAGTTGGTTAAAGGGCTATATTTTGACGTCGCAACGCAAACAGAATCAAATTGTGTTTCCCATTGACATTTTTGTTTTAATTGAATAGAACCATATCACATTAAATTGAATCCAATTCAAATCTTTTGCATGGGTCGTACATCATAAATCAAGCCGCAATTCCATTTACCCTTTTTTTCTGGACTTCTGTGCTTGTGTTTTTCAGATAATTTGCGTGACCGGTATAACAAATGCAATTTATCACACCAGCTTTGCGTTATTATTAGATCACATTGCGTTCATTCACAGTCTTGTTTGATGATTCTTTTTCATGTGGGTGATAAAAGTCTTGTGGGTTTCCGGTTACAGTGGTGGGGAGCCGTTAATATTTTGATTATCCATAAAAGTATATGATAGTTGGTAAGAGCTCAATAATTTATTAGTAGTCTAAAACCCTTTACTACGGTGTATATTAAATTTAAACCACAAGATCCGTGGAATTGTTATTAACTTTGTGTCTTTGTAAGGTAATCTTATCCTGGGCTGGGAGATGTGTCCTTAACTAGGTAAAAGAACAAGATCAGACGTGATCAACTAGGGGATTATTTTCAAGTTGTTTTTGCCTGCAAAACAGTTTTTTTTTTGTTACTTGAATTCTTGTTGGTTCTTCACGTTTGGTGTTCGTAATCTGCCTTTGAGTTATCAATGGTAATGTTTTCCATGTAGAAATTGCTTGTAGTGTCTATTTTCCGGCCTGACAAATAGTTACTTGATTCTGCACGTTTGTACATGACATTTTCACCGGATTGTCTTGGTCTTTGTCCAGAATGATGTTATACAACTGATGTCAATTAAGGCATATGTACGATAGCATATGGTTGGCGATGTTTGATCTGAAACACAAAGATTAGAAAAGCACAAAATTAGAATCAAAATGTTATTTATAAATTGTAATATGTTTGCCAGGAACGTGGTTGTTTTTTAGGGGTTAGGAGGGGCAGTGTATCTATTCCAAAATGAAAGTTTGTATACAACTTCTAAACTGTAACCCAACCATTAACAACATCGTAATTAATGCTGTTTACGCCATGCATTGGTGGCAGCTTATAAATTGCGGCTTACCAATTGCGTTCCCAATGTTGATTCTCCTTGTCAGTGGTATAGGACGGAGGTCCTGGCGTGGACAGCTGTCTAATCGTCAAGATGGTGCTAAACCGAGGTCCCATGTACACATTGGCGTGCGCGTAAAAGATATGTGCCCGAGTTCACAAAGCATTCTCAGACTTAAGTTGAGAATTTGCTCAACTTTCAGTCACTGTTTATGAGAAATATCTTTGATGCGGAAACACAAAACTTTTGCACATAGTTTCTTATTGATGTACTTTATACATAAAAACAACAAAATTATTATAAAGGACTATATTTCAGTTACAATAAGGTAAACAAGTTTGAGTAAATTCTCATCTTAAGTCTGAGAATGCTTTGTGAACTCGGGGCCTGATATAAGAGTAGACCGTAGGACCACTATCCGAGCGGAATTTTTATCATAGCGCACTGAATGACGTATATTTGTCTTCATTAGCCCAGTCTGAGCAGAACAGTTGGACGTTAAACACCATTTTATTTTATTTGCGTATCAATTATTATACATCTACCAGCAATAAAGTCTTTCGTGCAATCTATAAACTGTGGACAAATAGTTAAAATGTCACGACTTTATATAAATAAATTTTAAATAATCGTGTATGAAAATAAGTCCCTCTCTTGCGGGGCATGATTTCAAATTCCAATCAATATGTATAACAACCGATTCTGCATAGTGCTACCTTACTGTTGTAATAAATCCCAATTAGAGTGCTTTTTCTGCATGGACACACAAGCTTCTTGCGACAAAACACAACGTTGGTAAACAGTATTCTTTTATTAACCATCATGTCAAGAATTCTAGGCACAGGGGTTGAGACCGAAGGGTAGACCAGGTCCCGAGTTCACAAAATATTCTCAGACTTAATTTAAAAATTTACTCAAAATTGTTCGCCTTATTGTAGCTAAAATATAGCCCCTTCTAAAACTTTTGTTGTTTTAATGTATCAAATACTGTAATAAGAGAATATATGCAAAGTTTTGTGTTTCTGGATCAAAGATATTTCTCATAAACACTGATTGAAAGTTGAGTAAATTCTCAACTTAAGTTTGAGAATGCTTTGTGAACTCGGAGCCTGTTGGCGAATTTTTAGAAAAAACGAATATGCCTTCTTGTCATCCCAAAATCCAACCTTCAAATGAGTAGACGATCCTTCCAATACTCTTCACCTAAATTATGGAATTCAATCTCCTCTAATAACAACCCGAAGAACTCTGAATCAATTGGCATATTCAAACAAAGACTCCAATTACACTTTGGATAATTGCTGGATCTCTTAATCAAACATGCGCCTTTGGAACCATTCATTTGGTGTTTAGGCGCTATATAAATATTTTAATGTTTAATATGCGCGGATATATAATACATGAAATAGGATTTAACACCCAAATATAATATTTCATTATAGCGATTTATGCTTATAACTACAGTAGTTTCAAAGTGGCAACAGCTTTTCATTTTAAATGGCTTAAGGAAGTAAATCAGTCATTGAGAAATTGACAGCTCTACCAACAGTTTTACGGTGTTAGGCCTTGGCTCACAAACAAAGCGGTCCGGGGTTAGACCTTGGCCCACATACAAGGAGGTCTGGGGTTAGATCCACAAACAAAGAGCTCTGGGGTTAAACTTTCGCCTACATACAAGGAGGAGTGGGGTTAGACCTTGGTCCACAAACAAAGAGGTCTGGGGTTAGACCTTGGCACATAAATAAGGGGGTCTGGAGTTAGACATTGACCCACAAATAAGGAGGTTTGGGTCCAGACCTTGGCCGACGAATAAGGAGGTACAGAGTTAGAACTTGGCCCACAAAATCAGGAGGTTAGATCGTGACCTACAAACCTGGAGAACCCGGTTTTGATCTCGATAATTGGTTACGAAAGGTCATCGGGATTTTTCAGGGTGGTATTTATCTTGTCATGGATTGGGAAGAGTCTAGTCGTTGGAATGGGTAAAAACCGGGTGTCACTTATACACGTTGATGTACACGTAAAAGAACGAGAGGTCGAACGGGGGGGGGGGATGTTAAGGACCAGAGTCTGGTCTTTCGGATGGGACGAAAAAGGACAGAAAAGCAGTTGATGAATACCATGTAGTGTAAGTTGTATCCAAAGAGCACCCTGACAACGACTCTCTGTGAAATGCGGGTTGCTATGACAGACAATTCTATGGAATCCAAATTGATTACACTCACTTCCAACTCGAGTTTCTATAAAGTCTTAATTATATTTTATTTTGGTCATGATCGCTTGCAGCAAAATTTATTCTATGGAGCTACAGCATTAAACTCGTTAATTAGCTAACGATTAAATCATCTGCGACAGGGGCATTCTGTCTACAGATAGGTGAGGTTTAACCACAGGGACTTAAAGGGATTAAAAAAAACCCTCTTACTACTGCTTGACTATAATAGTATAGTATTAGTATATAATAAAGGGATGTCAGACGCCATCTTTGTTATGACTTTTTTTTATGATATATCGTCTGCTGTCATCTCACAATACTCACTAGTTCTAACACTTCATGTCATTTTTATTGCCAACGAGACTTTATTTGATCATTATTCACCTTCCGATGTAATTAAATTGGTCCTTTTACAGCGTTATTAATAACAAAAAAAAATTAAAAAGCTATCACTTATCGATATACAACTTCGCA
Organism: Patella caerulea; assembly: GCA_036850965.1. Lineage (NCBI taxonomy): Eukaryota > Metazoa > Mollusca > Gastropoda > Patellidae > Patella > Patella caerulea. The sequence goes on from JAZGQO010000008.1 coordinate 38,906,515, forward strand.
AGCCCGGAAGTAACCCGAAATAAGGTCAAAAGAAGTCTGTATCACCCAGTTCCTTTATAAACCTATCATTACTCGATATGTGCATAGGAACTGGGTGACCAAGTCTCGCTCTACAGCGGCCTCGCTTCGTAGGCTCTATCACGTGATGTGGGTTTAACCTCCACTCGAAGAAGACAAGGTCAGTTCTGGATAACATATCAATAATTCACGAGAAACCCCACGAGGTTTGACAGGCGATCCTAGTCTATGTTACGTACAAACGAGAAAATTACATCACTTGAATCAATGACAGGCTTAAAGATCTAAAGCGGACGCGTTTAAACCATCTGTCCATACCCCTTACTTTTCAGACGGTATTTCATTGTTGCAAATATAATATAAGTTTAGCCTAAAATATACCATTCCAACCAAACTTATCAGGGTCTGTCACTAAGTGAATTGGTTTGGTTTAGAATCTCCGGTTGTACGTGACAGGAAATAGGGTCGCCTGTCCAACCTCGTGGGTTTTCTGTAGGTCCTCTGGTTTCTCCCCCACTGCTAAAAATCTCTACGCGCAAACTAATTATTGAAATAAAATATTGAACCATATGTTAGTTACCACATTACCTAGTTTATGTCGAGTGGATGTTAAACCCCATACCTCCACCCTCTCTCACTCAACCAGAGTAACCTGGCTCCATTGTACCTTTTAATTGAAAGTACGATTTTTGCATTCAATCTGTGTTAATTACTTCATGTAAAGGAAAGAATTGCGTGTTTGTTTGCTTGTTAGTTTTGCGCATGAAAAGCTGTCTATTGAAGCTGGAACACAAGCTCGTTAACTAACCAGAATTTGTTGACGTAGGGGTTGTAATTTCATTGTATTCTGATAGGTTTCTAGGTTCTACATATGAGAATATTGGTGTTTAACTGGTGTTAAATTGTTTACATATATTCCACAATAATGGCCACAAAATCATTTATGGTCTTATTATTTCTCTTCTTGCAACCTCGCTCTTCGTTGGTAACTTCATAAAATAAAGCGCTGTTAAAGAGCGCGTGGCTCTGTTCTTTAGAGAATGAATATACACACGGGGGAATTCAGGCCTGTTTTCTACTTTTCCAATCTTCTCTTATTTAGCAGACGCGGATCCAGAGGGGGGGGGGGGGGTCCGGACCCCCACCCCCCGTGCTCAGGCTTGAAAAATTTGTATGCGATTTTATTGGCGATTTAGACCTGTTATTTTGGAATTTTCCTTCCGGAAATACGTCAGAGTGAACCAAATTGAATCTAATTTACCAAATTTCTCTAATTTACCAAATCCCCCGTTAATCGGTTGAGCGCAATTAAGCAATTATCAAACCTAGACACCCCCACCCCCCTGCAAAAAATCCTGGATCCGCGCCTGTTTAGTGACAGACAATTCTTTTTATGAGTCTCATATAACAGCTATTCGTCTTCAAAGATATTATCAGTGAACTGAAAATCGACCTGAATTCAGTTATAAAGATAACTCGTGTTTTCCATTAGTTTGCGTCACTTTCTGTTTCTTTCAATCTTTGTTAAGTACCTACTGTAGCAATGATCTCTGTGTGTTAAAATTGAACCACGTGTTAGTCCCGAAATGACCTGGTTATCATTGGAGTTAAATCCCAATCTCAACCGTGAATATTGAATCTTTGGATCCCATATGTTCACATCAATAGTGATTAAAATGGACCAATTTTGATTTGATTATAATTTGAAGTTTATTTCTTACAATGCCTGTGTTGTTGTCCTTTCTGTTGGTTTGTCTTATTCGGGAGGGGGGGGCAGTCTTTATAATTGGGTAAGACGCTGGCTCGCTAGTCCGGAGGTGGTGTAATCGCTCCCGATGATGACCGAGAATGTTCATCGAGATTTTCGGCGTGATTTCCCCAGTGGTACAAGACGGAGGGCCTGTCAAGGAAAGCTGCCTAGTCGATCGGATGGGACGAACAATCGAGGTCACATGTACACATTTAAATGCGTGTAAAAGATCCCCAGACAGATAGAATTCGATTTAAAAGCAGTCCAGACAAAAGTATCTCATAGCCAGCTGTATGGCGTAGGACCGTCATCATTAATTAGCCCAGTCAGAGCAGAACAGTTGAACAGTAGGACGTTAAACCCCATTTCATTTGTACTGTCCTCGTACACTTTCAGGCCCAGCGACATAGTTGATTTTCATTTTCGTTTACTTTGTTACTGTTGTAGTTCACATATCTGCTTTTTAATAGATGATATAAACATGATTTTCGCAATCCAAGGTTGCAACATATTACCATTTGCTCCAATGTGTGCCCCCCCCCCCCCGCCCTCGACAAAATCCTCGACCCGGGCATGCTTATTATTATTAATAAAACCAGCGCCAATAGCAATTGACGTACATCCTGGATTGTTTCTCCATGCCCTACTATTATTAAAAAGAATTAATCGAGTCTGGAAGAAAGATAATTACATGTCTATACTCAATACAGTTTTCAATATTTCACATTTGGGATATTTCTAACTACAATTATTGAAACTCATAATGACATACCTAGCTTGGAGAATGCCATTTGACATTTAATAAAAGATAATAACGTGTTTGAGTAACAATTAATATCCTCAGGAGCATTCCAAGCCCAATAATCTCAGTCAACAGCAAACTAATACTTACGTAATTTGGCGCAAGAGAAAACAACCAATAGATCGCCTTAAATGCAATCTGATTAAAATACAGATCCTATTTCGTTTCGTTTTTATAGTTCAAAATTTTGTTTTACTTGTCTTTACTACACTAGGATCTGAAAGACTTGTTATTTAACTCGTGTTCGGCTTGAACTGAGGGGTCTGGCGAATCGAGGGTTTGTCTTTTTTGGCGCGAAATTGTAAGTAGGCATTATCAGCGATAGTAATCAAAACTAAGCAACAACGATTCTGATTGGTTATTCGAATGACTGAGATTATAGGGTCAAATGTCGCGTGCTTGACATCTGAACTGGCTGAATGTGACCTTCCGCTATAACTTGTTAGATCTACATGTAGTGTAGGCCATCGAAATTATAAAAACCGAAACGAAATATAGATTTGAATTTCAATTAGATTGGGTTAAATGCTGGAGATGAAATGAAATGAAATGAAATGAAATAGGGTTTAGCGTTCTACTGGTCTGCTCCTAAACTGGGTAATTGAAGACGGACATACCCAATATAGTGTGCTATGGGGGACATTTTGCCCGGGCAGCGACGCTACTGCCTTACCCCTATATCGAATTCCAACTGGCAAGGCATCTTTTGCGTGCACGCCAATGTGTACACGGGACCTGGATTTTCGTCCCATGCGAATGACTAGACAGCTGACCTTGTCAGGCCCTCCACTCTGCATCACTTACAAGGAGAAACCACGACGGAAAATCTGGAGAACTTTCGCAGCCAATGCAAGGATCGAACACCCGACCTCCAGGCTAGCGAGTCACTTAGCCTCCTTGGTCTCCTAAATGCTGGAACAATATAACACAATTCAATAGTTTATATTCACCAGACTTAGTCGCCTCTTAAAGGACAATGTTGTTGTAAGCTAATATTAAATATGTATGATAGAGGTGGTTAAACACAATCCAAATATAATTTTAACAGGGAAATATTATTTACATTATCTCTAGTAGCTAATTGAACATCATTTTTGCTTACAGACCACCCGCCAAATCTATTAGGATATGTTAGAAAAAAATGACACAGACAGAAGAAATTAGCTGATACTGAAAAAGTCTGTGATTATAGTTCACATGAAAATATAATACATACACTATTTGGATGGTTTCCACAGAATTGCAACGACTCGCCAAATTAATCATAAAATGCTCAAACTCTGTCGTATCAGTTAATTTCACAAATGATTAAGGTAAATGGAGTTTAGTATTGCAGCAATATGAGTTGTTGGAAAATTGAGTTCTCGTGGTCGTGATGAATTTAAAATGCCAAATCAGATTTATCGTCAAACCCACATGTTTATATTACCGACTGTCCTAATATGCCGAACAAATCCGAAAATGTCCAAAAAAGGCCTAAAAATTCCGAAAACATCCGAAAAAAAGCACCGAAAAATCTCCGGTGTTTAGTACACCCCTATATAACGGAGTAAAAGCACACGGAACATCATTAATACCTGAGAATATTTAAAACGTTATTAATTGCAAGCCCCCCCACCCGCCTCACACACCCCTTTTGCGTGACGAATTTTGTTGACTTGTTATTGTAGATTCAAGAAAAAAAGTTCGAACATATATGTTCTGTCTGGTTTTAGTGAATATTTATGATTTTGAGGCGGATGGATACGAGAGTTAAGAAGTTGTTAAAGTTGTGTATCTCAAGATTTTCATGGACAGAAGAATCCTTTACTTGTCACGTACAAGCAGTAAATGAAACCCAGGCCAGATGGCTCAATAGTAGGCCGTACGGTTTCAAGTGCAGAGTTGCGTATTCAGTTGTTAAAAATAATATATTTTAATATTTTGTTAAACCAAATAAATCGCAATGTCAAGAGCTAGTAATTAATGGACCCCAGTATTTTCTGGTTTTTTTGTATCTGAAATATTATAAATTTTCTATGCTTATAGCTTCCATGCCCAGTTACTTGCTGAATTAACTTCTATTATTCAACAAGCCTATCACCATGCATTCCATAAATCTGGAATATGGAACATTTTTTCGATCATCATGAACAAAACTGTAATTGTTGCTATTGGTCCATTTGTCCACTAAAAGATTTAAACGTCTATGTGTCATGAGTACCGTGCGATTTATTATCTTAAACAATAAACGAATGGCAATTCTTGTCTAATAAACTACATATTATATCGTAGACGATCTATATGGAAATACAATTTGAAGGATTGAAAAATACAGTAAATTGAAATCAGAAAAAAACTAATGAAGTTAGGCAAGCGATACCGAGAGAGAGAGAGAGAGAGAGAGAGGGGGGGGGGGGGAGAGAGAGTATAACGTTGACTCGACACAAACTACCAACACAGTAAGAGGGAAATAAGGTTTAACGCCCACTCGACTTAAACTAGGTCATTTCGGGACTAAGATATGTTTCATTTTTATTTCAACAATTCACTTGCAGTGGGAGGAGACGTGAGGACTTGGAGAAACTCACGAGGTTGCGCAGACCAGGCGACCCTTTTCCTTGATACGTACAAACGGTGAATCGAAACCACGTCACTTGACTCAATGACAGACCTTGTGATAGGTTTTAGCCGAACAAACAATGTCAGCCGCTAGAACCGGAAAAAAAAACCTTCGGGGTTGTGCAGGCGACCCTACTCCTACGTGGGGTCGAAACTACGTCACATGACAACAACATCGTTGTTAGGCTAAAGCAGCCGCTCTTAAACCATCGGCCCACCAGCAAGATTGATCTACTACATAACAAGTGTGTCAAAACCTCGTGTGACGTATTGATATGATTTGTAGGAAATACATAATTCAAATCTAAATATGAGTCACCCGTCTTACTTGTCAAAGACAACCATTATCAAAAATACTATTTCCATCTTATTTTCTTTATTGAAAGCACGCTTTCTGATTTTGTGTTATTAATTAAAGGTGCATTATGTCAGATTTCGGAAAGAATTCGTCATTTCTGATGTATGATGGTGGTTTTAAAAAATAAATAATGGAAAAATAAATACATTGAAACTTTGAATCAGATTACTATATTCTGAGTGAAGATTGGGGTTTGAAGTTTTCACAAGAACTGGCTTAAATAGCGAGAGAGAGGGAGAGAAATGGGGTTTAACGTCCACTCGAAACAAACTAGGCCATTTCGGGACTAACATATGGTTTAATTTTATTTCAGTAATTCGCTTGCGCGTAGGGGTCTTTAGCAGTGGGAGGAAACTGGTGTTCCCGGAGCAAACCCACGAGGCTGGACAGGCGACCCTACTCCTTGAAACGTACAACCGGGATTCGAAACCACGCCAGTTGACAGGCTTTATGATACAGCACGCACGTGCTAACCATTCGGCCATCCACTCTATCCACTGGCGGCAAATAGACTGGATTGTCAAGTACCATTACCCCGATAATAAACAATATAAAGGTTTAACCGAGATATCGCACGCAATTTCATATCCATTCAACATCTAACTTATTCTAAGCTATCCGATCGTTTGAACAGTTGCTCGTGGGGATGTAATCTGAATAAATGTCTAAACACTGATTTATAAATAAGACCTGCAATAGTTGGATTTAACTCTTGCATACTGGGCGCTGGAGGGGGGGGGGGGGCGCACTACCCACAAACAAAACCGCAAAAACAAACCTGCGAACTAAACACGGACTACTACACGGATATAGCAAGCATAAACGATAAAAACCAAATCAAGTGAATTGATCAGAGGTTTATTCGTAAGCGTCCACTGTGCTGTACAGACGTCAGTTCAAATATGAAACAAAACGATGCTTTACAAGAAAGACGCAATAATAAGGCCGGTCTTGACAGTAGTCGCATCCTTAATTGTTTCTTGATTGCTGTATTCTGCCATGAAAAGTGCAGTGGAAATTGTCAATATGTTTCACAGCGGTAATGCGAAAGCCCTCTTTTAACTCTGTACAAGAGATGACTGGCTTTTAAGGTCACATGCAGTACAGGCCTCTGTGTAATGTCACATCATAGGGTATTGTCTACACTCAACACTGAAACACAAACTAGTTCGTGCAGAATTGATGAAATTTACTCGTTTTTCGCCTTAAACTAAAAATCTGTTAACCAGATGTACTTCTAACACTTCTGTTTGTTTTCTTAAATTTTAAAAATTGTTTTAGAAGGAATTTAATTTGCAGAAGAAAACTGACTTAATATTGAGAGCTAATTAAATCGTCCTAATGACATATCTCTCAGTGATAGTAGCAGATAATATTTGCTGCTGATTCCTTTTTGATTGTTTTAGAACTTAATTTGCAGAAGCAAAACAGGGAATATTCAGAGATAATTCCTTTGTTCAGACGACATCCTTGTATCAGTGATAGCTAGTAGCGTCCAAGCGAATATTTAGCGATGATCAGTTTGGGAAAATGTAAGTAGATAAGATTACAGATGTGGGAAGTTTGTCCTGATACTGTGTCTTTTATTTCCATGGTAACAATGAGGAATTAACTTAAGATGATCAGACTCTCACTGTGAAATCTACTTTGTAATGCATCAGTGATAATGATATACGACATGGAATACAGATATCGATAACACCACTGACCTCTTCATATAGTGGACGTTGAAACCCCTTTTCTATTTGAATTGTCTCTTAGCCTAAAGTTACACTTATTTACGAAACGGGGGGTTGGGGTGGCCTAGTGGTCTAGAGTGCCGCGCTTCGACCTCTAGCGGGCACCTCTGGCTTGCGGCTGTGGTTTCGAGCCCTGGTGTGAGCGTATGTGGCATGGAGATAGGGGCGCCTTCTTAACCTCGTGGGTTTCCTCCGGGCACTCCGGTTTCCTCCCACTGGTTAAGACCCCTACGCGCAAGCGAATTATTGAAATAAAGTTAAACCATATGTTAGTCCCGAAATGACCTAGTTTGTGTTGAGTGGACGTTAAACCCCATCTCTCTCTCACTCTCCCTCCCTCTCTCTCTCTCTCTCTCTCTCTCTCTCTCTATTTACGAAACAACAAATTTTCTGCCAATCAATAACGATTGTTTGGCAGAAAATATTCAAATTGTTATATTACCAAAAATATATATTTCAAAATAATTTGAGTTGGTCTGTCATAGATTCAAGTGGCGTGGTTTCGATCCCCTGCTCGTATGGGACAAGGATTTGGGTCGTGTGTTTTCCATGGGTCCTCGGGTTTCTTGCCACTGCTGAAGATCCATACGGGCAAGCGAAATATTAAAATAAGATAGAACCATATGTTACTCCTAGTTTTTTATTAACTGGACGTTACCCCCCCCCCCCCCCTCCTTCGCTCGCTCGCTCGCTCTCTGTCTCTCTCTCTCTCTCTCTCTGGACATGTCATTATGGATAAGGATAAGTATAAGACGGGAACTAGCGTTGCCGAGCAACTGGTGGTACACGGTCTGATATCAATAGCAGACACAGACATATTTAATGGATAAAATTAGTTAATCATGTGTAGCGTTATGACTCTATCTGAAACTTGATGAAATCTAAATTTACTTTTTCCATGGGAGGGGAGAGCTGCGGTGGCTCACTGAGTAAGACAGTAACTCGCCAACCGAGAGGTTTCGTGTTGGCCATGAAAGTTCCTTGGTATTTTCAAGAATGGTTTCCCCAGAGGGCCTGACATGGACATTGACTTGTCGCTCTGTGTACTCATTGGCATGTACGGAAACGAACCCACGACAGTTGGAGTTCGAAATAAGGGTAGGCCTTACCACAGCTGTCCGGGCAAAATGTATGACGTAGGTGCGTCTTTATTAACCTAGTCCGTGAAGAAAAGTTGCGCAGCTGCTCGAGCAATTTATCCTCAACGCACTCGGCAAATCTCGACAGTTTCCGTAAACTACATCTAGTCTCGGATGTATGACAGTAAGTGATATGTACCTACGCCCATACATTTGCGATGCGGCTACCGGTTTACTTTAACGGGAAAACTTGACGCTATTACACAAATTGGGAACCTATTCGGCTAGCGACCTATTCGACCGATCGAGCTGCAACCTGTTCGTTGGAAACCTATTTAGAATAAAGACAACAGTCGCCTTAACTCATCTATATATCAACCAATAAAATCCAACGTTATGTCTATCAAATGAAAGTAGAATATATCATTTTTTATCCATTCCTTTAGCTCAGAATAAAAGTGTAATTTCGTCATTATCTTACAGCTGGATCGGTCGAATAGGTCGCTAACCAAATAGGTCGCCAATTTGCGTTCGGTATGGGCGCAGCCATGTTTCATCCGGGACCTATAAAGTAGTTCCAGTATGGCGGAATTCGTCATACAGCCGAGGTTAGATGTAGGTTCCGGAGGTTACGGAATCTGCCGAGGTTTGCCGAGTGATCCTCAACGCACACTGCATGCCGTTCGTTGGTCCATAAACACCCATTTCATTTCATTCAGTTAATATGTTCAAGAGGAGGTCTGACAAACACTCTCAATGGAATACAGATTTCAACATGACAGAGCTCTCTATGGAATTAAAATTGATTAAATTGGACTCTCAAAGCGAGTGTCTATAAATTGTTAAAAAGTATTCATTTGAAATCCAGATTTATTTGCTATTTCTGTTCATAATAACACGAAGACATAAGACATTAATTTGATGAAAACTTCTGTACTGTTTATGAGGCCCATTTATCAAACTTGTAATCCTATTCAGTTCATATAAACTAAGCTTTGTCAGTTCGTGAGCACCATGCCGAACGTCTTGTCTTGCGTTATTTTATTCCCACCAAACACACTGCTCTGACCAGGAATTCTAACGTTTATATTTACACTCTTGTCTAACCAATGAAAAACGCCAATGTTTATTTTATTCATACAAAACACTCTGATCTGACCGCGAACTCCAAATTTTTATTCATATAAAATGCTCTGATCTGACCGCGAACTCCAATTATTTTATTCATACAAAACGCTCTGACCTGACCGCGAACTCCATTTTTTTTTTATTTATTCAAAACTCCAATTATTTTGTCATACAAAACATTCTGATCTGACCACGAACTTCATTTTTTTTTTATTCATATAAAATGCTCTGATCTGACCGCGAACTCCAATTATTGTATTCATACAAAACGCTCTGACCTGACCGCGAACTCCAACATTTATTTTATTCATACAAAACGCTCTGATCTGACCGCGAACTCCAATTTATTTTATTTATTCAAAACGCTCTGATCTAACCAGCAAATTCTTTGGTCTGTGCGAAATAGCACTTACGGCTGTTTGTGAGCTAGGCGTATTACATGTTTTTAATTTGACTTCGAAATGTGAATTATCGCATTTATGTATATGACAAGCTTGTTTCCAATCCTCGGATTGCGAAGATAAAAACGGACTGAAATACGACAATGATTTAATTTATAAAGGGAGAAGTGAGGCTGAGTCTCGATTAACAAGTAACGTTGCTACGTAAATAAACAATCAATGTCAAAACTTTAAATAGAATAAAGTAATTTGAATGAAGTTTTCAATATATTAATGCTGTAACTATTATAGCAAAAACGGGCCCATATTGCGAGCTGGAGCTAGAGCTGGTGTCAGTAACACCAAATTTCTGACAATGAAACAACGTATTCTCTATTGGGACGGGATTCTTGATTTTCTGTCGTTAAATTGGTTTTAATATTCGCCATCAACAAAGACGTTACTATGCTGGATTTATACTTTTTAAAACATTTAAAAAACGAAAGATAAAACAAAATGACAGAAAGTAATTATGCACAGAAAAGTGCGAATATAAATATACACGAATCGTTTAAATAGTTGTTTATGTACATACCGCTCTGCAGATTTCGCCGACTGTCGCTTCCACAAGAAACTCGATTCCAATACCACTAACACTAAGATAGAGAGGGCTTTTATAAATAATTCCAAGGGAAAATTAGAGTTGTCTCCCTTGGTGTATTGATCTTATTGAACTTAACTTTTGATCACGCATATATCGACATTAAAAAATAACAGAACTCCTACAAATTCTGTAATTCATTGATCATCTTAAAACAGGAAACAGATATGCCTAAAACACAGACGCTATTTCCTTAGCTCAAAAAAACAAAATCTCAACATCCTAGTTCAGTATTTACAAATTAAAGAAAATCTTATTAAACACACTTTTCCGCTCAATGCAAATGCCTCCGTTGAAAACTACAAAGAACCTAATTAAATAAATAATGTAACTATATATTGTGATGATCTACTTTATCGTTTTAAAATAGCTTCAAGTTTTTGTACTAAAAATATTGATATTTATATGGTAACATGTGCGGGAGTGTGTTACAAAATTGGGGGGATATATAATTGCATACCCTCACGAAATCAATTAGCAATCTTATCACAGGGCTAGTAGACAGATCACAGGTGGTCAAAAGATGGCAGTAAACATGATAAGTCTAACAGACAGACAAAGGTCGTTAGGAAGTCATTAATCATCACAGCTGTCCCGAGTTACGCAAGATCTTGAATAGTAAAGCAATCTGCACGGGAAGCTTAATCTGTTATTATATAATGACCAGCTGCCAATCCCGACCATAATATAATCTGAAATATAATACCTGGAATTAGTTGATTGGCCAATAACTATATGTCCGTCCAGGTTATTGACCCACCCCGACCATCAGGTTACGATGCATGGGTGTGGTATCAAGAAAACAAGGCTGGACATGGATTCGGCCCAGGAATTAAAAGATTAGACAAACCGTTTTGGGATGAGGCAGGTCCAGGAGGCCGTGCTAGGCGGGCGCCTAGTCAAGGTACCTCAGGAGTACTATAGACAGGTCTAGGAGTCGGAGACGAGACGAGAGCTTCTGGAGTTGGCACACTCGTGCTAAGCCAAGCTAATTAAGTCATGACTCCTTCCATATAGTTAGTTCTACGGTCGTTTACATCACGATGTTTGTACCTATTGTAAGAAGCAGAATAAAACCATTATTTGAAGTTATACCAGTGTTGTCATCTAAGAACCTGATTTAAAAGAACAAATACTGTCACATATTAATTGGTGCCGTAGACCAGACCAACGCTTGAAGTCCTATTCCACTAGAAGACCACAGGCCACAGATTTTAGTATTCACAGGTAATTCTTTTTCTAAATCCTACCATGGCGACGGTTCATAAAATGACATTAGTGCTATGTATTATAATTTAACTGGAAATCTGCAGTTTATCATCACGCGTCATTAAATATCATGGTGTAGTTACTAAATTTAATATACTGCCTTTCAAGCTAGTAGTGGAACAGGAAAATGGCTAAAACAAAATTGTATATATATTATTTGTTTTAAAATGCGTCATGTTGTTTTTAAAAGATTATGAATTATCATTGGTTGTTTTGAACACATATTTTGGCATTTAAAATTAGTATTAACAGGTTTATATTGCGCAGTAAAATGTTTTGTGATTGTTTAACTAGAATTGCGTTAACAATATCGTAATTAGGAATTTTACATTCAAAAAGTATTAACGGGTTTATCTCTAAGTTTTTTTTTCGTTTATTTTGTCTATACGTGTATATTATCCAAATAGTTAATGGCAAAGGCCCCGATATTTACGGGTGAGATCTTTATTTGTAATACCCCAAATATTTAATGGGAAAGACCCGATATTTACGGGATTAAGATTTTTATTTGTAATACCCCAAAGTTTTAATGGGAAATGCCCCGATATGTAACGGGAGAAACTTTATGTGAAGTGGTTTAACCCCAGGAGGGTTGTGCTCGGATTTAAGAGCGAACGTATTGTCTTGTTTTGTGTTGTGTTTAAGAATTATAGAGATAAACCGTTAGTTCTTTCAAAAATATCTTATTTAAGATTGGTTAAATGTGTTCAGATCATTCATTATTCTTGAGATAAAACAATATGACTCCCTAATTTCAATTGTAAATATCGTTAGATCGTTATCTAAAGTCAAATCTGTTCCACTTGCTAATTTGATTAACTATTAATTAAGTTCACTCCATGATATGATACGCAGATGATCAAACTTCGGCACGGGGAGCAGTTATAATACTTTTCATAGCACGTCATAACACCGTTGGGCCAAACGGTATGGAAAAGGAAAAGATTACCGAACAAAACATGGTGGAAAAAAATGCCAATAGTGTAACTACACGAAGCAGGAAAATTCTGACCTCTCGCCATTAAGGGAATCCAATCAGCCAGTGAAGTCGTGAATAAAGAAGAGGACAACAATTCATACCTCTCCATACAGTTGGCATACAGGATAGTGTTTCGCGTCTGTATCCGCGTGTGTGATCATCAAACCAGAGTGCACCATATATGTGAATAATTAAGGTAGTTTGTGTTCGTGATTCCAGACTCCACCATATATGTGAATAATTAGAGTAGTTTGTGTTGTGTGATTCCAGGATCTCGTTTGGGTTTTTTTGCATTGACCCACGTGTGTGACGGGTGTTGTATATATAACTTTTACGTTCGTGTGTTTATCATTTACATTTTCCTTTTTGTTTATAGACATTTTTGGATATTATGACATTTTACAAATGCATATATAACTTTTAAATTCGTGTGTTCATTTACATTTTCCTTTTTTCTATTTTTTAGTTCCATTTTATTCATATTGTAATTAATATTGTAAACAGTTTTAAAAAAGTTATGCAAAATAACTTTTCTTTGGCAATGTGAGGAATGTTACAAAATTGGGGGGATATATAATTGCATACCCTCACGAAATCAATTAGCAATCTTATCACAGGGCTAGTAGACAGATCACAGGTGGTCAAAAGATGGCAGTAAACATGATAAGTCTAACAGACAGACAAAGGTCGTTAGGAAGTCATTAATCATCACAGCTGTCCCGAGTTACGCAAGATCTTGAATAGTAAAGCAATCTGCACGGGAAGCTTAATCTGTTATTATATAATGACCAGCTGCCAATCCCGACCATAATATAATCTGAAATATAATACCTGGAATTAGTTGATTGGCCAATAACTATATGTCCGTCCAGGTTATTGACCCACCCCGACCATCAGGTTACGATGCATGGGTGTGGTATCAAGAAAACAAGGCTGGACATGGATTCGGCCCAGGAATTAAAAGATTAGACAAACCGTTTTGGGATCAGTCAGGTCCAGGAGGCCATGCTAGGCGGGCGCCTAGTTAAGGTACCTCAGGAGTACTATAGTGAGGTCTAGGAGTCGGAGACGAGACGAGAGCTTCTGGAGTTAGCACACTCGTGCTAAGCCAAGCTAATTAAGTCATGACTCCTTCCATATAGTTAGTTCTACGGTCGTTTACATTACGATGTTTGTACCTAATATGTAAGAAGAAGAATAAAACCATTATTTAAAGTTATACCAGTGTTGCCTCCAGAACTTGATTTAAGAACCAATACTGTCACAAGTGACACATAATTTAATATTTTCAACAACGGTATGAGGGTCAATATAGTCAGCCTTTAAAAAATGGTACTGGATTATTGACGTTTCTTGTTATTTACATAAAAGTATACTGATATAAACCACGACTACTGGGAACATATAATCGATATTAAAAATAAATGCGAGTAGTCAAATATATAATGTTTGAATATGTACGTGTGACTCATTGAAGTCTCTTAAATAAAGACAATGTTGGTCGGTCAGTCGCCCGGGGATAATGTGTTAGCAGCGAGGTTTAGCCAAGTATTTACTTTAGTGGTAGGGCCGAGAGAGAGAGAGAGCGAGAGAGAGATAGAGAGAGAGACTGAAACTTATGAAAGCGGAATCATCATACAGTGTACTGTGTGGGAAATTTTTTACGTGCTAATGTGTAAAGGCGGGGGGGGGGGCTCAGTTTTTCGCTCCATCCGAACAACTATGCATTATCGCATGAGTGGAGATTGTTGTTTTAAATTTTGATTGGCCAGTAGTCCGACTATCAACCAATGATTAGCTGCTCTACAAAGGCTTTACATTTAAAACGAGTGCCAATATTGGACCAAATATGTTTACATAACGTTACGTCATGGCTCACGATTTTATTATGCCCAATTAGCCCGTGCATAGCAGAATACTGTAGTAAAATTAATTACGTGACAAACGAGGCTATCAAGTCGAATGAAATACTGTTTGGAAACGAACATACTTTCACCGTTTTTAATACCTTAAATCACTGTCCAAAGTTTTAGGGAAGACCCATATTAAACTTAGGACTGTCACGTTGATTGAACGGGAAAAATAGACAAAAGTTCAAGTATCAGAAGTCAACCCAGCAATGGGCAGAGGGATTTTTCGGGCCATTGCTTGAGGAATATGGTACGATGTAAAGTTTGACTTTTATTATATGAATTGTAAAGCATACATTCGTGAAATGTGTGGGCTTGGTATGAAGATATATTGAAATCTTCTAAACTTGCGTTGAAGAGAAAATGAAATGAAATGGGGTTTAACGTCCTACTGTTCGGCTCCGACTGGACTAATGAAAACGTGCGTAAGCCATGCAGTTTACTTTGGGGGAAATTTTGCTATGCGTTACTATGACTTACTCTTACACCGAATTCCAACCGCCAATTGATCTTTTACTTACACTCCAATGAGTACACGGGACCTCGATCTTTCGTCCCATCCTAACGACTTGACAGGTGTCCCTCCGTCCTGCAACACTGACAAGGAGAAACCACGCCGGAAAATCTGAATGACCTTTCGAGGCCAATGCGAACCAGCGTCTTACCAAATTAGGTCCAAAACATATGCTTTAAATCTACCCTAGAACTATTACAGTATTTCCATTTGAATTGTAATGCATACGACCGTGCAGTGCATAGATTTAAAATATACTCTTAAAGCCCTAGTCGATGCGCTGGTTGTGCGTGACACAACCAGTTGGGATGTTGGGAGTTGGGATGGCCTAGTGGTCTAGAGTGCCGCGCTTCGACCTCTAGCTGGCCGGTCACCTCTAGCTTGCGGCTGTGGTTTCGAGCCCTGGTGTGAGCGTATGTGGCATGGAGATAGGGGCGCCTTCTCAACCTCATGGGTTTCCTCCCGGTCCTCCGGTTTCCTCCCACTGATAAAGACCACTTCGCACAAGCAAAATACTGAACTAAAATTGAACCATGTGTAAGTCCCCAAATGTCCTGGTACGGTTGTATAGACGTTAAACTCCATTTTCTCTCTCTCTCTCTCTCTCTCTCTCTCTCTCTCTCTCTCTCTCTCTCTCTCTGCCCTTATGAAACACCCCAACGTGTACTTTATAAAATCTTCTCTCGTCGTCTTCAAACATTCTTATATGAATTGTAAAACATAGTTGATCGCAGAGTTCTTACAATTTAGTCCAGTGAACTTGACCATGGCACCAGCAACACCATTAAGTTGAAATTAACAGACGGTTTCCTAGACGTTGGTAAATGACTGTCTATAAACTGATTTCATTAGGCACTGGTTTATTGACTAAAAAGGTCAAAGAAAAAAAATTTAGGAAATGTTCACGTCATTGTGTTTTGTGTACAACGTATAATTAAATTGTGTCTAGACGCCGAATATGACCAAGACTAAGTAAATCTAAAGGAATACAATTAATTTATCAGACATTAGGATAAAGTTTGGCTTGAAAATTTACAAATCTAATTGTATCGGAATTTTAATTTCTTTTCTTGTCTTTCATAGTAGCATATCTAATATACTCACATCATACATTCAGCATTTGATTATTAGCACAAATATAAATACCTCCCAAATGGATCTATCAAAAGAAGTGTCCAGAACTGATATCCGATCACTGGTTTTTAAATTTACAACACCATATAAGGTCGATTACATGACCAAATCTACTTAAAGATACATTATAGGAGATTAGATAACGAGTTGGCAGTTCTCGTTATAATAGTTAAAAACCTAGATAATGTAAAGGCAATTTGCTGAAAATTGCAGTCAAATTGATCCACTCTGAACCAAGAACTAAGGGATTGAAAGTTCCGCTTACCCTCGATCATCATTACGAAAGACAAAACTGGTAATCTTGATTATCCATTTAATCCTTAATCAAGAAGGAAGATTTTTCTGTAAATCGAACTACAGTCTAACAAATAGGCCTACCACAGGCTAGCCTTGACATCGTGAGTTGATTATGGTCTGGACAAGTTAATCAATGTCTAATTAAAAGTGTTTATAACAATTCAGGCCTAAAGAAAGACCTGTAATAAGCAGATTTAGCTCTTGCATAATGTATGTTTAATACACCCCAACTTTCCTTGACATCACACACCAGTTTTACTTGATATTACACACCAGTTTTACTTGATATTACAGTTTTACTTGGTATCATATAGCTTTACTTGATATTGCACATCAGCTTTATTTGATATTGCACATCAGCTTTATTTGATATTGCACATCAGCTTTACTTGATATTGCACATCAACTTTATTTGATATTGCACATCAACTTTACCTGATATCACAGCTTTACTTGATATTACACATCAGTTGGATATTACGATCTAGTGACGAAATAGTATGTCATTGTATATGTGTGACAAAGTGATCTATACCTATCATAAAATTGAACGTTCATTTAGGTGTATAGAACTTTATGACCTCTGCTAGGTTTGATAATGTTAGAATACAGATATGACGTCACCCTTTGATGTTGGCATACCATCGTACATTATTCACACCGGTGAAATACTGGACAAGTGTGACGTATTTCACGTGCGGAGTGTCTGTATTTAAGTAGTTTAATGGTCTCGATCTTAAGACATTGCGTATATATTACAATATATTACTTAGTTTCTCGCTCTCGACCCATTAAACCACACATATTGACGTTTCAACTCTGTCTGAACTTCTGTCAATAAGGCACGATCTTATTAAACATCTAATTAATTCATGTGTGTACAGCACTCGACCGAACTTCAAACAGAATGTAATAGTGGTCAGTGCATCATACCATGGCCTGATAATAACTTCCAAAGAATTATGCAGTGCAATTAAAGATACCATAATTTATAAATAAACAATATGTCCATATTGCCAAATTGCTGGGCACTATAAAGCAGGACTTTACTGACGGTTTTAAATTTTTACTGACCAGACCAAAAATCAACTGACCACGGGCGTTCTGACCAGTACTCATTCAGGCGCAAAGGCAGATCTAAGAACCACCCACTATTGTGGCTTGAGTCATAGACAGACATCACTAGTGGAACCACCTCTATCAGATAGCAAAGTATAAAAACCACTTTAGTCAATACCAATAAACTATAACACATACTCATGGTTAACGTTTTACGTAACACCATTAAAGTTATTGGTTACTGTTTTATTTCACATGTGTTTACAAACTCCATAATATTACCACATTTATAACCAAGAGTCTAGCAGGATAAAATTGAGCATCCGCTCAGGAAATGTAACAGACAATTACCTTATTAACAGGGACGTTGTTTACAGATTGCTGCGTGCGTGGGTCTATTTACCATGTTAAATGTAACTTTAGAATAATGTAATGACTTCAGTCTCTATTTGCATGGAGCCGCAGTGGCCGGTTAAGTAAGACGTTTACTCGCTAACGAGGGACGGATCCAGGAATCTTTTGCATGTGGGGGGGGGGTGTCAGGCTCCTGTTAACGACAGCTGACAGCGAATGATTCTATCATATTCTCTAAATTACGTAGGCATAAATACACATTGAGCTTTTTAAAGACAGAAATCTAACACACCGATTGGTGTTTATTTTATAATGAATTATTAGGATCATATTGTGATTCAATTTCACTGTTAAGCATTAATTGTGATATCACAGATGACTATATGATTATTTAGCGCTTTGAATGCCAATCCCACCCTACCATATGACGATTAAGGATAAAGCACACGACCGTTACACTTTTCTCATAAAGTGTTGTTTTACCATTTTTATACGCCAACATTTTCATGTGGACGTATATTGTCGGCGCCCCTGTTCGTCCGTCCGTCCACAATTGTTTGTGAACAGTCTACAGGTCACAATTTTTATCCGATTTCAATGAAACTTAAAACATAGGTTTATCACCCTAAGATCTCGGTTCCTTTCGATATTGGCATGAATCGGACTGTAACTTCATGGGTTATGGCCCCTGATTGTACGAAATATCACGTTTTTAGCTTGTGAACAGTGTAGAGGTCACAATTTTGTACCGATTTGTATGAAACTTGAAATGCATGGTTATAACTCAAAGATCTTGGTTCCTGTCGATATTTGCGCCCATCGGATCGTAACTTTCTGAATTATGGCCCCTGATTGTCCGAAAAATCGCCCTTTTTAGCTTGTGGTCCCTCTGAAGGTCAAAATTGTTATCCGATTTAAAAAAAAAACGTTCGATTACATCACCGTTACATGGTTATGGAGGTTGAGTTCAAATTTCATGAAAATCGGACTAAAATTGACAGACAAAATGGCCGCCGTTTGTACGCGAATAGTGTGAAAATATGTTATATCAAGGTTGTGGACCCTATAGAGGTCACAATTTTGAACCGATTTTGATGAAACTTGAAATACATGTTTATAACCTAACGATCTTGGTTCCATTGCATATTTGCGCATATCGGATCGTAACTTCCTGAATTATGGCCGCTGAATGTACGAAAAATTTCCTTTTTAGCTTGTGGTCCCTCTGGAGGTCACAACTATTATCCGATTTTAAAAAAAGTTTGATTATATCACTCTTTCACTGTAATGAAGGTTGAGGTCGAATTTCGAAAATATGGTACCAAAACTGTCCGACATAATGGCTGCCGCTAATACGCCAATAGTGTAAAAATATGATATATCAAGGTTGTGGACCCTGTAGAGGTCACAATTTTAACCCGATTTTGATAAAATTTGAAATTAAGTTTATGGAGAAAAACCACAAGGTCGAAAAGTCGACCCTACTCCTTGTCACGTACAACCGCTATCCAGCCTCCAAATATATCGGGAGTGTTGAGTGATATTTATAGAAAAGACAAAGCATGTATAAAATGAAAAGCCGTCTTTTTATTCCACATTCTTTTTATAGTCAATTCTACTTTTAATATTACTGACCATTAGCTTAAAATGTTTATAGAAGGTGGGTATATCTAATATCACCATACTGATCAACAATCCCGCCAAAATAAACACTCCCAATAAACCAATCCCCACGGCGATTGGACGAGTATCGGACATCGATGTCTTCCCACGTGGTTTCAGCTTTACGATCAGATCCAGATGTCGATCAATTGTTGTAGCTACAAAGAGACAAAAAACAACAAAGCACTAAATAAATCGACAATTGTGTAAAACGTTTCTAAATATAATCCAGCACTGACTTCTTCCTCTCAAATCCATACCCATTTGCGCGAAAAAATCGTTGCAAACCACTCTGACTGTATTTCGGGAATCGAAATAGGTGCCATTGTCAAACGGTACTGGTTTATGACGGATCTTGTTTAATTAGGGTGGGGCTGATGGCCGAATGGTTAGCACGTGTGCGCTGTATTATGTGGTCAGTCGTTCAGTCAACTGACGTGGTTTCGATTCCTGTGTTGTACGTGACAAGGTCAATGGTCGCTTCTCCAACCTCTTAGTTTTCTCCGGGTGCTCTGCCCCCCCCCCCCCCCCATTGATATAGGTCCCTACGTGCAAGCAAATTGAATTGAACCATATTTGTGTCGACTGGACGTTACCCCCCTCTCTCTTTCTCTCTCTGTCTCTCTCGCTCTCTTTCTCTCTCTCTCTCTCTCTCTGTTTAATTAGATTTAAAGTAATTTAAAAATATAGTTTAGATATAAGGAAATGGTTAAATACCTTCGGGTGTTGTAGATGTTGGAGAGGTGGTCGTCGGAGCAGTTGTCGGGGCGGTGGTTGTTGAAATAGTGGTTGTCCGAGTAGTTGTCGTTGGTGTGGTGGTCGTCGGAGTAGTTGTTGTCGGAGTAGTTGTTGTCGGTGTGGTAGTTGTTGTCGGAGTAGTTGTTGGAATAGTGGTTGTCGCAGTAGTTGTCGTTGGTGTGGTGGTCGTCGGAGTAGTTGTTGTCGGAGTAGTTGTTGTCGGTGTGGTAGTTGTTGTCGGAGTAGTTGTTGGAATAGTGGTTGTCGCAGTAGTTGTCGTTGGTGTGGTGGTCGTCGGAGTAGTTGTTGTCGGAGTAGTTGTTGTCGGTGTGGTAGTTGTCGGAGTGGTAGTTGTCGGAGTCGGAGTGGTAGTTGTCGGAGTGGTGGTCGTCGGGGTAGTTGTTGTCGGAGTAGTTGTTGTCGGAGTGGTGGCTGTCGGAGTGGTAGTTGTCGGAGTGGTGGTTGTCGGAGTGGTTGTAGTTGTCGGTAACACTGGAAATATCATCATTGTACTAATATATCGAAATAAAGCATAAGTTTTAATTTAGCTGAATGCAAATTATTGAAATTAACAAATACAATATCACACCTTGGCTAGTAAATGCTAAACTGCTGATATACGCTTGTATGAAAGATTGGCCACACAATATTGAGTCGTTTTGAGAGAGAGGGGGGGAGGGAGAGAGAGAGGGAGAGGGAGAGAGAGAGAGATGGGGTTTAACGTCCACTCGACATAAACTAGGTCATTTCAGGACTAACATAATAAAGCTCAATTTTATTTCAATAATTCGCTTGCGCGTAGGGGTCTTTAGCAGTCGGAGGAAACCCACGAGGTTGGGCAGACGACCCTACTCCCTGTCACGAACAACAGGGGAATCGAAATCACGCCAGTTGACTCAATGACAGACATTATGATACAGCGCGCACGTGCTAACCATTCGGCCATCCATCCCTCTTGCTGGAACAGAAGAAAATAGTGATGGCTTACCCAGCTAGATGCTCGTCTCTATCTCCACGTGGCAAATGGACATTGCTATTTGACGAAAGAGGTCTTAAATCTAATAGACTTCCACCATATCATTAATGCAATATTCTTTGACTATTGTGTCCATTGCCGTAGGAGGCGAGGCGATCGGGGGTCAGCGTCAAAAAAATTGAGCAAGCTAGATTGACTAAAAATCATCTGGTCAAATAAGGGGGAAAATGTTTGGAACTTGCAAGTTAGAAACCCGAATTTTGGGGAGTTGACCCCATGCTGGGACTATCGACGTTGCCCCAATTTTTCCGGCGCAGGAAATAAACCGTGAAACGAATCGACCTCGGTTCTAGCTGAGTGTTTGATCGGTATCTAATTGTTTACTTGTGCTTTCGCTTTAGCTATCTAGTTTCATAAAGTTAAAAATTTGCACCGGATGCTATACTGTGGAACTCCAAAATAAAGAACGCATTTGGCTCATACGCCTATAAGCGTACCAGCAAGTATAGTTCTCTTCGACCAGAAGCTCCTAGATCTTGATATCCTAGGCCTACCAAAACCATTAAGTATGTCCGGCACTGACTGAAAGCATATACACATGATGTCAAAAGTTGAAGGGGAGTGTGTGTGTGTGGGGGGGGGGGTGAACGCGTGCGCGGTGGATCATAAGGTCAGTCATTGGGTCAAGTGACGTGGCTTAGACATTAAGTAGGGTCAACTGTCCAACCTCGTGGGTTTTCTCCGGGTCATCTGGTTTCCCCCCACTGCTAAAGACCCCTACGCGCAAGCGAATTATTGAAGTAAAAGTGAACCGTATTATGTTGGTCCCGACGAAATGACCCAAGTGGTCGTTACCCCCTCCTCCCTCTCTCTCGCTCTCTCTCACTCTATCTTTGGTATGTATTGGTAATTGATTTGTTAAGTTTTTAAACAAGAAATATGTCTATATATAATTACCCACTGATGTTTTACAAATATAATGATGTGTATAAGAACAAGGCACCGTTGTCCAAAATTTACCAGCTAACAAACCACAAGGGAACAAATAAATTGATGCAGTGTCCCGCACCATCCAATCAAACGTCTCAGTATCAATCCATGATAACGACTTGGCACGGTTGTATAATCCAATCCAAAAATTATTGTCAACCACTCTAAATAAATGAATATAAGAATAGCAATTAATATTCTTTAGCATTCCCTGACGATTAGGTAAAATCAGATTTAAAGGGCATATGCTGTGATTCGTATAAAACAAATTGACATACAAAAGGTGATATCCCAGACAATAAAGGAATTGCCGGTGTCGAAACAATTGCTTCGTGTCTGTGATATTACCTCGGTTGAAGCGGGCGTTAAATAAAGCTATTTCACACAAAAGAAACTTTACCAAATTAAAACTTTGAGGTATTAGGATTAATTTACACCAACCAAGAAGATAAAAACGGGCATACGCCAGGCAGTGTGCTATGAATTAGAGAGGGAAATGGGGTTTAACGTCCACTCAACACAAACTAGGTCTTTTCGGGACTAACATATGGTTTAATTTTATTTCGATAATTCGCTTGCGCGTAGGGGTCTTAAGCAGTGGGAGGAAATCGGAGTGCCTGGAGGAAACCCACGAGGTTGAGAAGGCGCCCCTATCTCCATGCCACATACGCTTACACCAGGCCTCGAAACCACAGCCGCAAGCCAGAGGTGACCAGCCGGCTAGAGTTCAAAGCGCGGCCCTCTAGACCACTAGGCCACCCCCCCCCCCTCCAGTGTGCTATGAGGACAGCATGTATCTGCATACTTTCAGTCGAATTCCAGCTATCAAGAATACACGGTATATCAGTTTTTCGTCCAATTCGAACGACAAGACTCCGTTCCTTGTCAGTCCCTCATCACACCACTCGGACATATGCAACGAAATATGAATATTGTTATGTAATAATTTAGTTTTGACGTGAGTGACCATCTATATAGAGGAGGGGGGTTGGATGGCCGAATGGTTAGCGAGCGTGCGCGCACTCTATGATACGGCCCGAGTCAATTGGCGTTGTTACGAATACCCGGTTATACGTGGCAAGGTGTAGGGTCGCCTGTCAAGCCTCGTGGGTTTTCTCCGGGTATTCTGGTTTCCTTCCACTGCTAAAGACCCTACACACAAGCGAATTATTGAAATAAAATTAAACTATCTATGCAGATAGACCTACTCTTTGCTGGTGACTCCCAAAAGAAAATTTTGTTCGTCTTGGTTTAGTACACTGGTCAGATGTCCACCATATGATCGACAGACTGTCTCGGCATCGACAAAAGTTCTTCTATCCATGAAGGTCTGATAACACTTGTTTCTCCAATATATCCATGTATTAGGACATCCATCTGCTGTCAGGCATTGTACCAAACCTATTGATAACATCAGTGAAACGAATACATGGAATTGGTATCATTTACACGTAATTTGTACAAGCAAACTATATAGAAAATATGAATTACGGAAATAAAATTGAACTATATGTTAGTACCGAAATGACCTAGTTTGTGTCGAGTTGACGTTAAACACCCAGGGCGGAAGACAACGAAAAGTGTCTAGTCGTTCGGATTGTATCAAAAATGAAGCCTACCCGCGTACTCGTTGGGATGTTTGATTAAGAAGTAGGCGTAAACGTTCCCCATTGGCCCACCCTGTATGGATTATACCACTCCAGTTGGCGTAGGACATAAATTTAACTCTAATTTGGGGCTCTAATAAACACGGGGATCACGGTGACTTAATGGGTCTGGTTTCGATACCTGCATTGACCGAGAAAGTTCATCCAAATGTCCCGGCGTGGTTTCCCTTGCGACACTGACAAACACAGCTGTCTAGTCGTCCGGATGGGACCAAAACCGAGGTCCCGTGTACACATTGGCGTGCACGTTAAAGATCCCTTCGTAGTTGGAATTCGATAT
This sequence comes from Patella caerulea, assembly GCA_036850965.1. NCBI lineage: Eukaryota > Metazoa > Mollusca > Gastropoda > Patellidae > Patella > Patella caerulea. The sequence continues at coordinate 38,930,860 of JAZGQO010000008.1, forward strand.
AAGAGTAAGCCGTAGCGCCGCTGCCCGGGCAAATTTACTTCATAGCACACTGTATCAAAAGGAGCAGAGCAGTAGGGCGTTAAACCTGATTTTATTTCTGATAATGACCGACAAGAGTGTGGAGGGGGGGGGGGGTGAATAGCATAACGCATCGTAAAAAGTGTCCGACAAGGGAAGATAGATATACATCTTCTACGTATCATATCCAAAATTGATAAAATATTGACAAAATAATTGATAACTGACACATCGGCAAAATCATTGATAACTGAAATTTTTTACATATTCTACGCATCATATTCAAAATTTAAATGATTTCTTAAAATATTGACATAATTATTGATAATTGCAATTTGTACATCTTTCTGAAGAAATAAAAAAAAAACTTACCAAATATTTTTAGATGAATACATACTAGACTAATAAATAATAAACGTGGCATGATAATCTCCGTGGTTATACAAAATTCCGTGGCATTCTCCTTGTTATTCCGGTGCAAACTGATGTGATAATAAATTGTTTCCTTCGTATTGAAGTTGACATCATCCTATGATGTGTTTTTGTTTATGAGATTGCGTGTACAACAACAGCTCATTATGTTATAATAAATAGTCGTTCGGTATCAGTCAGTCAGATTTTTTGCCGCGGGTCTTCACTCGGTGCATTCAGAACTTATACAATTTTTCTTGGGGTGAGGCATAGTCTGGAAGCAATGGTAACGAGCACGCATAACTCAATAACTGTTGCCGTTTAGTTTCAGTCGCTTAGAGTTTGTACCGCTAGTCCCCAATCAGTACATTGAAGACTATTACAGTTCTACTTAAGGCGGGCATATTCCGGGAGCAATGGTAACGAGCATGGATAACTATTGCAATTTGATTTCAGTCACTAGGATTTGTTGCCGAGGGTCTCCACACACAGCACTCAGAACTAATACAGTTTCTGTTAGGGTGGGATATATTCCAGAAGCGATGGCAGCGAGCATGCATAACTCCATAACTAAAACCGACAGTTGGTCTTCGAAGTTCGCTTGCAAGCAAGTTAAACTAGTCGACACACATTAAACCTGAGAGTGAAATACTGGTATTAGTTGATAATCTTCCGGTTCATTGCAAACCGCGGCACTGTTGTATGAAGACATGATTGAAATCTCGAGGAAGCAATGAAAGCATGAGCAGGGTACATTGGCCAAATGTATAATTTCGTATTTAGCCTAACTAACCACTAACTAGAAACGCCATTGTTGGAAACATGGAGCAGGTAATGCTCGTTACCACTACTTCTGGCAATCAGAAGAAATATGCCCCGCCCCTTTCGCTATCCTATAACCTGAACGACTACGATCAATAGGATTAAGATTAAAACAATCTATACTGGTATTATTATATTTATTTAGCTGTGATTGGTACATTGATTTTATACAGTTGTCATCAGTCAATGTATTATGAGTAATTCGCCTAAAGACATCAAATTACCGATGTTTATTGTGTATGCAAGTCGCAATAAGAGGTCTGTCGAAAGAATTTCAACGAAAAACTCGTTGATAACCCCACCTCACACACATTTTGGTACATTTTCGTTCCTGATTCAAAAGTCCAGTCTATCTTTCCGGGGGGGGGGGCTATAAATAATGTCGGGGTTGGATGGCTGAATGGTTAGCGAGTGCGCGTTGTATCATAAAGGTCTGTCACTGTATCATTGAGTCAACCGTTGTGGTTCCGCCTCCCCGTTTGAATTTGACAAGAAGTAACATTTTCTGCCGGACCTCCGGTTTCCTCTCTCTCTCCCTCTCTCTCTCTTTCTCTCCCTTCCATTTCAAAATTACAAAATAACAGTTTTTTTGATATTAACGATGCAAGGGAGACAAATAGTTTTTACATTACCGCTTTATTCTCTATCCTTTATCGTCAAAGGTAATTTCTTCTACTAGATGAAAAATGTGAGACATCATTTTTAATTTAATAGTTTTCTTTAATTTAAAATGAGCTTTAAAGTAAGTTCAAATAGGGATAATCGGGGTTTATGTTCAGGTTTAAACATGTGTGTGTGTGTGGGGGGGGGGGCGTTTATTTTGACCGTTGATTTACTTGTGGTTTTGCCTTAAACCCCCCTTGACATGCTTACCTATGAATTAAAGTGGGTATAATTGCTAATATTTTTCTTCTCTATTATGAAATTGACGCGTTTTAAATTACATGTTGTTCAAAACTCTAAAATTGACACTATATAAATCATGGATTAAAACATAAAATATTAAAAAATGCATATTGCGATGGACGACAGTCAGGATTCCTGTAAAGGAGCCCTGTAAAAGAGCTGTTGAGTTGGTTTTAACTTTAGATGACTTTGAAAGTGTGGACTAATGTTGTAGGATTATCTTCATAAAGGAAATGCATTCTACCCATGAGCTAGTGTGATGAAATCAGTATACGGGTACCTTCAGCCTAGCTTCGGTGGAAGCGGACGTCAAATACAGGTATTTCACACAGCCGAACAAAGCACATTTAAATTCGCAAATCAGACTTTTTTTCATTTTTTTTTTTTTCGTTTTGAATAATATCTCAAATTTTGCCAACCCAGAAAAAACCCCAATGACTAGCTAGCAGTTATCTGTTGTGACAGTATTGGTTCTTTAAACATGTTCTTGATGACAATACTGGAGGTCGGGTATTGAATCGCTTCATTGGCCGAGAAATTTCATCAGGATTTTCCGGCGTGACCCTCACCCTCTTGTCGGTGGTGTGGCGCAGAGGGCCAGGAAAGGGATACCGGATGGGACGAAACGTGGCTGCCGTGTAGCCTACACGTAGACGTGTGAGTAATTTCATGTCATTTCGTATTAAGTGGTATCATTCCATATCCTTAATATGAGAGTTAGTTCCCTTTACACAATGGCGGCGTCCATGACCAAACTGGGGATAAATCATCTTTATCGTCTTTTATCTTTACGAAATATCCATGTGCAATCGACATTGTTTGTATCATGGCCATTTTCAGAAAAAACTGACAAAAATGAAGAAGAATTTCCCTCAGAAGAAGTTTTTGAAGTCGCAGACGAAAGAAATGAAGTGTCAGAGGAAATGATTGACAAAATGAGAAACGTTTCACGATTACCCGATCGTTTGAGGCGACGATTACCGCATGTAAACAAGATGCCAGATTCGAATCATCCAAAATTTGACCAACTTTGGTTTAAGAGGAAAATGTACGCGAAGTTTGGCCAAGAATCGGGGGTTGATGCTAGAATTATGTGGCCTACCAGATCTGAAATAAGAGAGAGAATAGAAGAAGATACAATTTTAGAACCATCTCTTCAAGAGAGACTGCAAAAAGCCGAAGAGGAAAAAATTCAAATTGAAAAATATCTTAATCAAAGGTACTATATTAAGATTCATTGAGTGTTTTACAGTACATGTAGGTCTACTTATAATAAGAGCGAAGTTGATGTGATTGTTGTCAAATGTAAAGCCTTCAAAATTAAGTTTCTCAGTCAAGTAAAAAAATAGATCTAATGTTAAAGTAGCTAATAATAATAACTCAATATCATCCAAAATCTTCAACTTTGAAAACACAAATTATTTGTCAATTTAAATCAACATTGACATGTGATCTTACCGGGAAAAGATGGGCTTCTGATATCCGGTAATTAAGACAAAATAAACATTTTACCACTGGTATACGAATCGTGTACCATAATGCGTTTCAGCCCCAGTTCTAGCAAGAGACTTGGGGAACAAGGCTAGAACATTGCACCAAATCAAACGGCGTATGGAGACTGGAATAACCAGAAACTAGAAATTTGCAATCGATTGAGTATGCAATTAGACTAAAAATGGAAACGAATGTACATGTAAATCAGTTTATATACATTCGTATTACAGTATTATATGCCTTGCGGCCCACTTCTGTCAATTTCTAGGTCCCACATGTTAGCGATTTAGCTCCTTTAAATATTTTTGTTTTTCCGAATTGCTATTTATTCAGATCTAAATATTGTATGATTAATGTTGTTTTAAAAAAAAGTGTGAGAATTATTTTAATCATTGATTGTCATAGAAATATTTCTATGAGATGCATAATTTTGCCTGGATGGGATTTGATAAATTGACATGCCCATTGCTAGTTTTGCCTAGTGTATCCAGTTCCGGTCTGAAGGTTTTTTAATCAACAGAAACCAATGTGGATTTTGAAAAGCAAACACAAATTTCATCATTTAGGCCCACAGCACACATGTAGGACCAAATATACATGTACCGTCCATGTTGTTTTGTTCCTCACATTTGCTCTATTTTGCATACTCAATTAATTTAATTAGTTGGAAACCAAAATGGTTCACGTGAATTGCAATGCTGGCTAGTACATAACTAGACTGTGAGTTAATAAGCTGTTGGAATCAGTAGGCCATATTGTTTTAAAGATGCGTTATCACAATAAAAAATGAAAACTGTTTGTTTTTTAATATCATAATAAAACTGTCTGTTTATGTGTCTACAATAATGACAGGAGGGTTGGAATGGCCTAGTAGTCTAGAGTGCTGCGCTTCGATCTCTAGCTGGCCGGTCACCTCTGGCTTCAAGCTGTGGTTTTGATCCCTGGTGTGAGCGTATGTGGCATGGAGCGTATGTGGCACTCCGGCTTCCTCCCATTGCTAAAGATCCCAACGCGCAAGCGAATTATTGAAATAAAATTAAACAAATAAAATTAGTCCCGAAATGACCTAGGTTGTGTAGAGTGGACCTTAAACCCCATTTCTCTCTCTCTCTTGTACAATAATGAACAAAAATCCAATAACTTATCTATAGAGTAAGTCTGTCTGTTGTGCGTTGGATCCCTTATAAGTGATGAAGGACAGTGGGACTAGCAAGGTACAATGTATAGTTATTTGGATGTGACGAAAAACTGAGGTCTCGTGTATACATTGACGTGTATGTAAAAGACCCATATCTGTTGGAATTTGGCAGAAGATTAGGCCGTAGAGCTGCTGTCCAGGCAAAATTTTTCTCAAAGCACACTACATGTATGGCCTCTAGGTCAGGGGAAGCACAATAGTAGGACGTTAAACCCTATTGAATTTTATTTCTGTTTTCTATTACAGACAAGAAAAAATCAAAGCAAATATGGCAAAGATGCCGAAATGGATAGAAGAATATAAAGCTAGAGAAAGTAAAAAATTAGAGACACAGAAAAAACAGCAAGATAAAAAACAAATACTTTTAGAACAAGCTCGTGAATATTTTGGTTATGCTATTGATCCTAGAGACCAAAAATTTATTAGAATGTTGGAAGAAAAGGAAGAAGAAGAAAAGAAATTATTAAAAAAGAAGAAAAAAGAGAAAAGATTGCAATTGAAAGAGATGTATAATGTAACTGGAAAACAGTAAAAAAAAAAAAACAATATCAATCGTTGTGTTTTGTGAACTGTTTAGTGTGTATGAAATTTTAAAATGGCTACCATATTTGAACAAGTTGATTTATTTAATGGAAACGATACATTTTTAACGTCTATGTTCAGCATTCAACAATATTGTGAAATAATGTGCAAGTTGTCTAGGGTTAATATTTGATTTGCTTTTCTTGATTGAACATAGATTATGCAAGAGCTAAATCTGCTAATTGCAGGTCTTTCTAGTTAGACCTGAAATATTATGTAAATTTATTAATCTGACATTAATTAAGTTATCCAAGCCATAATGAACTCTGGACGTCAGCCAATTGCAGGTCTCTTTAGGCCTGAAATATTAATTAAATTATCCAGACTATAATGAACTCTCAATGCCATCGCTAGCCAGCTAGCCTGGGATACTTGGATTAAAACACGATCTGCTGCTCCTGATTAAATTTTAAAAAAAAACAGACTCAAAATTCAATGCGTAATTCTTTGTTCAGAATGGATCAATTTGACTGAATTTTTCAGCAAATCCCCTTTTACATTCTCTAGTTTTTATACGCCCACATTGAAATGTGGTCGTATATTGTCGTCGCCCCCGTCCGTCCGTCGGTGCGTCCTTCCGGCGTCCACAATTGCTTGTGGACGCTCTACAGGCTAAAGTTAATATCCGATTGACTTTAAATTTATACACAGTGTTTAAGGTCATGAGACGAAGAAGCCTATTGTTTTTCAGCGATTTTCGATAATAACTACCAGAGTTATGGCCCTTGATCACTTCAAAATATCTTGTGGACGCTCTAGAGGCCAAAGTTAATATCCGATTGACTTTAAATTTATACACAGTGTTTAAGGTCATGAGACGAAGAAGCCTTTTGATTTTCAGCGATTTCCGATAATTAGTGCCAGAGTTATGGCCCTTGAACACTTGAAAATATCTTGTGGATGCTCTAGAGGCCAAAGTTAATATCCAATTGACTTTAAATTTATACACAGTGTTTAAGGTCATGAGACGAAGAAGTCTATTGATTTTCAGCGATTTCCGATAATTAGTGCCAGCCAGAGTTATAGCCCTTGATCACTTCAAAAAATCTTATGGACGCTCTAGAGGCCAAAGTTAATATCCGATTTACTTTAAATTTATACACAGTGTTTAAGGTCATGAGACAAAGAATCCTATTGATTTTCAGCGATTCCCGATAATTAGTGCCAGAGTTATGTCCCTTGATCACTTCAAAAAATCCTGCGGACGCTCTAGAACTCTAGAGGCCAAAGTTAATATCCGATTGACTTTAAATTTATACTCAGTGGATGCTCTAGAGGTCAAAGTTAATATCCGATTGACTTCAAATTTATACATAGTGTTGACAGTCATGAGACTAAGTCGTCTATCGATTTTCAGTGATTTTCAATAATTGCTGCAAGAGTTATGGCCCTTGATCACTTCGAAAAAATCCTGTGGAAGCTCTAGAGGCCAAAGTTAATATCCGATCGACTTTAAATTAACACACAGTGTTTAGGGTCATGAGACGAAGAAGCGTATTGATTTTCAGAGATTTAAAATAATTATTGCCATAGTTATCTCCCTTGATAACTTCAAAAAATCTTGTTACGCTATAGAGGCTAAACTTATCATCCGATTGACTTTAGATTGATACACAGAGTTTAACCCCTTTTGGACGGATGACGTGTTGACACGCAAATATTTTCCGTGCCCAGAGACGGTTGACGTGTTAACACGTCACACGTGACACCCTGAATCAATCCTCATTTAAATATGCCAAATTTAGCACGGGGAATCCCCCTTTGCCTTGCGATCATAAACTAGTTATCTCCCGTTGTTCTAGATGGCATCACTTATATTTTATCGTGTAATTTTCTCGAATTTTCCAATTTTCTGCATAGTTACGACATGTAAACAATGGCGGTTGCCAGGAAGCGCCAGCTGTCTTTCGACGAAGTAAAATAGACAATAAGGCAAGGAAAATTCATTTTGTGAACTCAAAACATCATAAAATTACGACAGGAATTCTTTTTTAAGAATTTAAGCCAAGCAGATTGAAGATAAATTCACATTTTAAAAAAAATGATTTTTTCCCCCTAAATAATCCCGTCCAGGGTTACGAAATTTCGTCGAAAATCCCGTCCACAAGGGGTTAAGGTGTTGAAACGAACAAGTATTTTGATTTTCAATGAATTTTAATAACTGAACAGCTAAATCCATGATATTAAATGTTTCTTATACTAATTGTTAGTGTGGGGTAACACTTTATAAAAAGCAATCAAATTCTAATGATTTTCTGATAATTACATAATGAGCCATTACTCTTAATCAGTTTTTAGTGTATTACAAATGTTTCATTAGCAAAAAAAGTAAAAATATGCGACAACCCTTGTTGACTGCCCGGATGATTTAGCTGCTGTGGCGTATGTTTCGTTGCCTGGCAACCTATCTTTAACTATTATTGTGAGAACTATCAGCTCTTTATTTTTCTCCTGTGTTTAAGGAACCAATATTTTATAAATAAGCCCTAAATAACTATTAAGAACAGATTGGTTGACCATACATAATTTGTAAGCTGAATATTAGGTAGAGCTGGTGTGATTCGAGAATCGATTAGTCGGATATGATGTAACTCAACAATCGATTTATTCGATGTACATGTATCTGGTGTGAAATATAAAGGGATATTTCCTTGAACATTTTTTTTTTTAAATTCTTACTATCATAATTGTGTATTTTGTTATGTATTTTAACAACAACTAATAGTATTGATAAAGTAAAACCATTAGACAAAATTGGAAGTCATAAAAACGTTATAGGCAAAATAATGTTATCGGCAAATGGACTGTTCTCCGTGTAGAAAATACATAATAAACAAACAAATGAATACGGTAGCGGCATATCGACACATTTTATTCATTTGAATTGAACTCGCATGCGTCAGAATACAATTGTACTCGTATTTCCCAACCTTGGACATCTTTCATCCAGATTTAAATAATACATGTGAAAATGTTATGAGCGTCGTAGACGGTTTGCCAGGTCCCACTGATTAAAAATCATCCGTAAACGTTCAAAAAGCTGCTATAGGGATTAATCGGGGATGGTTCCCGATACCCGGGAAAGCTCTACTCTGTTCTACCTTCGCTAATAATCATCATCATAGGGTGAATATGTAAGTTAGTTGGGAGTCAGCAACCTCGGGTGCCAAGCAAAGCTATAGGACGACGGCATTTCTACACAAGTTTCGCTATCCAATCCACAAAAGTCTCAGTAGCAAATATTCAAACTGCAAGGGAAGGCAACTCTGTTTGTGAGATTGAGACCATGGCTTCCTCAACGCAAGCTAGTTGCGGAGTCTTTAACAGTAAGACTTTTTTTATTTGACATGTTTGAAGAACATTAAAACCAGTGTTGCCGTTGAGACTCTGATTTAAAGAACGACAATGTACGGTATATAAAGTAAACTGATTTACAATGACTTTCTATTTTCCATGACTTGTTGAATATGTCAAGCCATGTTCTTCGAGTCCCTTGTTAAAAATGGCACTGAAACGGCGTTATGATACGATTTGTGTACCGATTGTAAAGTGTTTATGCTGTCTTAAATGTTGGATATCAGAAGCACATCTTTTCCCGGTCAGATCGCAACATCGTTGATTTAAATTGACAAATAATTCGTATTTTCAATGTCGAAGATTTCGGATGATACTGATTTAGCTATATAGACATATATAGCTGCTTTCATTTTTTGAAATTTAAAACACAAAAAATCTTTCACGTGATTCAGTTTTTGATTTATTTATCAGCACCATGAAGAACAGTAAATAAAATTGGTGTGGCTTTAATAAGGTTTATAAAACACATTGCGATAAACTAAGTGTCATTGTTAAAGGGCGATGTGTGATACATATATGGCAAACCTGTTTCAACGTAGGCCACATACAAAGCACTCCACCCCTTTCTTCTAAAATTTTCTATAATCTTACTATGGTCTCGATCGGGTTGATTTGGTTCTAATCGGAAAGTTATGGAGGTCATTGAGGCCAGCGATCTATATCTATTTTCAAAATAATTAGATATAGTTAACTGGGTGCAGAATGATAATACATGTAAAACCAAAACTGTTTAGAAAATATTACAAAACTCTCTTTATTACATCTAAGCCAAATTGATGCCATTACAAATGACACACGACAAATGATACATTACAAATTATACGCTAACAATGATACACTGCGAGAGGAAGTGGGAGGGTGGGGGGTACCGTCATCTCGACACAAACTAGGTCATTTCGGGACTAACATAATGGTTTAATTTTATTTCAGGGACAAATATAATATAATGTATTCGGCGGTAAGAAACAAAAGAAAAGAAAATGATATTGATATTAAAATAGAGCGTGCTGTCCCGGACAAATATGATGTAGCCTATTCGGCGGTAAGAAAAACGGAAAAGAATAGCAACATTAATGTTGCTAACAAAAGCTCAGCGTGCTTTCCCTTTAAGATGTGGCGTGATATGTATTTACCGTTACAAATAAAGACTGGCCGATTGAGACACCTGAAACCCATTGACGTTCGGTTGATGCTATACCGTATCTATCTAAATATAAAAAAGGGGAGGAGCTACCAATAACTAGATGAGCAGTAATTCTAACGCGTTTGTAGGCGGGAATTAAGAAGCATGACCACGCCTTGACATGATCGGTGAAGGTCGCGTTAGCAGCTCGCTTCACAAGCGAATTGCGATACCCATTTAACTACCGACAATTGTGATGTACAAGCTGTATAATGCATTTAGGAAGCTGAGAAATAAATGAAAGCGACAAAAGTACACGTGACGACACAATGTATAACTCGAAACACCAGGATTTTCAATGCACCAGGTAGGAAGTGTCTTTTGATATCGATATATACGGTCGTTTGGCCTGTAAATATGTCTTTCCATATTGTAATACAATAATTGTACCGGGCGGTATTGGTCAGTGGGCGAGAATTGAGAAGTTCATCGAGATTTTCCGACGTTACTTCCTCTTGTCAGTGCTGATCGATCCAGGGTCGGACAGGGACAACTGTGTAGTCTTTCGGATGGGACGTAAAACAAAGGTTCCGTCAATACATTGTCATTGATGTGCATGTGACGTAAAGGAATCCTAGCGTATTCAACACCAGGCTAATTCATGACCAGTAAAATCGGCGTATTCAAGACCAGTATATTATAGGGTTGGTTGATCGGTATATAAAGGTGCTAAGTAGTACTCTGTCTATGGATGTTAAGTTAATTAATCAATTAAGACAAGACAATAGAAGGATTAACAGGGTATTTATTATATATTTTAAATAGTCATAATACAAACAAGAGTTGAAATAATATTCGAAGACAATATTTGCATATAAAACATCGTATTCAGTTGATGCGATTAATAATAGCCATAGTTTCGTATTCAACTTTGAACTGAGTATTGTGTTTAACTTGACGTTACTATTAATATCATATATTTTAAATAGTCATAATACATACAAGAGTTGAAATATTTAATATTCGAAGACAATATTTACATATAAAACATCGTATTCAGTTGATGCGATTAATAATAGCCATAGTTTCGTATTCAACTTTGAACTGAGTATTGTGTTTAACTTGATGTTACTATTAATTTTTTTTTTCTTTTCTTTTATGGTTGATACAACACAAACAACACTACAATACACTTACAACACAAACAACACTACAATACATTTACGACGATGTTTCCGCAGAGGGACCGATACAAGGATCCATTATAATTAGGCTATACTTAACTTGATATGTATCTGAGATACCGATATCAAATGGTGAAAGTTTCATATTTTATTCGAAATATATACAAATTCCAAGCTTGCATCGGAATTGGTTTGATGTTTAAAATACAAAATAACAAAGCCGGGATATACAAATTCCAAGCTTGCGTCGGAATTGGTTTGATGTTTAAAATACAAATAATAAAACAAACAATTTTAATACATCAAACACCAATCATTAATTAATAAGTATCGTATAGGCTTCTATCCACACTGATGAGTACTAATTAGCAACTTTATACACCGACCAATCAAAATAACAAAGCCGGGATGTACAATCACAAGCTTAAGAGTAAATAATTTAAACAACAACTCAATTGTAAAAAAAAAACAATTTTAATACATCAAACACCAATCATCAAAATCATCTATAATAATTATCGTATCGGCTTCTATCCACACTGATGAGTACTACTTAGCACCTTTATATACCGATCAACCAACCCTATACTGGTCTTGAATACGCCGATTTTACTGGTCATGAATTAGCCTGGTGTTGAATACGCCTGATACCACGTAGAGGATCCCTTGGCAAATGGCGAAATGGCTCGAGTCAAACTGCGATTTCTTGTAGTTCAAAAAGATGAAAAACCAATGTTCAAATGTTGACATTTTTTCTGGATAGGGCATAAACTAGTAAAATGCAATGGCATGCTATGTCATTACCTGAAGAGTGGCGTTAAAATTCCATTTTTATTTTTATTTTCACCTTCACCTAATTTGTAATGTTACGGTACCCAAGGTATCAATTGTTATTTGGCACTATTATTATTGACAGGGGTCATGGCTGATGGGTCAACGGACTTGAGAGTTGATAATGCCACATGCTTGGCAAGTTAAGCAAAGCTTAAATAGTCTAAGTAACAATGCATCTTTATAAAGCTTCATTTATTTACAATTTAATTTTGTTCTATTTTCTTTTTTCTTCAGGATGATGCTCTGATAGTCTATTAAAAAATCTAATGTCAAAGTAGAAATTGATGTAAGTGGTTTTATCCTTTGACAGCAATTCAGCCTATATTCTATAATACTAAAAATGATAAAGTACCCATCATTAGTTCCCAGTGTTGACTCATGTTAGTGAGTGTTGCAGAACATAGCGCCTGACAAGGACAACTGCCTAGTTGTTGGGATGCAAGGATTAACAGAGGTCCAGTGTACACATTGACGTGTACGTAAAAGTTCCTTTGCCAGTTGGAATTCGATATAAGTGTAGGCCGTAACACCACTGTCTAGGCAAAATATCCCTCATAGCAGTCAGAGCAGTACCTAGGACATTATACCTCATTTTATTTCTATAATATTGTGAGCCCCTAAGTCTCAGTGTGTAAAGTGTGGTTAGCAATAGCTAGACATGGTCATCCTGTGTTTGATAGCACCTATGTCCAGGCAAAAGAGAGAGAGAGAGAAATAAATGGGGTTTAACATCCACTCAACACAAACTAGGTCATTTTGGGACTAACATGGTTTCATTTTATTTCAATAATTCGCTTGCGTGTATGGGTCTTTAGCAGTGGGAGGAAACCGGAGTGCCTGGAGGAAACCCACGTGGTTGAGAAGGCGCCCCTATCTCCATGCCACATACGCTCACACCAGGACTTGAAACCACAGCCGCAAGCCAGAGGTGACCGGCCAGCTAGAGGTCGAAGCGCGGCACTCTAGACCACTAGGCCATCCCATGTCCAGGCAAAATTTCCCTCAAACCTCATTGCATGGGGTTTGCCTGTTTTCATTAGCTCCATATTGGAAATTAAAACCCATTTAAGTTTATTTCATGTAGTATATAACATTGACAATAACAATCGTTAACATTATAGGCGTGTGGTCCTGAGAAAAGAAAAGCAGAAAAGAGGCTGCAGATTTAACGTTGTCAGCAATAAGGTAATTTCTTGTTCTTGTAAAACCCTTTTATACTGAGTCGAATATAGTACGAGGTTTGTCCGCCCAGATTTCATTTACAAAGCATTATCTCATAAACCATTTAAGGTAACTTTCAGACTGGTTATTTTGGGTTTTTCCTGGGTTTTCTGGATTCTCCTGGTTTCCTTCTGGTGCTAAAGACTCCCAATGCGCAAACAAATTGTTGAAATCCTGATTCTCCTGGTTCCCTTCCACTCCTAATATTGAACCCTATGTTACTCCCAAAATGACCTAGTTTGTGTCATGTGGAGGTGTATTTATAAAATTTCATTACATTGTGTTGTAAACCTGCATCTGGAACTGTCTCCAATTTGATGATTCTTTGATGGTAGTGGTGGTAATTTGTAATTTTAGTTAATTTATGTACACTTACACTATGATTAAATTCATTTATTAAAGAAGACTATTTACCATTATTCTTTCAGGCACTGGGATTCCAATTAGTTGTATATCTATGTACAAAACTATTAAAAAGAAGATTCAAGAAAAACTCCCTATTTGCAATGCTACATTTACCATATCTCCAGAATTGCAACTTCCGTGTTTATAATCTTGACAATTTATATGCAACATTTTGTTGAAAGAATCCACAGTATTTGTTGTGGTGAACAAAATAAATATATGCTGTGGAGAGGCAAATTTTATGTTGACCAAATATGAAAATAAAGTTATACATCTGCATGTTTCAATCACTCTTTTTGTTATGCCTCTTTTCTTTTGCAAATGAAGGTCCCAATGTTTTCTGTGGTATGGGGAAATGCTGCATTTGGGGCCCAATCTGATGTAAAGAAATGAAATGGGGTTTAACAGCCTAGTTTTTACACCTACCTGGCATATTAGGACAGGTTTACACCATGCAGTGTGATATGATTGAAATTCCAAGCCCCCACCCCCTTCTCCTTCCTAACCTATTCACAAGAGAGAACAACATCGGAAAGGCATGCCATTATGACGTTTGCAAAATACTATTCTTTATTTCAAATTCCAAGCCCCCCCCCCCCTCCGTCCTAACCTATTAGGGGGAACAACATTGGAAAAGCATGCCATGATGACCTTTGTCAGTCTACACTGAGTGGAACATTGAGCCACCGTGGCCCCTCTAAAGGAAACACCCAATGAGTAGGCAAATATTTTCTGTAACACAAGAAAGCATAACACTTTATGATGATTTTATCATACAAAATCCTCCTATCATAACCAAGCTGAAAACAAATGCTGCTGTCATGGCTATTGTGACCAAAATATTCTGCTCTGCTGAATAATCTAACTACAATTCCTGCTGTTGGGACTAATCTATATAAAATTCTCCTGTGGTATCTTTTCTGACGAAAAATTCTATTCTGTGGCTATCTACCGAAAATTTTTGCTGTGATGGATAATCTAACGAAATTCCTTATTTGATGGATAATCTGAAGAAAAATACAGCTTTTTAAACTAATCTATAGAAGATATCCAAGCAGAAAACAACTTCTGCTGTCATGGCTATTGTGATAAAAATATTCTGCTGTAATCGCTACTGTGACGAAAATTTCAGCTCTGATCAATAATCTAACCGCAATTCTTCCAGTTAGGACCAGTATATAGAAAATTCTGCTGTGATAGCCATCCTGCAGAATAAGTCTGCCGTGCTGGCTATTCTGTCGAATAAACCTGTTGTGATGGATATTCTAACGAAATTCCTTATATGATGGATAATCTAAAGAAAAATCCTGCTGTTTTACCAATCTATAGAAAATCCTGTTGTTGGAACCAAACTAAAAACAAATTTTGCAGTTATGCTTTTGTGATGAAAATATTCTGCTGTCGTGGCTATTGTGACGACAATATTCTGCCTTCATGGATTTTCTAACGGCAATTCCTGCTCTGCTGAATAATCTAACCACATTCCTGCTGTTGGGACCAATCTATAGAAAATTCTGCTGTGATAGCTATTTTAACGAAAACTCTGTTTTGGTGGTTATCTGCCGAATAACATTGCTGTGATGGATAATCTTACGAAATTCCTGATATCATGGATAATCTGTAGAAAAATCCAGCTGTTCAAACCAATCAATAGAAGATATCCAAGCAGAAAACAACTTCTGCTGTCATGGCTATTGTGATGAAAAAAAATATTCTGCTGTTTTACCAATCTATAGAAAATCCTGTTGTTGGAACCAAACTAAAAAGAATTTGCTGTATAGGACTGTTGTGGTGAAAACATACTGCTGTCATGGCTATTGTGAGGAAAATATTCTGCTGTCATGGATTTTCTAACGACAATTCCTGCTCTGCTGAATAATCTAACCACAATTCCTGCTGTTGGGCACCAATCAATAGAAAATTCTGCTGTGATAGCTATTCCGACGAAAAATTCTGTTTTGGTGGCTATCTGTCGAATAATATTGCTGTGATGGATAATCTAACGAAATTCCTGATATGATGGATAATCTGAAGAACATTCCAGCTGTTTAAACCAATCTATAGAAAATATCCAAGCAGAAAACAACTTCTGCTGTCATGGCTATTGAGGTAAAAATATTCTGCTGTAATCGCTATCCTGACGAAAATTTCAGCTTTGTTGAATAAGCTAACCACAATTCTTCCAGTTAGGACCAATCTGTAGAAAATTCTGCTGTGATAGCTATCCTGCAGAATAAGTCTGCTGTGCTGGCTATTCTGTCGAATAAACCTATTGTGATGGATATTCTAACGAAATTCCTTGTATGATGGATAATCTAAAGGAAAATCCTGCTGTTTAAACCAATCTATAGAAAATCCTGCTGTTTAAACCAATCTATAGAAAATCTTGCTGTTGGAACCAAGCTAAATACAAATTTAGCTGTATATGGCTGTTGTGATGAAGACATTCTGCTGTCATGGCTATTGTGACGAAAATATTCTGCTGTCATGGATTTTCTAACGACAATTCCTGCTCTGCTGAATAATCTAACCACAATTCCTGTTTTTTGGACCAATCTATAGAAAATTCTGCTGTGATAGCTAATCTGACGAAAAATTCTGTTTTGGTGGATATCTGCCGAATAATATTGCTGTGATGAATAATCTAACGAAATTCCTTATTTGATGGATAATCTGAAGAAAAATCCAGCTTTTTAAACTAATCTATAGAAGATATCCAAGCAGAAAACAACTTCTGCTGTCATGGCTATTGTGATAAAAATATTCTGCTGTAATCACTACTGTGACGAAAATTTCAGCTCTGATGAATAATCTAACCGCAATTCTTCCAGTTAGGACCAGTATATAGAAAATTCTGCTGTGATAGCCATCCTGCAGAATAAGTCTGCCGTGCTGGCTATTCTGTCGAATAAACCTGTTGTGATGGATATTCTAACGAAATTCCTTATATGATGGATAATCTAAAGAAAAATCCTGCTGTTTAAACCAATCTATAGAAAATCCTGCTGTTTAAACCACTCTATAGAAAATCCTGCTGTTGGAACCAAACTAAAAACCAAATTTTGCAGTTATGCTTTTGTGATGAAAATATTCTACTGTCATGGCTATTGTGACGAAAATATTCTGCTGTCATGGATTTTCTAACGACAATTCCTGTTCTGCTGAATATTCTAACCACAATTCCTGCTGTTGGGACCAATCTATAGAAAATTCTGCTGTGATAGCTATTTTGACGAAAACTCTGTTTTAGTGGTTATCTGCCGAATAACATTGCTGTGATGGATAATCTTACGAAATTCCTGATATGATGGATAATCTGAAGAAAAATCCAGCTGTTTAAACCAATCTATAGAAGATATCCAAGCAGAAAACAATTTCTGCTGTCATGGCTATTGTGATAAAAATATTCTTCTGTAATCGCTATTATGACGAAAATTCCAGCTCTGTTGAATAATCTAACCACAATTCTTCAATTTAGGACCAATCTATAGAACATTCTGCTGTGATAGGCATTCTGACGAAAAAGTCTGCTGTGCTGGCTATTCTGCCGAATAATCAAGATGTGATGGATATTCTAACGACATTCCTTATATGATGGATAATCTAAAGAAAAATTCTGCTGTTTAAACCGAACTATAGAAAACCTTTCTGTTGGAACCAAGCTAAAAACAAATTTTGCTGTTAGCTGTTGTGATGAAAATGTTATGCTGTCATGGCTATTGTGACGAAAATATTCTGCCTTCATGGATTTTCTAACGGCAATTCCTGCTCTGCTGAATAATCTAACCACATTCCTGCTGTTGGGACCAATCTATAGAAAATTCTGCTGCGATAGCTATTTTAACGAAAACTCTGTTTTGGTGGTTATCTGCCGAATAACATTGCTGTGATGGATAATCTTACGAAATTCCTGATATGATGGATAATCTGTAGAAAAATGCAGCTGTTCAAACCAATCTATAGAAGATATCCAAGCAGAAAACAACTTCTGCTTTCATGGCTATTGTGATGAAAAGAAATATTCTGCTGTAATCGCTATTGTGACGAAAATTTCAGCTCTGTTGAATAATCTAACCACAATTCTTCCAGTTAGGACCAATCTGTAGAAAATTCTGCTGTGATAGCTATTCTGACGAATAAGTCTGCTGTGTTGACTATTCTGCCGAATAAACCTGTTGGGGTGGATATTCTAACAAAATTCCTTATATGATGGGTAATCTAAAGGAATATCCTGTCTATAGAAAATCCTGCTGTTGGAACCAAGCTAAAAAGAATTTGCTGTATAGGACTGTTGTGGTGAAAACATACTGCTGTCATGGCTATTGTGAGGAAAATATTCTGCTGTCATGGATTTTCTAACGACAATTCCTGCTCTGCTGAATAATCTAACCACAATTCCTGCTGTTGGGCACCAATCAATAGAAAATTCTGCTGTGATAGCTATTCTGACGAAAAATTCTGTTTTGGTGGCTATCTGTCGAATAATATTGCTGTGATGGATAATCTAACGAAATTCCTGATATGATGGATAATCTGAAGAACATTCCAGCTGTTTAAACCAATCTATAGAAAATATACAAGCAGAAAACAACTTCTGCTGTCATGGCTATTGGGGTAAAAATATTTTGCTGTAATCGCTATTCTGACGAAAATTTCAGCTTTGTTGAATAATCTAACCACAATTCTTCCAGTTAGGACCAATCTGTAAAAAATATTATGCTGTCATGGCTATTGTGACGAAAATATTCTGCCTTTCTAACGGCAATTCCTGCTCTGCTGAATAATCTAACCACAATTCCTGCTGTTGGGACCAATCTATACAAAATTCTGCTGTGATAGCTATTTTGACGAAAACACTGTTTTGGTGGTTATATGCCGAATAACATTTTGGTGTGATGGATAATCTAACGAAATTCCTGATATGATGGATAATCTTTAAAAAATCCAGCTGTTTAAACCAATCTATAGAAGATATCCTAGCAAAAAACAACTTCTGTTGTCATGGCTATTGTGATTAAAAATATTCTGCTGTAATATTCCTTATAGGATGGATAATCTAAAGAAAAATCCTGTTGTTTAAACCAATCTATAGAAAATACTGCTGTTTAAACCAATCTATAGAAAATCCTGCTGTTTAAACCAGTCTATAGAGAATCCTGCTGTTGGAACCAAACTAAAAACAAATTTTGCAGTTATGCTTTTGTGATGAAAATATTCTGCTGTCATGGCTATTGTGACGAAAATATTCTGCCTTCGTGGATTTTCTAACGACAATTCCTGCTCTGCTGAATAAACTAACCACAATTCCTGCTGTTGGGACTAGTCTATAGAAAATTCTGCTGTGATAGCTATTTTGGCGAAAGTACTGTTTTGGTGGTTATCTGCCGAATACCATTGCTGTGATAGATAATGTAACGAAATTCCTGATATGATGGATAATCTGAAGAAAAATCCAGTTGTTTAAACCAATCTATAGACGATATCCAAGCAGAAAACAACTACTGCTGTCATGGCTATTGTGATAAAAATATTCTGCTGTTATAACCGCTGCTGTGATGAAAATTTCAGCTCTGTTGAATAAACTAACCACAATTCTTCCAGTTAGGACCAATCTGTAGCAAATTCTGCTGTGACAGCTATTATGACTAATAAGTCTGCTGTGCTGGCTATTTTGCCGAATAAAACTGTTGTGATGGATATTCTAACGAAATTCCTTATATGATGGATAATCTAAAGGAAAATCATGCTGTTTAAACCAATCCATAGAAGCGCATGCTGTTTATACCAATCTATAGAAAATCTTGCTGTTGGAACCAAGCTAAAAACAAATTTAGCTGTGTATGGTTGTTGTGATGAAAATTTCTGCTGCCATGGCTGTTGTGGTGAAAATATTCTACTGTGATGGATATGCTAATGACTATTCCTCCTCTGCTGAATATACTAAATAATCTAATGACAATTCCTGCTGCGGGAACAATCTATAGAAAATTCTGCTGTGATAGCTATTCTGATGAAAAATTCTGTTTTGGTGGCTATTATGCCGAATAATTCTGCTGTTCTGATGAATAATCTAACCACAATTCCTGATACGAATGGTTATCTTCGAAAAAATAATGTTGTTGGGTGCAAAGTATAGAAAATCCTGCTGAGAACGAATTATTCCTGTCGGGACCAATCGAAAGAAAATTCAGCTGTGATAGCTATTTTGACCCAAAATTTGTGATGGCTATTGTGCCTAATAATTCTGCTGTGATGGATAATAATCTAAAGAAAGAAATTCCTGATATAATTGATATTCTAAAGAATCTAACGGGGAACTCCTGATATGATGGATATCTAAACAAAAACCCTCTGTTGGGACCAATCTATAGAAAATCGTGTTGTGGGAACTAATCTGAAAACAAATTGTGCTGTGATGGCTATTCCGACGAAAAATTCTGCTGGCCCGAACATTCGCAGTTTCTGTAAGACTCTTATGGGGGCTGTTTTAGTTTTCAACTGTATGTTTTATAGAATAATATTCCATGCAGTATAAAAAAACCCGTTTTAAAATGTTTATTTAAAGCCGCTTTAACAGACACTGCATACAACTGATATGTCTATAATTTGGTTGTTGTTTTTTTTGTGTTTTTTTATACGATTACATTGTCACTTTGTAAAGTGCCCCTAAACACGGAATATGAAAGGGTGCACTATAATTATGCTGTAATAATAATAATAATAAATATGATGTAATAGTAATAAATATGCTGTAATAATTTAGTAATAAATATACTGTAGTAATCTAGAGAAAATTTTATTGTTGAGACTAATCTATTGAACATCCTGCTGTGAGGGCAAATCGGAACCATTATAAATAATTACTGCTTTGAGGGGTGGGGTGGGGCAATCTTTAGAGAATAATGGTGGGGGCATTAATCTTAAGAAAAATTTTGCTGTGAAAGCCAAACTGAACAAAGCACTCTCAGACTTTAGTTTATAATTTACTCAAAATTGTTCGCCTTATTTTAACTAAAATATAGCCCTTGGCTGTTTTAATGTATCAAATAGGCATACATAAATAAGAAACAATGTGCAAAGTTTTGAGTTTGGGGATCAAAGATATTTCTTATAAACAGTAATTGAAAGTTGAGTAAATTATTAACTTAAGCCTGAGAATGCTTAGTGAACTCGAGGCCCGATCGCGATGTGATGGATAATCTAAAGAAAACTTTGTTGTGGGGGCTAATGCGAATAAAAATTCTGCTGTGACTGGCAATCTATATAAAATCATTGGGACCACAGAAATACTAATATTATTATAACATGCAATATTTAAAAAATCGTGCCGTGGGCGCTAATAAAAAAATCATGTTGTTGGGACCAATGGAGAAAATATTGTTGGGGACATTCTAAATAAAAACAATCCTGCTGTGAAAGCCAATATAACTATGGTGTGTGTGTGTGTGTGGGGGGGGTATATAGAAAAATTAAAACATTGAATGTTTATCTATTTCTTTCGTGACTTTTTGTGCATGTGCGGGGAGGGGGGATTAATGGCATTATGGGCGAAAGACAGATTGTCAAAGTTAGGGATATAAATATGGCTATATTAGTTTATGGTTCTACTTTAAATTCGTGGCCTGGAATAGCAGTAGAACAGGTTTTAACATTTATGTGGTCTGCCTCCAGTTGTTAGAATTATTTCCCTTGATATTTCTAAGGTGAAGGCTGACAGCTGTCAATCATTCTGCACTGGTGTGTATGATGCCTGTCACTTTTTCGTAGCTCTGAAAGAGTGTTCACCTTGACGTTCAGCTACCTTGGTGATGCACGGTAAAGGTGATTGATTAGGTCGTCATGCCTCGTTTCATACCGTATCTTTACAACACTTGATGTTGAGCTGGATAATCGAGACGTACAATGGCCGCTAAATCTGAGAGATATTAAAATAGACCACAAAAATGACAGTTACACTGTTCTAAGTTTGTAATAACATATTATTATGCATATGGAATACCTGAAGGATACGTTCTAAATCAGCCCATAAATATACATTATATGGGAAATATAGCTGTATAATGCACGGTTAGAATAATGATTTTTGTGATGTGAGTATTCTATTTATATCATACGTATATATATAACAGTACAACAAATGGCACAATACACATTGTGCAGTATTAGGATTAGACAACAATATGTGAGAGACAAAGGGATTTGTTGTGGTTTAATTTTTAACATCCACTCAACACATTAAGCTAAAGGTCATTTCAAGACTTACAAATGCTTGAATCAAAACCACGCCATACGTAAATAAGACAACTCCACAAAACAAGTTTAAAATATTAATCTGAACATTTTGAAATTTGATGGGGTTATTTCTTACGCAACAATGAGCAATCTCTTGATAACAGACTGTTGTTCGATAACTGTTGTTCGATAACTGTTGTTCGTATGTTTTGTAAAATGGAATGTAAATGAAGGGATACTTCAGTAACATGCTGCTGCTCAAAAATCTTCAGAAGAAAACCAATACATCTTGATATTCTGGGGGTTTACGAGGCCAAACATGTGCTTTAGATCATTAGGTCTGTCATTGAGTAGGGATGGATTGGATAACTGCATGGGTTGTGCGTTCCCATTGCATCATACATGTAGGTTTGTCATTTGAGTCAAATGGCCTAGTTTGTGTCGAGTGGACATTGTCGAACCCTATTCCTCTCTGTCTCTCCTGTAGTTTTTCTACAGTTTCTGCCCAATGCTAAAGACACCTGTGGGCATGCAAAATATGATAGTCCTCTATCGGATCTAGTTTGTGTTGAGTGCATGTTAATCCCCATTTTTCTCTCTTGTTTGATGGTCTTGAGCTGCGATGTTTCGTTGAGTTAGATACTGGCTCGTTATGCTGGGATTCGCTCCCTGTGTTGTTTGAGAAAGATCAGCTATAGCCTACAGTTGTTTATTATAGATGTGTTGGTCAACAAATACAAATCAGAGTAAGTATTTCCCCTTGGGTGCAGGCTGGATGGCCTGACAAGGACAGTTGTCTAGTCATTCGGATGGTATAAAAAAACAAACTAGATTCCATGTACACATTGGGGTAAATGTAAAAGAACCCTAGACAGGTGGTATTGAATATTTATTATACAGGTAGGCCATAGGGGAGAGTGGGGTCCGATGGGCCGATTTTTTTTATTTTACAAATAACTTTTCTTACAAATCAACGAGGATAACTAATCTTTGCTACTTCATTCATCAGGTACTAACCTATAAACTTACAGAGTTTCGATGCTATACACTGTACCTTAAAGAAAAGTGGAATTATGTCAATTTTTCTGACATCACTCAGAATGGCCCATCGGGCCTACTGGTGTGGGTCCGATGGACCACCTCATGGGGACCAATGGACCGTTTGATTGTTACAATAAGACATACAAACATTTAAGAGCTTTCACTAAATTAAATTAAATTATAAATAAAAACTATAATTTTGGCGCATTATTGTTGAAGTTAGATCATAATAACCGACCTATTCAATATCATAGTCATCAATGAAAATATCAAAGCGAATAATTCCTTAGGGTCTTCTTGTGGTATTTCTTTTTATTGGTTCGGGGGAAACATGGCTACTATATTTCAGTGTGTTACAGTGTCAGTATCTTCAACTATTGTCTCGATGAATGCACAGATGGTGTGGGTCTTGGCTCTTTATGAAAAAATTTACTTAAGAGCCCCCCATTTTTATCGCCATGCTTGATTATACCAACGTAGTCTGGGGCGGGGGGCTAAGGGGGAGAGGTATGCAAATGGTTAAAACATGCACGTTAGATCCATACGATATGTCATTGATTCAAGTAGCGCGT
Organism: Patella caerulea; assembly: GCA_036850965.1. Classification (NCBI taxonomy): domain Eukaryota; kingdom Metazoa; phylum Mollusca; class Gastropoda; family Patellidae; genus Patella; species Patella caerulea. Next base: position 38,954,260 of record JAZGQO010000008.1, read on the forward strand.
TTCACTTCCCCACATACACGTGAAAAGTAGGGTCACCTGTCCAACCTTGTGATGTAGGGATTTGTTCATAAAAATTACACAGCCTATATATCGCATTGTTTCGTCATCAAACATTCCCCTGTCTGTTGTTCCCATTCTATTTCTTGGCATTATACAACTCTAGATTATAAATTAGAAACCTATCATACGCACAATTTTCATCATGAGATGACCAGAACCTATGGACCATGCCTCTGGGGACCCATGGGCCATGCCCATAGGAACCGACCTGCAGGTGGTCCATCGGTCCCCACGCCATTTAAATATATATTTAGCTTTATTAACTGTAGGGTCAGTCACTGTGACATTTGACTGTAAGTGCAAAGCCTAGATAACTACTAGGCATATGCGTTGGTGAAAAGCACATCTTGATGACACTTAATTAATTTGGGACATGAAAAATATTGCAAAATATGAAAAAAATACTTTTCCTATGGTTAAATGTACGTGTGAGGCTGTAAGGCCATGTGTTGATAGCACATTAGGCAAATCAGCAATGTATTCCAGGCTAGGCCAAGGTTACATTATGACGGCCGATAGAATTTGATTTTGCCATTCACATGTCTGATACAAGGGGTGGCCCATCGGTCCCATATGCCCATTGGTCCCCACTCTGCCCTAGTGCCGCTGTTCAGACAAAATATCTATCATAGCACACCACTGACATGATGAATGTGTCTTCATTAGCCCAGTCAGAGCAGAACAGTAGGAAGTTAAACCCCATTTCATTACTCTTGATAGACTATGTTGCACTTGTACATATATATATAGAGAGAGAAATGGGGTTTAACGTCCACTCGACACAAACTAGGTCATTTTTGGACTAACATACAGTTTAATTTAATTTTAATAGTTTGCTTGCACGTAGGGGTCTTTAGCGATGGGAGGAAACAAGATGACCTGGAGAAAACCCACGAGATTGGACAGGCAACCCAACTCCTTGTCACATACACTGGGGATTCGAAACCACGGCAGTTGACTCAATAAAAGGCTTTATGATACAGCACGCATGTGCTAACAATTTGCACTTGTATGACAGTTAAAGCCCCAATACCACTCTTGTTGTAACTGAATAATATGTCCCAATCTTCATTCTGGTCAACAAATTGTATTATTTTACAATATTCCAATTAATTGATGATATAAATTTCATTGTAACACACCTAATTTAAAAAATTGGAAAAAATTCAACTTATTGATTTGGAAAGTCTAACGTAAACCTTTTCAAATGTGACTTGGATTTTAAAATATTATCGAACCCTCTGGAAAAGTAAAATAGGATGTAATGGATAATTTACACAACAGATAAAACACTAAATCACCTAGTACTTAGAATAAGGCTATTATTTATTTTCTGAAGCTACCAAGCCAGCAAGAGTGTTATTGTCCCTTTAACTATAGGTAACTTTGGAGTCTATGTTGCACCTGTATAAAAGTTAACTACATGTAGGTAACTCTGGAGTAGATTGCTAGACAGATTTCACGTTTTATTACCGAAATATCTATGACTCGTCAATGTAATGATTAATGTCAGGAGTGTATCTAGAGATTATAGCACCCAGTATTGATCATGACCTTAAAGATACATTATGTAAGATTTAGATTAAAGATACATTACATGTATATATAAGGGGATGCTTGATTCTCCGTCCAGAACATCCTGAATTGACAGAATTGCAATCAAGTGACGTGTAATTCGGTCCCGTCACAGTTCTGTCAGTCCTGACCACAGAGGTGTTGTGAGTAGAATTGGCTGCATTGTTGGTTGAGATATCTTCTTATTCTTCGATGCATGTCTGATAGCCCGAAATATCCCTTTTCACATGATTATCACTATTTAGTGATTAAGGGAAATCAATTCCAGAACGTTCAATCGAGTATCCTCAATGAAAGGCTTAGATTAAAGATGCATTATGTAAGATTTAGATACAGATAGAGCTGCTATATATAATAGTTCAAATATAGATGTACACATTGTTGTGAATGTAAAAGAACCCGACATAGATGGAATTGAATATCTATTATACAGGTAGGCCATAGTGCCGCTGTTCAGGCAAAATATCCATCATAGCACACCACATGATGAATGTGTCTTCATTAACCCAGTCAGAGCAGAACAGTAGGAAGTTAAACCCCATTTCATTACTCTTGATAGACTATGTTGCACTTGTATATATATATATATAGAGAGAGAAATGGGGTTTAATGTCCACTCGGCACAAACTAGGTCATTTCGGGACTAACATATGTTTTAATTTTATTTCATTAATTCGCTTGCCTGTAGGGGTCTTTAGTTAGCAGTGGGAGGAAACCGTAATACTCGGAGAAAATCCATGAGGTTGGACAGGTGACCCTACTCTTTGCCACGTACAACCAGGGATTTAGAACCACGCCAGTTGAGTCAATGCCAGGCTGTATGATACAGCACGCGCACGCGAACCATTCGACCATCCACCCCCACTGCTGTTCAAATATAGATAACAAAACAAGACTACATTTCAAATTTCATTCAAATTACTGGATTGAAGATGTATGGTAGATTGTTTATTATGGTAGCAATGGTACTTGAAAATGGAGGCTTAGTATCCAATCTATCGTTTACAGTACAGCTTGTGAGGAGTGTTTTAATCCATTTAAATCTCTGCCATCTGATGGTCCAGCGAATTCATTATACGCTTGTCATGTGAATTAATGTCTAAATGATGGTTTATATAACATTTAAAGCCTGAATAAAGATAAGCAATAAGCGGATTGATAGTTCTTAAACATACATTATGCAAGAGCTAAATCTGCATACTGTAGTTTAGGTCTTTCTTTAGGCCAGAAATGTTATAAAAACTATTAATTATCTATTATTTTAGTTCCTAAATGACCTGTTGGGTGAAAGTTAAACCCATTTCTCTCACCCTTTCCTACGCACTTAGAGAATAAAACTTACACAAAATTATTTCCATTCAAAAACATATAGTCATTATATTTTAATTATGATTCGTATAATAATCATCAAATTTACAATACTTAACATTTCTACAATATGAAAATAGTTATACATGTAGTATTGGAAAAATAACTGCTGTGTCATAGTTGTATTCACTATACCTGTCATTACCTGATCATGTAGCTCTTTTTATAATCAATTCTTAAAAAATGTTTTATGATGAAGTAAAGTGACACTGCCACAAACGTCCTACTGTACCTCTTAGACTGGGTTAATTCAATCTGATTAAAACACAGATCCTATTTCGTTTCGTTTTTAATAATTAAAAATTTTGTTTTACTTGTCTTTACTACACTAGGATCTAGAAGAGTTCTTATCACTGACTCGTTCCGGATGATATGCGGGATTAGCCAATGAAACGATCTGTTGTGGCAAACTAGAAACATCAATGCTGATTGGCTCATCAAATATCTGACATCATAGGGTCAAAAGCTGCTTGTATGACCTCTGACGCTACCTCCCAATACAACTGGTCAGATCGTCATATTGTGTAGGCCATCGAAAGTGTAAAAAACAAAATGAAATGAAGTGCAGATCTGTATTTGAATCTGATCCTTGGGTTAATGAAGCCGGTCATATGGCATACCGTGCGCTATATGAATCAAAGTTTGCCCAGGCAGGGGGGCCGTTGGATGGGTTTTGATTTGATTCCCCAGTGGTACGTGACAAGGTCTAGGGTCATCTATCCACCCTCGTGGGTTTTCGTAGGGTTCTCCGGTTTCCTCCCACTGCTAAAAACCCCTACCTACACGCAAGTGAATTATTTAAATAAAATTGTACCATATGTTAGTCCCAAAATGAACTACATGTAGTTTGTGTCCAGTGGAGGTAAAACCAAATTTCTCTCTCCATCTCTCTTATCCAGGTAGTGTATAGTATTAGTCTACTCTTATTTTGATTTCAAACTGCCGAGGGTTCTTTTTTTTTGTACACCAAAATAAGGGAATGCTGCCCCTAATTTATTCTTGTAAACAGGTGGCTAGGCAGCACATTAAAAAGTAGATTTAGCTTATTTCTGAAAACCTATACAGGGGCAGGTCTAGGATTTTCAGCAGGAAGGGAGAGGGTCAGAATGTACAGATGTCCATATTGAAGTGGTCTAATGACAATTAAGGAGTGGTCAGAGTGTGAAATACATGTACTTACAGCAAATGCTGTGGGAAACCTACATGAACCTCAGCAATTCGGAAAAATTACACTGTCTAGGCAGGTTTGGTGATCCAAAACCCCCGGCCCCCTTAATATGACATGTAATAACTTGGCCAGATTAAGGATCTCTGAATTGGCTTCTACCAGTAATTTGATTTATAAAGCTACGAGTAAACATTCGTGGTTTAAAATAACTGAAATATTTGAATAGATAAACTTACATGGTTACATGTTATTGTGACAGGTTTCAATAATATCGTACAGATAAACATGCCAAAATCAATAAAATAATAGCTAGAGGGTCCGTCTTTTCACAAATTGTGACATAGGATACATGTACATGTATATCTGGTGTGTTTTGTTAAAGCCCCAATAACACTCTTGTTGTAACTGAATAATATGTCCCAATCTTCAATCTGGTCAACAAATATTATTATTTTAGAATATTCCAATTAAATGATGATATAAATTTCATCTTAACACACCTATTTTAAAAAAATTGGAAAAATTCAACCAATTGATTTGAAAAGTCTAACGTAAACCTTTGAAATGTGACTTGGATTTTAAAATATTTTCGAACCCTCTGGACAAGTAAAATAGGTTGTAATGGATAATTTACACTACAGGTAGGACACTTAAACATGTACTTAGAATAAGGGTATTATTTATTTTCCGGAACTACCAAGCCAGCAAGAATGTTATTGTCCCTTTAAGTTGATGTAGATAATTTGAAATTAAATAATAGCTAGAAAATCTGTGTATTTATATGTGGTGCGCTTAATGTGTTATAATAGGTTTCTGAAATTAAATTTTATCATAGGATACACATATAACTGGTGGGTTAGGTTAACAGGAAAGCTTATATTAATTATGAATTTAGAGTTTTATGTTAGGTTAATGTAGAACCAAATATTCAGTGTGTTTTTATACGCCCACATTTTCATGTGGATGTATTATGTCGTCCGTCCGTCCACAATTTGTTTGTGGACTCTCTACAGGTCACAATTCTTATCCGATTTTGACGAAACTTGAAATATAGGTTTATCCTCAAAAGATCTCGGCTGCTTTCGATATTGGCATATATCGGATCAAAACTTCATGGATTATGGCCCCTGATTGTACGAAAAATCACGTTTTTAGCTTGTGGACCCTATAGAGGTCACAATTTTGAACCGATTTTGATGAAATTTGACATGCATGTTTGCAACCCAAAGATCTTGGTTCCTTTCGATATTTGCGGCTATCGGAATGTAATTTCCTGAATTATGGTCCCTGATTGTCCGAAAAATCACCCTTTTTAGCTTGTGGTCCCTCTGGAGGTCACAATTATTATCCGATTTAAAAAACCGTTTGATTATATCACCATTACACCCTAAGGAAGGTTGAGTTCGAATTTCGGGAAAATCGGACCAAAATTGACATACAAAATGGCCGTCGTTTGTACGCGAATACTGTTAAAAAATGGTATATCAAGGTTGTGGACCCTGTGGAGGTCACAATTTTAATTCGATTTTGATGAAACTTGAAATTCATGGTTATAACCCAAAGATCTTGGTTCCTTTCGATATTTGCGCATATTGGATCGTAACTTCCTGAATTATGGCCCCTGATTATACGCAAAATCGACTTTTTTTTTAGCTTGTGGTCCCTCTGGAGGTCACAATTATTATCCGATTTAAAAAAACGTTTGATTATATTACTGTTACACCGTAAGGAAGGTTGAGTTCGAATTTCGAAGATCTTGGTTCTTTTCGATATTTGCGCATATCTGATCGTAACTTCCTGAATTATGGCCCCTGGTTATACGCAAAATCCCCCTTTTTATACGCCCACATTTTTATGTGGACGTATATTGTCGTCGCCCCTGTCCGCCCGGACGTCCGTCCACAATTTGTTTGTGGACCCTCTACAGGTCACAATTCTTATCCGATTTTGACGAAACTTGAAATATAGGTTTATCCCCAAAAGATCTCGGCTGCTTTCGATATTGGCATGTATCGGATGAAAACTTCATGGATTATGGCCCCTGATTGTACGAAAAATCACGTTTTTAGCTTGTGGACCCTATAGAGGTCACAATTTTGAACCGATTTTGATGAAACTTGACATGCAAGTTTATAACCCAAAGATCTTGGTTCCTTTCGATATTTGCGCCTATCGGAATGTAATTTCCTGAATTATGGCCCCTGATTGTCCGAAAAATCACCCTTTTTAGCTTGTGGTCCCTCTGGAGGTCACAATTATTATCCGATTTAAAAAAACGTTTGATTATATCACCGTTACACCCTAAGGAAGGTTGAGTTCGAATTTCGGGAAAATCGGACAAAAATTGCCATACAAAATGGCCGCCGTTTGTACGCGAATACTGTTGAAAAATGGTATATCAAGGTTGTGGACCCTGTAGAAGTCACATTTTTTATTCGATTTTGATGAAACTTGAAATTCATGGTTATAACCCAAAGATCTTGGTTCCTTTCGATATTTGCGCATATCAGAACGTAACTTCCTGAATTATGGCCCCTGATTATATGCAAAATCGCCTTATTTTAGCTTGTGGTCCCTCTGGTGGTAACAATTATTATCCGATTTAATAAAACGGTTGATTATATTACCGTTACACCGTAAGGAAGGTTGAGTTCGAATTTCGGGAAAATCGGACCAAAATTGCCATACAAAATGGCCGCCGTTTGTACGCGAATACTGTTAAGAAATTGTATATCATGGTTGTGGACCCTGTAGAGGTCACAATTTTAATTCGATTTTGATAAAACTTGAAATGCATGGTTATAACCCAAAGATCTTGGTTCCTTTCGATATTTGCGCATATCAGATCGTAACTTCCTGAATTATGGCCCGTGATTGTCCGAAAAATCGCCTATGGTCCCTCTGGAGGTCACAATTATCATCCGATTTGAAAAAACGTTTGACTCTATCACTGTTACACCCTACGGAAGGTTGAGTTTGAATTTCGAGAAAATTGGACCATAATTGCCAGAAAAAATGGCCGCCGTTTGTATGCGAACAGTGTAAAAATATGGTATGTCAAAGTTGTGGACCCTGTAGAGGTGACAATTTTAATTCGATTTTGATGAAACCTGAAATGCTTGTTTATAACCTAAAGATCTTTATTCTTTTCGATATTTGCGCATATCAAATTGTAACTTAATGAATTATGGCCTTTGATTGTAGGAAAAATCACTTTCGGTATTGCTTGTTCTCTGTCTATCACTCGAACAATTATTATCTGATTTAAAAAAAAACTCTGATTATATTACTGTTGCACCGTAAGGAAGGTTGAGTTCGAATTTCATGAAAATCGTACCAAAACTGCAGGACGAAATGGTCACCGTTTGTACACGAATAGTGTAAAAATATGGTATATCATGGTTGTGGACTCTATACAGGTCACAATGCTTATCCGATTTTGACGAAAAGTAACATTTATAGGTTGTGTACCGTCAAACCATAATCATTGTCAGCTTCGAATTTCATGAATATCAGACTGGAACTGACCAACAAAATGGCTGCTCCCAATACAGTATGAAATACAGGACTTAACCCTTGTCGGTTCACGTTGTGAGAATCACATAGCAGGTAACCAGGGGTCCATATGGACCCCAATAATAATTCAAAGTTTTTACATACAAATTTTTTTTAAATTAAAGGGCAGTGGTTTAGTTTTTATTTGCATTCATATTTGACAACTGAAAAACAACGAAATTATTATACAAAAACATTTTAGTGACATTTGGAAAAGATTTAATAATTCTCACAAAATTGCTACTTTGTGTACTATTTGATAAAGAGGTTAAATGGCAATTCACGCCTGATACAATAACCATTGAATATTTGGAATCCATCATTTAAATTTTGGTATGTGTAACTTGCATATGTTTAAAGAGAGAATACTCTGGCATACATAATATGGTATAAGGCAGCAAACACAATAGCAAAACCCCAACTGTGAGTTCTAAGTTAGGGGGTCCAATTGGACCCCTTGTTACCTTCAAGCATTGGGCCGGATTTGCATGTAACAGAAGTCTGCATATGAGAACCAGATAACTACCAAACTCTTCGCTACGTGTAAAAATATATAGGAGACAAAGTCACTGAAATTCGGAAAGCAGTGCCCAGTAGTTATTACAAAACGTCATAAAACATGTGCATGGGGTCTCACGTGCACCGACAAGGGTTAATGATGTAGGAAAAATCACTTTCGGTATTGCTTGTTCTCTATCCATCTCTCAAAAATATGGGCGTATCCTGCCTGGCAGTGCCAGCCTATCTTTTTAGCTTGTGGTCCCTCTGGAGGTCACAATTATTATCCGATTTAAAAAAACGTTTGATTATATCATCGTTACACCGTAAGGAAGGGTTGAGGGTGAATTTCAGGAAAATCGGACCAAAATTGACAGACTAAATGGCCGCCATTTGTATGCGAATACTGTTAAAAAAATGGTATATCATGGTTGTGGACCCTGTATAGGTCACAATTTTAATTCGATTTTGATGAGGAAAGTTGAGTTCTAATTTCGTGAAAATTGTATCAAAATTGCCAGACAAAATGGTCGCCGTTTGTACGCGAATAGTGTAAAAATATGGTATATCATGGTTGTGGACTCTCTACAGTTCACAATTTTTATCCGATTTTGATTAAAAGTCACATTTTTAGGTTGTGTACCGTCACACCATAATCATAGTTGGCTTCGAATTTCATGAATATCAGACTGGAACTGACCAACTAAATGGCTGCTCCCAATACAGTATGAAATACAGGATTTAATGATGTAGGAAAAATCACTTTCGGTATTGCTTGTTCTCTATCCATCTCTTGAAAATGTGGGCGTATCCTGCCTGGCAGTGCCAGCCTATCTTGTTAGGTTAAAATAGCATTATGCAAGAGCAAAATCTGCTTATTACAGGTCTTTCTTTAGGCCTGAGATGTTATCTAAATAATCAATTAGACATTAATTAACATATCCAGACCATAATAAACTCTTTATGTCAAGGCTAGCCTTCGATGTTGGCGGATTAAATTCGTATATGCCGCTTAATGGCCGTTGATAATTTAATCAATCTAGTGGATAATCGAGACTATGCTGTTTATATTAATGATTTGAGTAATGATGACCGAGGCTATGTGAATATTTCAAATGCTTTTTTCTTGGCTAATAGTGGATCAATATGACTGAAATTTTCAGCAAATTACATGTACCTTTACACTTATATAGTTTTTAACTATTATAGTGAGAACTGCCATCTCTTTATCTTATCTCCCATAATGCAACTTTAATGAAGAGAAGCTTAGCCACAAATTTAGTGCTTATGTTTTGTTATTATAGAAAACTTGAACAATAAATTGAGTGTATTTGATGTGTTTCATTATAGATAGAAAAGTTCAGCTAAAAACTAAGTGGGTTATTTGTTGGTTTAACGTAATAAAACTTTAGTTATGATTTAATATGTTTAGTTAGATTAATATAAAAAAGATTAGTCATAAAGTTTTGAATTTATTGTTGGATTATTTGACTTTACTTTATATTTACATGGGATTGTTTTTTCATTTATAAACCAGTAGCATTAATTCGTTTTATCTCTAAAGAGCTTATAACAGGCGCGGATCCAGGATTTTTTGCAGGGGGGGGTCTAGGTTTGATAATTGCTTAACTAATTGCGCTCAACAGATTAATTTGGTAAATTAGATTCAATTTGGTTCATTCTGACGTATTTCCGGAAGGTAAATTCTAAAATTACAGGTCTAAATCGCCGATAAAATCGCATAAAAAATTTTTTCAAGTCTGAGCAGGGGGGGTCCGGACCCCCTGGACCCCCCCCCCCTCTGGATCCGCGCCTGTATAAGAGGAGTAGGGTTGCTTGTCTAACCTCGTATGTTTTCTCTGGGTCCTCCAGTTTTCTCACACAGCCAAAGACCTGTATTCAAGCGAATTATTGAATCATAAGTTACATGTAGGTCCGAAAATAACTTAGTTTGTGTCGAGTGGTCGTTAATTCCCATTTCACTCGCTCTCTCTTTCTAAAGAGCTTAAGGCAAAGTTTTGTAATAATGTAAATTGATATAGTTTGACGCAAACATGTTCTTGATTATTATATTCCATTAAAAGATCATGATTTTCATTGATTAATCTTGCCACTTTGTGAGCTTGTATGATTTGAAAAGGACATTTGACACCAGCGTACTTAGTGTAAAAATAATACATGTATTGCAAAATAGGACACAGAGAGAAGAATGGATTTAACATCCACTTGGGAGAAACCATGTCACCTGGAGACAAACAGCTTGGTACATTTTTTATTTCAACAAATCGCTTGCGGTTAGGGGTCTGAAGAAGTTAGATAAATAAGATGCACCTAGGCCTTACGTCTTGCCACACGTACAAGAGGGGAATCAGAACTACATGTATGCTACTTGACAGAACGAGAAATGGAGCTTATCTTCCACTCGACATATATTATTCAATAAATTGCTTGGGCGTAGGGGGTCTTTAGCAGTGGGTGGCAACTTGATGACCCAATGATACACCATGAGATGGACCATACACCTTGTCACGTACCACCAGGGATGAATCAACAACAGACCTTGTGATATGTAGTCCACATCCTAGAGCAATTGACCAACATCCCCACCATCCGATGATCAAAATAGGAGATAAAAGTTAAAATGTTTTACTTATTTATAAATTAATGATTGTTTTTTTGTTTTTTTGCAGGACAAGTCAACTTTCTGTTGATCATAGAGTCCTGAAATCATGATCCATTTGAGAGTCTGGGTAACAGAGATTCCTGGCACCACTATTAAACCACTTCCTGTGTGACATCATGAGATTTCACCATGTCTGTGGGGAAGCTGTTACAATTTCAGATGACAGCAGAACAGCAAAACGATCAGAACACTGTTTTAGCCATGGCATTGTGTTTTGTAACAAGCCAATCCAAATTAACGAAAGGATTTGTGTTGAGCTGTCATGTGTTTCTATGTGGAGTGGAGCTTTAAGACTTGGTGTGACAACATGTGATCCAGCAGAACTGAATGCCAGTGATATTCCAAAATACGCATTTCCAGATTTAAGTAAAAAAGAAGGATATTGGGTGGCACATCTGAATGAAAATGAGACGTGTACCGGGACAAAAATAACTGCATACATTAATTCAAGCAGTCAGTTTCATATTTTTAGAAATAACAAACACTGTGGTGTATATATATCACAATTACCGACCAATCAGAATCTCTGGCTTTTCTATGATCTCTATGGAAACACCAACGGTATAAGACTGGTACCAGCAGGTTAGTTTCGTTTTTTTTTTTATGACATTACCATGTAATGAAAATATAGCACCCAGAGAAAGTTTTGTGAAAGAAGTTTCATTTTTTTTATGGCATTACCATGTAATGAAAATATAGCACCCAGAGAAAGTTATGTGAAAGAAGGCAAAAAAAAGCTAAAAAAAAAACCCACCTCTGACATATAGGGGATACCCGATTCATCGTTCCAGAATTGAATTCTCTCAATTCCCAAAATAGTGTCAATCGAGCGAAAAGGAGAATTTCGGAGTACCAGGGATGTGCCAATTGCATAAGAAATATCTCAACCAATCATGGCAGATGAAACATATTTTTGTTATGTAAAATATGTCACGATTTTTCACACACCAGAACCTCAGCTGTTGGTATGGGCAGAACTGTGACGTGTCTGAATTGCAATTCTGTCAATTCGGGATGTCCCAGAATCAAGCCCCTCCATAGAACATTTACAGGGTAGCCATAACTCTGCAAAAAATTGATATGCAGCTCTAAATTTTGATTGGTTACCTCATTATGGCTAGATGAATATTCAAAAAGAGTTTGCGAGAATTTTTTATTAAGAGGGCTATAAATAAGTCCACATAAATTTATGTTCATTTCTGATGGTTTTTAAGACTATCCAAATAATTTTTAAAACTTGCGTACAGTGTATACAAAAATTGTGAACTAACAAATGTACAGTGATGGTGACATATGTCTTTTTACAGAATTACGTACCTCTGGGTCCTCCGGTTTCCTGTCACTGCTAAAGACCCCTACGCGCAAACGAATTATTGAAATAGAATTAAACCATATACCATGGCATTAGTCCCAAATGACCTAGTTTTTGACGAGTGTCTCTCTCTCTCTCTTACTGAATTACCTACATCATCTTCACCTGTTTTTAATTGAATTGAATCCCAAGCTGAGAGATTATCTAGTGTTGTTATTTTGATCTTGTTTTATTAAACATGTATTATACAAGAGCTGAATCTACCTTCGTATTGTAGGTCTTTCTTTAAGTCTCAAATGTTATCTAAATTATTATTAAGACATTAACTTATCCATACCATAATTAATTTTCGATGTCATAGCTAGCCTGCGATATTTACTGGATTGGAATCCGATTTGGTGCTCAATGCTCATTGATGATTAAATCAAAAAATGGATGATCAAGACTATGTTTTTTTTTATCATACCGACTTTAGTAATGATGATTGAGTCTATGTCTGAAATACCATCACTAGATTATCGGTTTACAGTAGATCAATTTGACTGAAATTTCCAGCAAATTCCCTTTAGGTACATTATTTAATGAGAACTGCCATTTTTGTTATTTAATCTCCCATAGTGAAGGTTAAATAAACCTCAGTAAATATTAACCAGGATTATGCCGTAAAAAATTTGATTTGTTCCAAAAAACGCAAATCACGCTCTATTATAATTTTGAAGGGATGTTGTCAGATAGTACCGATACTACATGTACATCTATTGCCATGGTGACAAAGTAAGAGAACTGGAGATTTCCCTATAGTTTTCATGGTTGTATGGCATTGTTTGTTTAAGTGTTCACATATTAAACATCATGATTAACTTACATAAAAGTAAATCGGTGTGGCTTAAACAAGCCGCCTCCATTAATAGAAATAGTTTTATCAATCCCAAGGGTTTTCGACAATGGATTGACGGCGAGTAGCTCAGTGCCTGGCCTTAGGGGTGTGCGAGCAATGTAAACTAGGTCATTTTGGGACAAACATATGGATCTATTCGGGGGGTCCTTGCCAACTGCACCCCTTTCTTTGGAATGGAATATGACACATATAATTCTTTCACATCAGCAAGATTTTATGGTATAAATATTTGCTGATGATTGTTAGGTAATCTGTTTATTACAGTTTGACCAGCTTATTTCACCATGTTTAAGTTGTTTTTCACGATGAAGCCAGTCAGTGTTTGATTAATAAAATCAATAGTGCTTATATTATTATATACACATGTAGACCTATAGTTATGCCATATAGACGAATTATTGTCATAATGAAGGACCTTTTCAACTGTCCTGATGTTGAAAGAAAAGAATTTTGATTATTATTTGGGGGGGACCTGAATTATTTCTATATAGACATGTTGTTGTCATGACTAAGCACCTTTTCAACAACTCTGAACTAATTTTGATTTTTCTTTCTTGGCCTGAAGCATTGCCATATATTTAGGCATATTTTTGTTATGACCAGTGCCTACATGTATATATGGCAAAGCTTCAGACCAAACAAACTAATCAAAATAGTGATTTCCGAGAAGGTTCTTTGGTAGAGGTGTAGAAGCGAGGGTCTTGCAAAGAATACGAATTGGGAATTCGACTTGGCCATAGCGTGCTGATTGGGGGGAATTTCCCTCATAGAACACTGCCTGGTGTATGACCATCTTCGTTACCCTGGTAGGTGCACAAAATTTGGACTTTAGATCCCATTTCTCTTCAAATCATTTCTAATCTGTAACTAACCACTGGGTTAACGAGAAAGAGAGTGAGTAATTTGGTTTAACAGCCACTCGACACAAATTAGTTCATTTCGGGACTAACACATGCTTTAATTTTATTTCAATAATGTGCTTGCGCTGAGGGACCTTTAGCAGTTGGAGGAAACTGGAGGACCCAGAGAAAACCCGCGAGGTTGGACAGGCAACCCCACTCCTTGCCATGACAACCGGTGCACTAGTTGACTCAACGATAGGCTTTATGATACAGCACGCATGTGCTAACCATTCAGCCATCCACCCCCCACTGCATTAGCAAGACAGGACGTGTGCCAGTTCACATATATTGATATTTTGATTCGTTTTGTACAATATAAACAATCTTTCAATTGTGACATTATATAACAGTACTTGTACAGTTTATTGACCTGTATAGACTACATGCACATATCTAGACTACAATCAAAGGATTTTTATTGGTTTTATCTCCCAGTAAATTAAAGATTCGATGTTTGCACATACGATACGATATTGAATAAATCATAAAAAAGCCTTGATAGTTAGATTAAATTGGTTAGATAAATAATTTGATTATATATATTATGTATACATGTACATGTACCTTGGGATTAGGTTGACGTAATTTCAGCCTTTATTTGATTTGATCTGAAAGATATAGATCAAATCTATTGTGTAAGCTTACACCATGTAAATTAGACAAGTTAGAACATATCGTCTGTGACACATAGATTTTATACGGTCTCCTATATTGATATACAAAAAAGCTTTCAATACACCGTATTGGTACATGTACTTTTAAGTAATAGTATGTATATAATACAGCTTAGAAAATTCAATGCACACAATCTTAATTTATTTTTGTAAATATAAGAGAATTATGCAGGGGAACTACAAGGCAAATCTTAAGCAACTGATACAAGATCATAGCCATCTTCAATAGAAGGCTTGATCTTGAGTTGCAAAGTTCAAAGATCGATTAATGTCAAGGTTACTGGTTTTCCGTGAGTTTCTCAATTTAAAAAAAAACAACTTTCAACAGCTTGTACTTGTTTGTTTACAGTGTATTATGTGCCACGACCTCGGATTGGACAATGCTACATGCACGTGTCTACACAAAGGGCGAAAAGTTTGGGAATTGCTGAGTATTGAAGCAACGGTTAGATGTTGTAAAACTCGCGGAAAACTCGCGGACGTTGCTTAAGGAACATGGATCATAGCATGACTGAATAACAATTTAACTTTAGAAGTTACAATTTGTAAAATAAAGTTGCCTTTTTATGTACATGTACTGTAGATGCTATTTCTGATTTCAAGAGGAATCGGACGGATAATACGTACTTGAACTAATTCAAGTCGTAAAGACCATGTAAACTTTCAGTGGTGCCAGCGAGTAAGCAATCTGAACAACAGACTCACCCTACCTGCTGAGAAGTGACTCTGACACAGTGAATAGCCATGATATCCATATGACGTTATCTAAACGTCACAGACTCGCTAACCAGAAGGTCGAGTATTCGATCCCTGTATATTGGCCGAGAAAGTTTATTCCCTTGTCAGTGATGCAGCATGGATTACTGAAAAAGGCAGCTGTCTAGTCAATGGGATGGGATGAAAATCTGATTGTCATGCATGTAAAGATCACTTGACGGTTGAAATTTGATATAAAAATAGGCTGTAGTGCCACTGTCTGGGCAAAATTTCCATCATACCAGATTGTATTGCATATACCCATCTTCATTAGCCCAGTTTGGAGCAGAACAGTAAGATGTTAAAACCCCATTTCAGTTCATTTCATTTCATTTAGTGGATATTAAGCCCCAATTCTCCCTTTATCTCGGAATTTGATTGACGAGGATGAGAAATATTTTATTTGTACTGTCTTTATTTTACAGATGGCGCTCCCAAAGAAATACAGGCACGAGGAACAGATGCTGTTCGAGCGTATCATTCATCTTGTTCGACAGGAACACAGCCTGTTTACAGATCACGGTTAATGCTAGTAGGAAAAGATCGTGTGGGGAAAACTAGTCTGAAACGAGCTCTGACTGGTTTGAGGTTAGTATTCATGTCAATATTTTTTGGGATTAAATAGGCCGCTAAACCCAATTTCATTTTGCTTTACTGGTATCTAAAATATCTTCAAATGGTATGAAGATTGTTTGCCAGGAAACAAAACATAATATGCATCATTTCTCGATTGTCAGTAATGGGATCATTTAAATTTAAAACTAATATGAGGCTTTTTATCGACTTGCCAAATTGTTTTGAATTTAGTAGAGATATCATGTGACAATATAGTCGATTTCAAAGTACTTTCTTGGTGAGTTCGTTAAATGCTCCGATTAGCTGTAAACAATTCTTGTGGCTGGTCACAGTTAAAAAAAAAAAAAGTGATCACCCAATCAAATTGTCAAATCGTATCCTGCAATGATTAGGCAATTTGAGGTAATCGCTTCGGAAATCGGTGTCGATAAATTCGTTTATAGGGTAACCAATTTGAATTAGATGGACATTAAAGATGGAAATGTGATTGAATGCAAATCACTTTGGCTAATAAGTGGTTGATAAAAACGCCTATGAATTTAGCTGCTTAGGTTATCGACACACACCATGCAGTTTACTATGAAGATGAAGACAGTTTCTCCCTGAGTTTCTGCTACATTTTATCGAAAACTATCAACGGTCATATATATCTGCTTACTTAACTAACGTACGAAAAATTGAATGGTAGCTATCTTTTTTTTTCGCACGTATACAATGAATGGCCATTTTGCTCTGTAATCCCAGTCAGAATTTGGCTATTTTTTCAAAATTGCTTTAGATTTTTTAATTTTTGTTTAGAACTGAAATATATAACTATTAGTCAAAGTCAATCTTCATGCTAAAAACATTAACAAAATTGATTGTGTATATCTGAAATAGACACGACCGAAGCATAAAATAGTGCCAATATGCCGACGTCAAATCAGAAATCATTCGAAGAAGCAATAAGACGTTATGGCTTTACGGATTATACAGTCCTAAAGGCTGCAGGAAGGCTATTGTTTACAATGTATCATTGTGTCTTGTAATGTTGATAACTGTTGACATTTTGTTTGTTGATGTGACCTCATGACCTGTGGTGTTTAGATAACATCATGGATATCATGGCTATTCACTGTGTCAGAGTCACTTCTCTGCAGGTAGGGTGAGTCTGTCGTTCAGATTTGTATATGTGTACAAGGGTCCGTGATTGTCGGACCATTAAAATGTCTCGATTCTGTACCTCGTCAGACACTAATTAATGCATCTGTGGCAAGGGGAAACCATTCTGGAAAATCTTGTGAAACATCAGGATCAAACCTGGGATTTTTTTGTTTTTCACCCGGACTGTTAAGCATCGAGCCACCTTGACTGCTATTTTTCCCTTGTATTGAAAATAAATCTGGTAAAAACTGGAGAAGTGCTTCAAATGTGAATATTCCAAAATATATTTGTCTGATATTATTGATGTTGTGAGCATTGAGATATTCCATCTGGGATATAAGAAATTTGATATTATCAATGTTGAGCATTGAGATCTTCCATCTGGGATAAAAGAAATTTGATATTATCAATGTTGAGCATTGAGATATTCCATCTGGGATATAAGAAATTTGATATTATCAATGTTGTGAGCATTCAGATATTCAATCTGGGATATAAGAAATTTGATATTATCAATGTTGTGAGTGTGGTGATATTCCATCTGGGTATAAGAAATCTGATTTTTTTTATTATCAATGTTGTGAGCACTGAGATATTCAATCTGGGATATAAGAAATCTGATCTTATCGATGTTGTGAGCATTCAGATATTCAATCTGGATATAAGAAATTTGATATTATCAATGTTGTGAGCATTGAGATATTCCATCTGGGATATAAGAAATCTGATCTTATCCATGTTGTGAACATTCAGATATTCAATCTGGATATAAGAAATTTTATATTATCGAGTTTTGAGATATTCTCTGGATATAAGAAAGGTGTGTTATGTCTATGTCTTGTATTGATTATCAGGATTTCTTCATAAAACAACAAGAGAGAGAATTAACATTCTAAAACAGTTATTGATTTTAAACAGTGAACCAGGCTCGGAGATCAATAACTTGTTTAAAGGTTCTAGGCAGTGCTTGCATTTTTCCTAAATTATCAAATTCTCATAGCTTATAATTAATCCATGCTAGGTAGGCCTTTCTTTAGGCCTGAAATGTTATCAAAGTTATTAATTAAATATTAATTAACTGATCCAAGCCATAATCAACTCTCGATGGCATAGGATTTGTCCGATTTGAAATAGATTAGAATGGGTTCACCCACATCTTGATTAATTTAAAAATGGACGAGCAAGACTTAGCTTCGAACAACCAGGCCGGACGGTAGTTGTAATTATCGCACACGTCTTGTCAGGCTAATATCATCGCTCACTAAAGAGTAATTTGAATGAAATTTTCAAATTATTCAATTAACATTAGCTATTTTAGAACTATTATAAAGAATTAAAAAATATATAAATATCACACCTTTTTGTTCTACTTATATATTTTTTAAAGATTTAATTTATTCATTTTCAAAAATTAAATTATACAATTGTATTGGTGGTTGTGTCATCTTTGTCTCCTGGCAACTAATATTTTCAGATCCAGTTCGCCGCTCATTTGGTTAATAGTCTGGAACACAGTAACTCCACTTCTAATTGTTGATATATTACCAGCAGTGTGCACATTCTTTACTCTTTTTTAACCTCATGTCACACAAGGTTGCCACCTGAAATATATAAATTAAAATAATATCTTGGCCTAAATTTGAGTTTCAAAATTTTTACTTGATATTTACACACCCAAACACCTAAACTCACCCAGTCAATATCTTCCAGTGATGTTTTGACTTTGTTTGCTAAATTAAATTTTAAAGGGCATATGTCTCTATCTTTGGAACCCTAAATAGACTAAAATGGGTCTAAAAGCATATATTAATGCACGGTAACATGAATGTATGTGAAGTGATTTTTGTTCAATTTTTTAAATATTTTTTGTCATTTCTAACAAATATATTCGTTTAAAAAACGTGAATTGAATGACGATCATTTACACCTGTTTTTTTTTATTATTATTATTATTTTGTCATTTCTGAATCCATCATTACTATTTGCCGCCACATTGCCTTGTAGTATATGCTTTTCTTTGTTCATTACAAATGGTGTCTGAAACCATAGAATACACAACTCATGTACTGATTATAAAATGTTTGTTGTTTCTTAAATATTGTAGCATCCAATATTTTCATATGAAGATAAACATTTGAAGATAAGCTGGCAGACAACCGTTGGGTTACCCTGCCTGCCCCATGGGTGTTTTTCGGGTAATCCAGTATTTTTCTAATAAGACTGGGTGTCTATACTATCCATACCAAATTTGTCATACTTTTATTGGAATTAACCACCAGATAAAAATTTTAATGTATCATTAAAGCGATAATTTCATATTTTCAAAGAAAGTCAAAACATATTTATTTCTATGGCCTTTGTTCAATAGGTTGTCAACTCACTATTATATGATCATAGGCATTATTCCCCATACTTAAAATCATTGACACAGGAAATAATACACAATTACCTCCGCGGTTTTTCCATTCCCCCCATGGAATAGCTTTCTTCAAATGTTTGAATTTAAAGTTGAAAGTGATATATTTGCCAATTTCTCAAATGGCAATAGTCAATTATAGGATTACTAGGATTATCTTTTAACAAGATAGGAAGGTTTATATAGATACCATCTATTTTAAGGCTTTATTTTAATACATTTTAAAAATATAACTTAAAAATGTGAAATTGTAGCTTTAATGTGATGATATGTGATTATTTTTTCAGTCATAATAAAGAAGAAAAGAGTACGAATGGTATAGATTTATCGGCTTCATGTTCTTTCAACTTGAATAATAGATCGTCATGGAAACTGGCAATTAAAGGAGAAGATTTTCCACTTTCACCTGATGCGGATAAAAAAGAGTTGGGAATTCTAGGTAGCGTTTAATTTAAGTCTGTTTATACTAATATTAGAATAAAGACAGCAGATAGTCATTCATTGCATCATGCTTAAAGGGACAATAACACTCTTGCTGGCTTGGCAGCTCCAGAAAATAAATAACAACCTTATTCTAAGTACTAGATGTTTAAGTGTCCTACCTGTTGTGTAAATTATCCATTACATCCTATTTTACTTGTCCAGAGGGTTCGAAAATATTTTAAAATCCAAGTCACATTTGAAAATTTATAACCTTTTCAAATCATTTAGATGAATTTTTCCACTTTTTTTAAATTAAGTATCATCAGTTAATTGGAATATTGTACAATAATACAATTTGTTGACCAGAATAAAGATTGGGACCTATTATTCAGTTACAGCAAGAGTGGTATTGAGCCTTTAAGGGTGAATCTTGCGTTTTGGTTGGTCAATTAGACACTGTCTATTGCACAATAACACCTATCTGCTTTAATAATTTCTTTTAAAATCCTAAAATAGCGTTCGGTCCTAATGATCTCAAGACATGTCTATTGGACAATAACATCCCTCCAAATGCGAAACAGGAAGTGTTTATCTCCTAAACATATGCATTTTGATAAAATCAACAATTCTATTTTTGCCTGAAATCAAAGAACTAGTACGATTTAATAATACACTTCAAAAATATCGCAACAATTGCAAAATCAACCAATAATTGTACTAGCCAGCAAGAAGGTGATGAATTGATTATTAATTGATCAGAAGGTCCTGTGAGAGTGATTTAGAATCTATTTCATCTTATACATGTAGTTATTATATATTATGCATGTAGTCTGTACAGCTATATATTGTAGATGGACATGTATATATATATTGAATTATATATTGGAGTTTAAAGGGCAATGTTGGTGTCCACCAATGAACTGCTTAAACACATTACAGATATAATTTTAACACAGACCTGTAAGATTTTTTGAGTTTAAAGGGCAATGTTCATGTCCACCAATGTATTGCTTAACTCTTAAATGACCCATAGGTTTGACGTCATAACGTCATAAAAACCCACGTCATAATGGTCAATAGTTCTAAAATATAGGTATGCATTTTAAATTCGTATCATTAACTATAACAACTGAAAATAGACCCGTCATGTAAATGGATGAAATAATCTAAAATGCATGAATATGAATTTTGCACCCCAAAAAAAAATTAAAAAGTAATAATTGATTTAGACATTTCGTGCACATGTAGGTCTATCTATATAGATCTAATGGTTATTTCTTTTTTTTTTTTTGTTCCGCTTTTGTGAACTAAAAATCATTTATCATGAATCTCTTTTAATTTAAGCTTATAAAAATTTAAAAGTAACTAAAATTTTGGTTGATTAGTCCAGCTTCTAATTCTATCACATTCTTACGCAAAACTATAGGCCTACACCACCGATAAAATCTGAATCACTGTCATTCAATAGGAATGGTAATCCCTCGTAAGGAGAACGTTGTCGTATAGGCCTAGACATTGCACCGTTTATTATAATTTTTCAAGAAGAAACAGTAAGATTTTTAACTGTCAAAATGTCAAACAGGAAGTAAACAAATGAGAAAAGGCTGCCTGTTTACAAGGGAAATAACTCGCATCGCACTAGCAACGTTGCAGTCGGCTAACTGGTTTTGTCGACAAAAGTCGCTGTGGGTATTTAACGGTAACGTCATAGGTGTCAACAAAAGTCAACGTGGGTCAGTTAAGAGTTAAACACATTCCAAATCAGTGGCGGATCCAGGATTTTTTTGAGGGGGGTGACAACCCCATGTTTTGTCTCACCGACTGCGGTTTACGGAGCTAATTTCTGCCGCTAGTAACATAGATGCTGATTGTGTGTCTGATAAGATGTGCACCCTGTGCTATATACGACCATGCGTGCATGTCCCGGTGGAAGCTTGTAGGGCCCGGGATTCCTATACACTGGTGGGGAGGGGGGTGACTAGTAACCCCAGCACCCCCCCCCCCCCGGATCCGCCCTTGCAAATATAATAATAACACAGACCTGTAAGAAAGATTTTGAGAATCGTGAAGTAACACAAAAAAAATCCATGTCCCTTGGGGAAATATTGGGATGTGTGGAATATGCTTCAGTCAATTTGTCTGATCCACAGTATATGTTTGATGCTGGTTTGTTGAAAACTGCATTTAATTGAAATTTTCAGTATATTCCTATTTCATTATCTATTTTTGAAACTATCATAGCAAGAATGACCAGCTCTTTATCTAAATCTGACATCATCCATCTTTGATAGATAAAGCCAATGTTTAAGTATGACGGACCTAGTCTAGTCAACATTTAATTTAAGTTGTAATTAGAACTGTAATCTTATGTTATCCATCTGTTTCAGGTGGCTATGATGGACTGGAAGAAGAATATCACCAAGCGTTAGCAAATAATATTGTAAAGGAACTACTTTTTGTCCCAAAACCTACACAATCTATCAACAAACCAATCAGAAGTTCTGTTTCATCCTCAACAGGGTCTTTCAACAGGGTTAATAAACTGGTAGGATTTCACTTTGCAATTTGTCTTTGTGATTTTGCCATATTTTCCAATTTCGAATTGACAAGCATGCTGGATCAGATTGTTAAAATGCGGACATCAATATGAGTTGTCTCACAAACCAGGAGGTACCAGGTTCGACCCCCGTTCTGGTATAGGTCAAGAAAGCTCCTGTGGACTTCCAGACTAGTTTCTCCTTGTCAGTAGTGTTGGAAAGAGTGGTATTCCTTGTCAGTGGTGCAGGTCAGAGTGGTGTCCCCTTGTCGGTGGTGCAGGATAGGGGGGCTTAGCATGGAGAGAGAGAGAAATGGGGTTTAGCGTCCACTCGACGTAATCTAGGTGATTCCGGGACTAACATGGTTCAAGTTTATTTCATTAATGCACTTGTACATAGAAATCTTTAACAGTGGAAGGAAAGATATAATGTGGGACAGTGGAACTACTAATGGTCACGTACATTTGGGGGATTGAAACCACACCTTATAATGCAGCCCAAACGTGTTAAGCATTCAGACTACCAAGCCCCCGATTAACAAGGAAAAACTGGGATCCCTTGTATATCATTAGCATATTTAGCATGTTAAAGATCCCTTTACAGTTGGAACGTTAAAAAAAAGAGTAGGCCAAAGCACAATTTTCCTTATAGAACCCTACATGCTGTATACTCGTCTTCATAATCCAGGTCTGCACTGAATAGTAAGATATCAAGCACGATTTTATTTCATTTCAATAGCATGAATTTGACAATATATTTAGAAAGGCAATGAAGGTAAAAATTTAAATCGGGTGTCATCAATTCAGTTTGTTATAGATTATCATATATTGTTTTTCAGGATGGTAGATTACCTCCCTTGTTAGAATCTTTACCAAAAATAACAGATATAAAACAGATACCTCCAGATTTAATCAACGATGTCCCAGAACGTGTTGTGCAGCTTGTTCAAAAGCAACTGGAAAATCCTACTGCTGATAAGTCTCTGTCATCTAGTCATAATTCTGTATCTAAGAATAATACCGTAGTTTTAAATATCTGGGATTTCGCTGGTCAAGCTGTTTATTATACTACGCATCAGGTAGGAACTTACAGTATAACCATAATTGTTCAGCAGAGAATGGTCTACGGATCTCATTCTCCTAGTCACGTACAACTAGGGTATCGAAACTACGCCAGTTGACATAATGACAAACCTTTCAGTCATTCAACCCCCTCCATATATTGATCTGTAGTCAGCCGTCTGATGATTTGCAGTGAATCATTCAAATTTTTGGCATTAAATTATCTGATGATCATCTGCTGTGAATCGTGTATCAATCTGCAGGGAATCCTGCAATGATTTGCTGTGAATCTGTTTACAATCCTCAATGAATCATCTGGTGATCTGAAGTGAATTTATTCCCCACCTTTGGCAGTAATGGTATATATACCACAAACCACTTTATAGCTCCTGCTTTTAGTTTCAGATCAGAAACATAATACATTGAGTAAAATTCAGATATTAGAAACAAAGTTCATACATTAGGCCTACATATTTATGCATGTAGTTGTTGAATTATTCCTTGCATACATGTCCAATACTTGTTTCGATTCTTACAGAAAACCTGCTGAAATTGATTAATTACAAAGAAAGTCTGTTAAATAATTGGGGCTTCATTTGCAACTATATCTTCTATATTCGGAATATGTATTCTAGTTTGGTTTATACAGGTAAATGCATGTATTTTAATGATTTTGATATAAACTAGGGTTAGAGAATAATATTGAATCATTATAATTATTACAGGTGTTCCTCACGTCAAGAGCTGTGTATGTGATTGTTTTTAATTTATGTGATGACCTGACAGGTAAACAGAAAGAGAAACAAGAAAAGGTAGGAAAATTGTTTAATTCCAGTCTCCTCAATGTTAATAATTTGTCAAAAGACCACTTGGACATGCACAAGAACTGGCAGATGTCTTAAAATGTTAGACCCCCGTTTTCTGCCGAAGATGTTCATTAGTTGTCAATAGGAGCTAACTGGTCAGGATTAGAGTTTTGAAAAAATCTCATTGGCTGAAAAGTTGTACGTTATTGAAACTTTGAGTACGGTACTTATTTTATTTTGGTAAAGATTAAATCATATTTTCTTTCTTTTTTGCTTTTCTTTCTTTTGGGGGGGGGGGGATGGCCTAGTGGTCTAGAGTGTCACGCTTCGACCTCTAGCTGGCCGGTACGCCCTGGCTTGCGGCTATGGTTTCGATCCCTGGTGTGAGTGTATGTGGCATGGAGATAGGGGTGCCTTCTCAACCTTGTGGGTTTCTTCCGGGCACTCGAGTTTCCTCCCACTGCTAAAGACCCATATGCGCAAGCGAATTATTGAAATAAAATTAAACCATATGTTAGTACCGAAATGACCTGGTTTGTGTCAAGTGGATGTTAAACCCCATTTCTCTCTCTCTCATTTGCTATGCTTCCTCTGTCCCAAAATGCCACATGCCATTGATTAACCCTTAGCCAGTCACCGTCATTTTGACGTCATGACCTGAACTGGCCAGGCTAAATAAAGGCTATGGTGAAATGTTTTATACGCCAAAGTGATAGATTCTTGACACCAATTTAAAAAAGTCTGTAATTTGCAATTTTTGTTTCACCTCATTTCAAAATGCAATTAAATACAAAACTAAATACTCAAATGCGGCTTATAAAAAAGGTTCTTGCTGTGGTCGCAAATATGCGACCGTGACCACTTAGCAGTATAAAGTTGTTTTGCAAATATACAACTATGACAGGTTAATTAAAGGTTTGAAGATTTGAAGGAACAAACTGAGAAAATGACTATTTTTGCCAGGTTGAGGAAAGTGAAGAGTTGTCTACCTTGGAATATATGGATTTTTGGATGAGATCAATCCATGCACATGCTGCTGAGAACACATTTAATAGTGTTGATAATACCAGGTTGTCTCCCCCTATATTTATTGTTGGTACGCATCGAAACAGTCTGGATACTGACTTGGATACACAAAGACTTCTGGTAAGTTTTCTTTGATTGGTATTTAGTAATGGAACATATTAACACAAGGTACAATTTTATGGATACACAATAATTGAGTTTAATACTAAGCGGCATTTTGACGAGGATACTCTCGTCTTTATACAAGAGTATCCTTGGTGAATTTGCTTGATAAAGACGAGAGTATCCTTGCACGCTAACCATTCACCGCCCCCGCCCCTTTATAGCACTCTGTCTTAATTAATTTGCTCAACTTCAACTTATTTTTTGTGTTTATATTACAGGTGGAGGAGAAGTTTAACACAGTGAGACAATATATAACGGGTAAACCCTACACACAACATATCGTTACCCCATTCTTCGCTGTAGAAAATGACCTCTGTTCTTACGATCAAGATCAACAGGTTTGAATTCTTCTTTATTATATCAGTTAGGACTGTTGTTTGAGGAGGTGCTGATGGGGCTTCAACCTACAGAATAATTAGCAAATATGTGTACACTGCTGATGACTCTTAAATTAGGAATTACATTCCGATCGACCTATTACTTTTTGTTATATCAGTCAGAATTGTGGTTTTGGGGAGGTGGGTTGTGCCGATTGGGCTTTAACCCTCACAATAATTAGCAAATTGAAAATTTACCAAGCGGACAGGAACCTAACTAAGAATTCTGTTCTGATCAGCCTATTATTTTACAATATCTGACTACCTTTACTGCGGAAAATGACCTCAATTCCTTACAATCTAGATCAACTGACTTAATTTGTAGTTAATTGTACAAACTCTGACAATTTTTGTTCTCTTTTTTTTCCATTTTATTTGAAATGTAGAGACATTAGAATAATTACTGGTGAGATGGAGAGAAGGAATTATGATTATGTGTAGAGGTAGATTGATTGTAGTTGATCACTCCTTGGTTTTTATTTATAGATTGATCTATTAAGAAGTGAGATAGAGAAAATAGCCGGTCGAGAATCTTACATGGGTGAACAAATGCCAATCAAATGGTTGAAATTTGAACAAGAAATAACCAGATTAGCAGATGAAGGAACTCATTATGCTACCTTTGATCAGGTGATTTACATATATAAAGCTACTAATTTCATTTTTAAGCAAACTCATCAGGCCAGAGTATCCGGAGTAAAGCCACCGAAATTGAGAAGGTGTCCCTATCTCCATGCCACATATGCTCACACCAGGGATCGAAACCATTACCGCCAGCCAGAGGTGACCGACCAGCTGGAGGTCGAGGCGCGACACTGTAGACCACTAGGTCATCCAAACCCCCTTGTTAGATTGTGCTGCTCTTACAGCACACTAGATGTTCGGATTGACTAGAGCGGTTTGTTTCACCAAGATGCTTCAAAAATTACATTGATTACATATGATTTCAAATAAATTCCCAGGGTTTCAATGGATTATTTGATCTTTCAGCTTAAAATATTGAGTCTTTTGGACAAGAATGTCAAAACTGCTCATCCAGAATCAAAACCCTTTTGAGATTTCAGGTTTTCATTGTGTGACCTGATAATCTATTACTGTTCCTTTAGAAGTGTCTACTTCAATATAATTGATCATCTGTTTTGATTTAAGTGTTTGATAATTATACTTGTAACTCCTGGTTTATTTCTATAATACTGGTCATACATGCAATTTAGTTTCTATTTTAACAGATTATTTGTTTTAATTTAACTCATTATTTGTCTTATTTCACTTATTGTTCATTTCATTTTAACTCATCATTTGTTTCTATTTAACCCTAATTTGTTTCTTAACCCATCATTTGTTTCTATTTAACTCATCATTTGTTTCTATTTAACTCATCATTTGTTTCTTTTTAACTTCTAATTTGTTTCTATTTAACCCATCATTTGTTCTATTTAACCCATCATTTGTTTCTATTCAACTCATCATTTGTTTCTGTTTAACCATTCACCTTTATCTTTTTAACTCATCATATGTTTCTATTGACACTAGGTCCGTGAGATTGCTGCTAATAATGGAATTATATCAGACGAAGAGATTCAAACCTTGTTAGAGTTCTATCACGATCTGGGTGTTATTATTTATTATGGATCGTCCAGTATGGTGGAGAATGTTTTACGTAATACGGTGATACTCAATCCACAATGGTTGATTGACATGTTCCGTAGATTTATTGTATCCAAATCTTCACGGGACCAGGTACTCTTACACGTTACATATTTTTGAAATCTGATTAAAACACAGATTCTATTTCGTTTCATAGTTCAAAATTTTGTTTTACTTGTCCTTACTAAACTAGGATCTAAAAAAGTTGTTGTACAACCTTGGTTCTAATTGATGTGAGGGATTATCCAATAAAACAGTCTGTCACGGCGAGTAACCCACCAGAAACATCAACCCTGATTGGTTTATCAATTGTCTGACATCATAGGGTCAAAAGCAGCTTGTTTGACCTCTGACGTGACCTCCCACTACAACTGGTCAGATGTTCATGTAATGTAGACCAGCGAAAGTACCCTGTATAAAAAAACTGAAACAAAATATAAATTTGTATTTGATCAGATTGATATTTTTGATGACTCACTTAATTCTTTATTTATTAATTTTTAGCATTTTCTATCTAGATCGCGCCCTTATTGTTGTTAATTTATTTGACATTCTGACTCATGACGTCAACTGACTATTGCCATTCAGGAGAATACCGCTGTAAAGACCGATTGTATTTTTTTCCATTAGATTTTATGTTTTTCATTTTGAGTGAAGTCTGTATCAATATTGGTCTTGGATTGTACAACTCAGTGGACATTTAAACATTTATAGCATAGTTCACAACCTGTCGTATATGGTTTGACACGTGCAGATTGTAGGTTTTGGTAACTCATTGACCAGCTGCAAGAAACCAGATGAAAATTTGGTTCTCCAGGTCCAAAAGTCTCTACGGCCAGTCCGCGTTCTCCTACAGTTCCAAACACAAGCAAGTGCTATAATTTCCCCCATAGACTGTCCGTAAGTAGCTCATATGGCGGGTTGGGAGCTAGGCCCACGACAGGGGGTGGGGATGGAGGTGGATGACCGAATAGGTAGCACGTGCGCATTGTATCATAAGGTCTGACATTGAATCGACTGCCGTGGAGAAAACAACATACTTACACTTGAAATGTGGTCATACAATAAAATGTAACAATTGACCAAACATTTGGACCAAGGGCATAAAATGGACTTTGTGTAAAGTGCTTTAACAAATATTATGTTAATATATTTTTAGTGGAATTTAATGGAAGATAAGTGGAAGCGGTTAGAATTGTATTGTATCATAGAAGAACCATTGATAGATGTACTGTGGCATGATGCCATTCCTCAAAAATACATGCTTTTAGGATTAATGGAGAAATTTGATCTTTTATGTAAAAGAATTCCACCTTCAGGACAGGTAGAGTAATAATATTGGTCTAATATTTGTATGTTAGGCTAAATAATTATCGATTCAGTGCTAAAGTCCTGTCAACAAAATATTAATATACAATTAGGCAACAAAAGAAGGACATCTCATGCTAGGCCACTATCGCGGTTTGCACCACCACTGAAATCGTGGTTTCAATCATGGAGTCAAGCCTTATCATATGTTGAGGTTGTTTTGATCTTGAAACCAGTGTGTAGTGGTGTGTCTTGACTCTAAACGTCTGATTCCATCGAGCTTGTGGCTAAGTGAGTAAGGCACTGGCTCGCTAGCCTGGGGGTCGGGTGTTCGATCGCTGCATTGGCCAAGAAAGTTTATCTCGATTTTACGGCATGGTTTCCCCTTGACAGTGCAGCTGTTCAGTCATTCGGATGGAATGAAAAACTGAGGTCCCGTGTACTCATTGACGTGCACGTTAAAGATCCCTTGGCAGTTGGAAGCGATAAAAGAGTAGGCCGTAGTGATGCTGCCCTGGCAAAATTTCCCTTATAGCATGTATGCCCGTCTTCCACTAAGATGCAGTTAAACCCCATTTCATTTCATTTCCATTGAGTTGGGGTTGTTTTGATCTTAAAACTAGTGTGGAATGGATTTTTTTACATAATTTCATAAAACTTGTAGTGTTTTATTACATCTTGTCTTGATGTCTGCTTCCATGGAGGATGATATTGCTGAGGAATCTTACGAGAAGAGTCAATGTGAGGTCTGTCTAGATAACTGATTAAAAAATTTAACCCCTTCCAATTCCTTATTTAGTCATAACCTTTCCAGATTAATTTATGCCCCTTTATTCTACCTGAGTTTCGCTCTAGTTGTTTGATTAAATAAAAAACTAAGGTCCCTTGTACACATTGGAGTGCACATAACAGATCCCTTGGTAGTTGGAATTTGATATAAGAGTCGGCCATAGCACTGCTGTCTAGGCAAAATTTCCCTCATAGCAAACTGTATGGTGGATACCTGTCTTCATTAGCCCAGCCAGAGCAGAACAGTTTACTCCATTTAATTCATTTTTTTGCAGTCCCATCGTGAAGAGTATGGTAGTTTTTATATACCGATGAGATTAAGGAATAACAAGGATGATAATCATGATAGTTTATATCCTCATCAAGCATCTAATGTTGTCATTTATCTTGATTTTAATTCTTTTTTACCAGGTAAGTTTTCAATCAGATTAAAACGACAGAGAGAGGGAGAGGGAGAGAGAAGAGAGAGAGATTTAACGTCCACTCACCGCCCACTTGCCACAAACTAGGTTATTTTGGGACTAACACATGGTTTAATTATATTTCAATAATTCGCTTACACGTAGGGGTCTTTAGGAGTGGGAGGAAAACGGAGTACCCAGAGAAAACCCACGATGTTGGACAGGCGACCCTGTCATATACAGGCAACCATATCCCCTGTCATGTACAAGCGGGTACACGAACCACACTGCTTGACTTAATGACAGACCCTGTGATGCAACGCACATGCTAACCATTCGGCCATCTCCCTCCCCCCCCCAATTATGATACAAAGCACATGCTAACTATTTGACAATAACCCCCATTCTTATCCTGACAATGCAAATATATATATTAGTCTCTTAATGACTAATGATTCCATTATATTCTGATTGAGCACACCAGTGATTTTTTCACAAAACAGTAAAAATACAAAAGTCTATAATTAATAATGTTATTGACAATCTGATTAAAACACAGATCCAATTTCGTTTCGTTTTTTATTAGTTCAAAATTTCGTTTCGTTTTTTATAGTTCAAAATTTCGTCTTTACTACTCTTGGATCTGGATGACTTGTTATTTAACTGGCGTTCTGCCTGAAATGAGGGTTCAGCCAATCAAATGGTCTGTTGAATCGACTGTTTGACCTTTCATGTGTGGAACTGTGGGTAGATATTACCAGCCAATGACGTCTATACTAACACCAGCGGATAGAAATCAAAACAAAACAAAAGTAGATTTTGAAAAGCAAGGCGGTCGCTAATTGGTTAATCGAATGACTGACGTTATCGGGTCAAATGTCCCGTGCTTGATACCTGATGTCATAGAATGTGAGCTCCCACAATAACTTGTTAGATCTACATGAGTGTAGGACATAGAAAGTATAAAAAACGAAACAAAATATAGATCTATATTTTAATTAGATTGTGTTATTGATAACTGGATAGCAAGATTTATTGCCTAAAACATGGAGATAGAAACTATTAGAAACACATTGCCATTTGAAACCTTTTTTTTGAATTTTCAGAGGGATTGTTTTATCGGATTTTAACCCGTGCCACCAGATGGAGCCAAGACAATGGAGGTCGTGATCCGTATTTATTTCGTAGATCAGCCAGATTTTATATTGATTCAGAACATGATTTTATTTTAGAGATGCCTTTAAAACAACATTATATCAAGGTAATATTAATACTGGTCATACTGTTTAAGTACAATGAAGTACAAAAAGGGGCTGCCATGTTTGAAAACAATTTTATATATAAAGAACTAAATCATTTACTGATTTGAAATCAGTTTTGAACAGGTGATCACAATTTGAGGTATTGTGAATCCAATTCAATGAAAACCATGTATAAACCAGTCTTATAATTCACCAGGTTAAAAAAAAATTTTTTGGCAGACATCTATATTGTGACTTGAGAGAG
Source organism: Patella caerulea (assembly GCA_036850965.1). Classification (NCBI taxonomy): domain Eukaryota; kingdom Metazoa; phylum Mollusca; class Gastropoda; family Patellidae; genus Patella; species Patella caerulea. Next base: position 38,985,890 of record JAZGQO010000008.1, read on the forward strand.
AGAGAGAGAAATGCGGTTTAACGTCCGCTCGACACAAACTAGATCATTTCGGAAGTAACATGCTTTAATTTTATTTCAATAATTCGCTTGCGCGTAGGGGTCTTTAGCAGTGGGAGGAAACTGAAGTGGCCGGAGGAAACCCATAAGGTTGAGAAGGCGCCCCTATCTCCATGCCACATACGCTCACACCAGGGATCGAAACCACAGCCGCAAGCCAGAGGTGACCGGCCAGCTAGAGTTCGAAGCACGGCACTCTAGACCACTAGTTCATCCCAACCCCCATTATCTCCTACTCTTTATGAATTCAGTAAACGATGTTGCACATCAAGTAACGCCACATCAAATAATGTTTAGTTTTTAAATATCTACATTAATAATACCCAAAAATGCCCATATTTTTTATTTATTTATGTACATTTATATATAGATTTAAATCTTTATTTCAGGTAGTGATTGTTCGAGAAGTTGATCTTTCAAATGACCTTATGACCTCTCCACCACCATTACCTTCTGCTTGTGCCAAGGTTAGCTACTCAGTATATGGTTAAATATATATAATAATAACTTAGTACTGCTACTCAGTGCACACTAAATGTTTATAATTATTACTCAATGACTTATTACAGCTACTCAGATTATACTAAATGTTTATAATTAGAACTTATAAAACAGAGCTATTCAGTCCGCAAAACATGTATATAATCATAACTTGTAACATATAACGCAGCTACTCATGCAGTCTACATTATAACTTATTACACTGCTACTCAGTCTACAGCCTACAGTACATGTAATATAAATATGACTACTGCTAAGTCTACAATGCCCACTTTATTAGAAATTAAAACTTTTCCCTCTTTCCAATCAATGCTAAGATGCAATTACCTCCTTATCAAAATTTAAAGATGTTCCTTGTCTGATTACCCCATACTCCTCGCAACGTTCTGTTTGATTAGAGGTACTGTCATATAGTAATGTCACCTTTCATGGAAGAGTTCTTTCCCCTTTGTTATTGACTAGAGTATTCAAGAGTCATCCATGGTGAACCAGAGAACTAACCCCCACAGTGCAGTAATCCCACTACTCTCTGCTGTAATGAGTGGATATTGTTGTTTTAAATTTTGATTTGTCAGTAGTCTGTCTACCTATCAATGACTAGCTGCCCTACAAAAGCTTTACATTTAAAACGTGTGCCAATATTTGACCAAATATGTTTACATAATGTTATGTCATGGCTCACGATTTTATTATGCCCAATTAGCCCGTGCATAGCGGAATACAGTCTTAGGGAAGACCCAGATTAAACGTAGGACTGTCATGTTGATTGAACGGGAAGAATAGAAACACTCCCTCAAAAGTTCAAATATCAGAAGTCAATCCAGCAATGGGCAGAGAGGGATTTCTCCGGCCATTGCTTCAGGAATATGGATTACCCTTCAAAATATAATTTCGAATATTTTCTATTTAAATTGATGGTGTAGTCCATGTTTGACTAAAATTGAAAGTTTCTGTTGTTAAGCCCATTTTATTTGGTTTTTATTATTTAAGATTGTATACTACTTTTAATTTTTACAGGTTAGGAATTTTCTTGAATCAACGTTATGTGATTTACGTGCACTTTGGATGAAGAGAATAGCCTATAAAACATGTGTAGCTTGTCCATGTGATAAAAAATGTATATTACACAAACTGTCTAAATGTTCGGAACAAGGATGTTTACATTTCTTAGATATGGATGAATGTTTGAGTAATAAGGTAGGTAGTATTCACCTGTGATAGTCAGATATGGACAAAAAAGTTAAAAAACGATGAAAATATATCTTTGATCATGTAAAACAAAAGGTAATAGCTACGATTTAACTACTAAAGCAAACTAATTCTGAATAAAATACACATCGAGACGGAAGACAAACTTTTTCCGTGAAGCCTACTGTGAAAGCCTCATGTTTGACTAGTATTTCTGCTTTGTGTAATTGATGAATTTCCCATGGGCGGTTGAGCAGTTTTCTGGAAATGGTGCATTATTAGTATTTTCATTCATTCATTTTGTTTCATTTTTTTTTTTTTTTTTTTTTTTTTTTTATAAATTTGATGGCCCCTACTGACCAGTGGTATTGGAAGGCCACATCAGGGATCATATGTTTTGACCCTATAACCTCCGACATTGATTAATCAATGACGTTTCTAGGGGTTCATCAACAGTTCCATACAGAAAACGCCATTAGCTAATTCCTCACATCAATAAGAAATATGGCGGACATCGAGTGTCATGGTTGAACAAAACATTACAGCTATAGTTTTTATTTGTTACAGATTGTCTGTTGTGATCATAGAAGAGTTCAAACCGACCAGTTTCAAAAATGGTTTCCCTCCGCAACTAACTCAGAATTTAAAGATCCAATTTTATCTGTGAAATGTTTGGATAATATTGGAACGAATATTGAACGCAATGCCCCAGATTTACCCAAGTGGTTGAAAGGAGCAGCAAAACTTTTAAATGGGGGTTCTGAAAATCAAGATTGGATGGCATTAGCTAAACAAATGGGTAAGCTCCTTAGTTTTTATTATTTCTTTATGTTTGTTGTCAGCCCATTGTTGATTGGTCGGGATGGTTAATTGCAAACTACGGCCTACACAGGGGAGGATCAAGATGGCGGTGGGGATGTCCTAACTCCACTCTGTTGACTTACGTAAAAACAATTGTAAAACAAAGTGTCACGGTCATGTGGTTTATCCTATATGATCAGATGGTGAGATGGGATGGACATTCAAAGAGTGACATAATGATATAGACATGTGTCATATCACAATCAATGCTTTACATCAATGAAATTCAATCACATTGTGATCCTATGAATTCATAATAAAATTGACGTTTAAGGAAATGTATATATTATGTATGCCTTCGTAATTTGGAGATGATGATGGCATTAAATTTCCTTAACAGGAGCCTCCTGCAAAAATTCCTAGATCCGCTCGAGCTACATCTGACCCACTGACATGGGGGAAGAACTTTCTTAACCAATACCAGGATGGAACCGAGGACCACTAAGCCACTTCCGTTGGCAAAGTAACAGTTGTTTCAAAAATCATTAACAGATTCTGACAAAATACTGAGCCTACACTAAAATATCTTTTCACAATTACTTAATTTATTAAATATTTCAGGATACAAAACAAATAAAATAGAAAAATTTAACGATGACCTGAATCCAGCATTAGCTCTACTCACTGATTGGATAATAACAAGTGGTAATACAGGATTATCCGTGGATATGTTAATTCTATATTTAGAACAATTACAGAGATACGATATCATGGAGGTTATAAATAACGCTAAAGGTAATTTATTTTTAAACAGTAGTTTATTCTGATTTCTATCTGAATAGGGATTGAGGAACAATTGTAACCCTACTCTCGGTGTTTAGGATGATAATTATTAAACAATCACAGAATCAAAGTCTGTTGATTGGTATGCAATTGCCAGAAAATATGCATGGGTGAGATTTAGCTATTGTTTGATGAGAGAGAGAAATGGGGTTTAACATCTACGTCAGACAAACTAGGTCATTTCAGGACAAACATATTGTTCAATTTTATTTCAATAAATTTGCTTACACGTAGGGCTCATTAATTAGCAGTTGGAGGAAACCAGGGAGCCTGTCGAAAACCTGTGAGGTTGGACAAGAGGCCTTTCTTCTTGTCACGTACTACCTAAGAATCAACTTTAATTTGCATTTTGCTCTCTTTCTTTTACTCTAAGATTTGTTAACACTGTCTTGATTTTGTTTCAATTTGATTTAGATGCTGAGAAAGACAATCCAGAAATATTTTTAAGTTATCAGTGGGATCATCAGGATGAAGTTCGTAAATTACGTGACCGATTAGAAAGGTCAGGGTTTAAATGTTGGATGGATATTGGACAAATGGGAGGTGGAGATCTACTCAATGCCAAAATAGATGAGGGAATACGCAATTCAAAGGTATGATTGTTCTTATATTTTTATAAAAAGCAAAAAAGTTCTAAAGATTTTCTGATAATTACATAATGAGTTATTACTCAGATTTTAGTGTATTACAAATGTTTCATTACCGAAAAAAGTAAAAATATACGACAACCCTTGTTGACAACCCGGACGATTTAGCTGCTGTGGACGTATGTTTCATTGCCTGGCAACCTATCTTTAAACATTTTACATCTATAGAAATCTTGATGTGAGAAACGAAATGGGGTTTAACGTCTTACTTTTCTTTGCACCACACAATGTGCTTTGAGGGAAATTCTGCTTTCTCCTATATCGAATTCCAACTGTCAAGGAATGGTTTACCGGTACACAGGGCCTGTTTTTTTTTCAATCCAACTGAATATCTGTACATTCTCTCTTGCCCGGCCCTCTGTCCTGCATCACTGACAATGCCGGAAAATATTGATGAGCTTTCTTAGCCAAAGCAGGGATAAAACAAGGGACCTGAAGGTTATTAGCAAGCCAATGTCTTGTATCATCACATCTGTGTTATCGTCATCATGATTTATACACCCAGAAACTTGTGTTGGTTTGATCCTTTTTTATTCAATTTTTCATAACACTTATATTTGTTGTTTTTTGCAGGTGGTTGTAGCATGTATAACACCAAAATATATTGTATCACATCTGTGTAACCGTGAACTGGGATTAGCCGATGTTCTACAGAAACCTATTATTCCCATTCTCTTTGATTCTGTGATATGGCCACCACCTGGAGGTCTGGCTGTCATCCTTTCACAACTTGTGTATATCAACTTAAAAGGTAAGTGTAATGTACTTGTAATGTTTGTGTAAATCAGAGTTTCTATCCTTGTCTCAGACTGTGTACATTCATCGAATCAGTCTTAGCTCAGCTGTAAGATGAATTCTGCCATTGGAACTACTTTCAAGATTAAAAATGGCTATGAAGAAACGGTATTCTGGATATTGTTTGTTATGTCAGAAGCTGTTTTTTTATTTTACAAGTTTCCGATTTTCTTTAAACAAAGGACAACTTTGCAATACAAACTCTACACGCTCGTCAAACTACACCATTTTGAGATCTTCTTTCACAAAACGGCAAGTTTTCCCAATATGTAAACCTTTAGCCACATCACAATTGTATGGGTTTAGATACAAATCAGTTACCATCATACATCCGAGGTTAGATGTATGGTACTGGAGTCTGCCAATGTTTGCCGAATGAGCGGATGTGTACTGAGAGAAATAAAATGGAGTTTAACATCCACTTGACACAAACTAGGTCATTTCAGGACTAACTAATGATGCTGTTTTTTTCACTTGCATGTAGTTTTGGGCCAAAAGATATTGGCAGGCACTTGAAAGAACCCTTGACCGTTGGAAATCAAAATAAGAGTTGCCCGAGTGGCATTATCTGGGCAAAATTTCCCTCTTAGCACAATTTATGACAATGTCAGTCAGTTCACAATAGTTGACGGTAAAGCACTGTTCATTTCCATTGTCTGGTGTAACTGTATATGTCTGATGTGGTCTTACCGCATTCACTATTTAAGAGTCACCATTTTCTTTACTTCGTTTCAGGTGTTGGTGGTCATGGGGGTACTGGTATCCATGCCGACATGGAGGACAAATATAAAGAAATAATACAACATGTAACAATACACTCAGTCCCTGTTGTCCAGACTTCATATTCTGAATCTATCATTAGTGATACAGAAGTACTGGAAAAACAAGTACAAGGCATGTCTCCTGAACACACTTCAAGTCTCAGTTCTTTTACGGATCACGATATCTTACATAGTGCATTTTCTGAACTTGGATTACCCCATCAACACCAATTATTGTCATCTACCGAAACTGTGGCTCGTACCAGTAACAATCCCCAGAATCAAGGAGTGCATGTGACTAAATGTGCTGTGTGTGTGCTTTTATGATTCATATGTTTCTAATAATTAATTTGGTTTCACGTAAATTCCACAACTACTTTATTAAGAAAATAGAAACAAACATTGAGACCTGTTCAACTGAAAGGGACCAGGGATACTTTTATTAAAACTGTTTCTGTGGGTTCACTGATGGTCAGAATCAAAAACAAAACGTAGAACAGCTAGTGTGTATTAAAAACTTATGATTCTGGCTACACAAGAATGATCTTCAATATCCTTGGCATTGCTCAATTGTGTTTAAAACCCCCTTTCATCCTCCTGTAATTGTGAGGGTGGATGATTGGGAAGGGCCTCGTACCATTGTTTATTTCCATTGGCAGCGGTGCCTGGTGGTGCAGGTTAAAGGGCCTGACAAGGAACAGCATCTGTATACATGTATAGGTAAGCATGCACATACAAGATCCCATGGCAGTTTCAATTTGAGGAAGAGTAGATGGAAACACTGCCCTGGTGGTAAAATTTCTCTCAGGGCAGACTGCTTGGCATATGCTCGTCCTCATTATTATCCTGGTTGTTGTCGAAAAGTGAAATGGGGTTTAACATCCTACTGTTCTGCTACGGCAGGACTAATGAAGAAAGGTAGAAAAATAAAACATTAAATTCATCCCTATTTCATTCCCTTCATCATACTCATCAACATCAACAGGAATATTACTGGCATGATTCTTATAAAAAAGTATGGGTTGACAGTAGTCAGCATGCTTTCATTCTACAACAACACGTAATTTTGTAGCAATATTACTGACATAAATTTGGATACCACTGGAGAATTACATTTGAGAAAAATGAGGTTGACCATTTTTTTATTACATAAAAATTTGAATATTTTTTTGACACATGATTTTTGTTTGGGGTCTAAAAACTGCCTGCTCAAATAACATAAGAGTTATGCCCTTTATTTTTGATAAAAATGTCTGACAAGAAATTTTTTGAAATCCTATCACTGATCAACACCAACACATCATCATCACCATCATCATCATCATATGACAATATGGCATATAGTAACAGTGATTGGTGCCATTTGCATTCCATAATGCTGATTACATGTAGTTGATTTTACCTGTAATTGGTATAGGTAATTATAAGTTATAATCATGGTGGACATTTTCACGCCCAGACCAGCCCCACCCCCCGCCCCAAAGTATTTCATACCAGGCCACCTCCTCCCTGCCAGATATCTAAATTATGTTTGCATTTAAATTGATGAATCTGTATGTTTATTGGGCCAGTATATTGTGACAGGGTTAAATACAAGGCTCACATTTTAATCAATTTTGCCGGTCTTGACCGCCCCACAGGGACATTAACCTCCTGCAAAACTTATCTATTCTGTCTGTCAATCAGTTGACATGCATTGGAATTAGAGTTTCAAGCATTTAATCCAACAATACAATACCTAATCAGGACTGGATTAAGAAGGACAGACGCCCTAAGCATTTGAATGATTTTGGTACCCCCATATGTATAATTTAAAATATAAACAATAATAGATAATAAACAACCATTCAGCACGTCATGAGAGTTTATTTCGGGTTTTATACCAAACGAGGGGGGAGGCGAAAAGTGTTCTCAATGGTGCTGTAAAATTGACGGATAATGTATATCTATTGGTTTTATCATCATAAGGTTACGGGCCTGTATACACATCACTATTAATTGTGACAGAAACAGGTAAAAGGAACTAACAAAAGACAGTGAAAAACTAATTAAAAGTTCTTTATTAGTTTTTGAATTAAATATTTTATATTGTCATTCTAAGAAAACAAACGTGCCGACATTCGCATGATTAAAAGATTTTAGTTTTTAAATGTAATATTTTATATTTACATCTAACAAAACAAATATTCCGTGGTGCCCCATTCCCATGATACCGGAAGCAGGTGCTTGTTTTGTTTAATGGTTAATCCCCTCCTGGATATAGTTGAATTTATTGTTTTAAGGTGTAATACATATACTGTAAGAATATAACTAAAAGTTGGGATAATATTAAACATTGTCACATTCTTTCAACCAAATATCTCGCTAATCTCAGGTAAACAAAATACCTTAAAATTTAAGTGGCTGGAAAAATTTGGAAGTGAAAGTAAAAGTAACAAGGCAACTGTTTAATGCTTTTGGATGATATGTTGCATTTACAACTTTGTATATATATATATATATGTATATTATATGTAAATAAAAGTAAAATGTTATATTAATGGTTTAAACATATCAATTGTGAACAAATTGCCATATATTTTTAATGACATAAAGTTTGTTGATATTGTTTTATATGCGTATTTCAGATAACTGGTTATATATTTAGAACACAGGCATTTGAAGTGATTTTAATCTGGGTTAGACTACTCTTTGACTATATATTACAGTAATATATACTCTAAGAGTGGGTTTTCTCGGAGTGGACGTTAAACCCCATCTCTCTCTCTCTCTCTCTCTCTCTCTCTCTCTCTCAGTCAAAGAGTAGTAGGAAGTTGTATATCAATCCCTTTAAGTGCCTGTGATTTAAAATGATGGCAACGACATAAATATCTGTCAAACAATTTAGTCTAACCCAATATCGTTCCAAGGTATGGGGAAAACTCACTTAACAGGTGATTAGGTTACAGTGAGGATGGATATCTGTCAATTGTATTTACAGATCATGGACAGACATTATATTCTAGCCAAATGATTTAGATTTATCTGTAAACTGTATTTATAATTATTTATTGTGGTAATGAAATTACAATAATGTATATATCTGTAAATAATATCTGTAATTATTATGACCTATATGTTGTTGGTTTTTTTTTGATGCCTCCGATAAATTAGGTGATGAAAAGACTCTTATTTATTTATTTATTTATTAGATTTGAAAAAAATCTTATATGTGCTTGTATCGTGTATCATGTAATTTCAAAAAAGTAACATCTATTTATATTGATATATCCAGTATTTTCATTGATGTATCATGTTTTTACATTGATGTATCATGTATTTACATTGATGTGTCATGTATTTACATTGGTGTTTCATGTATTTACATTGATGTAATATATATTTACATTGATGTAATATATATTTACATTGATGTAATATATATTTACATCGATGTGTCATATATTTACATTGATGTATCAAGTATTTACATTGACGTATCAAGTATTTACATTGATGTAAAAGGTATTACCTCGGTGTATCATGTATTTACATTGATGTATTGTGCATTGCTATATCGTGTATTTTCAATAATATATCATGTATTTACATTGATGTATCCAGTATTTGCATTGATATATCCAGTAATTGCATTGATATGTAACATAATTTTGAAAGTATAGGATAAATGAGAGGAATGTATTGAGAAAAACAACTTTGGAATATATGTTTGATATGAATTTATCTTTCGGTTTTTATACGCTCTCATTAATCATGTGGACGTATATTGTCGTCACCCCTGTTCGCCCCCCCCCCCCGTCCGTCCGTTGACACTCCGAAAGTCACAATTTTGATCCGATTGAAATAGATCTTGATCCTGTCGATATTCGCGTATATCCGAGCGTAGCTTCCTGAATTGTGACCCATGATTGTTCGATAAAACGCTTTTTGTTTAGCTTGTTCTCTATCCATTTCTTGCAAAATGTGGGCGTATGGTTTACGAAAAAAAAACAGAAACTGCAGATATTTAGCTATGCATAATTATGACGTTCAATTTCATAAAAAAATGCCATTGAATAACATGTCATACACACCGAAATGTGCAAATTGTATGGTTTCGCCTGTGAGCAAATAAGAATAAAGTCATTTTTGAAGTAAAATGTGTTTTCGGATGCAAGAGAAAATCAGGCTTCATGTGCACGTATCGTAAAAGGGAGCCGTGACAGTTAGGATTCGATATAAGAATAGACCTTAGAATCGCTGCCCGGGCAAATTTCCCTCATAGCACACTGTATCGTGTATGCCAGTCTTCATTAGCCCAGTCAGAGCAGAAAAGCAGGACGCTAAAAACCATTTCATTTCAGGTGCGGATCCAGGATTTTTCGCAGGGGGGGGGGGTCCAGGTTTGATAATTGCTTAACTAATTGCGCTCAACCGATAATTTGGTAAATTAGATTCAATTTGGTTCATTTTGACGTATTTCCGGATGGTAAATTCCAAAATAATAGGTCTAAATCGTCAATAAAATCGCATAAAAAAATTTTTCAAGCCTGAGCAAGGGGGGGACCCCCCCCCCCTCTGGATCCGCGCCTGCATTTCATTTATCTGTGAAAATGAAAAAAGAATCATTTGTTTGAATCTGCTACACAAGTGCATCTTCAATAGAAGGCTTGATCCGTATATTTACATGTTGTGAATCTCGCGGTCGTTGTTTCGGGAACATGCACTAATACAGTTGACGTCACGATACAATGCTAATTGCAATGTGAAGAACTAAGACTAGAATGCGAATACAATTGAATTACACGCCACATTTGGACAACAGACCGTAATTAATTTACCTGAAATCGATACGAGTTTTGAAAAGATGGATACTACTGAATGAAGATTGTTCATTGTAAGCGGGTTAGCATACCTGAGTGGATTAGAAGGTGATTTATACCAGCAGGAAACAAGGGGTTATGGTCAGGTCGATGATATCTAATTGTACTTGTTATAATAATATTGTGTCTATTGTACGTCACTATGTTATAATATAGGTAGGTATAATCATATAACAATATCCTCTAGGATAATTGAGTTATTTTACCCAAAGAAGAAACCTCTTAAAGGACCTCCACTCGATACAGAGAGAGAGAGAGAGAGAGAGATCTTTAGCAAGTTGGGAAGGGGGCCCCAAGGAAATTGGACGACCCTACTCTTTGGCACGTACACGCTTGAAATCGAAACCACCCCATTTGACTCACTGACAGACCTGATACTCTAATGCGCACGCGTTAGATCACTGGCCCCATCCCCTATTTAGATTAGAATGGCGCACAGTGGGTTGATTAATAACTCCTTACTTTTGGGTAGAGCTGATGCAACTTGGGGCATTGGGTGGCCGAATGGTTTTACCCCGTGCTCTATCTCTCGAGAGAGTTTCGATGTCCGGATGTTTGAGTCAGCTAGCAAGGTTGCGATTCCCCTGTTGCACGTGGCTAGGAATAGGGTCGCCTGTTAAACCTCGAGGGGTTTGGCCGGGTGCTCCAGTTTTCTCCCACTACTAAAGACCCCTACACTCTAGCTGAAATAAAATTTAACAATATGTTTGTCCCGAAAATACCTAGTGTGTGCTTCTCTCTTCTCTGTAAGCTACACATACCAACTAGTAGATTTCACTGTGCTATTTGAATATTTTACAACCATACTTTTGCAGTTGCGGATCCAGGATTTTTTGCAGGGGGGGGGGTCAAGGTTTGATAATTGCTTAACTAATTGCGCTCAACCGATAATTTGGTAAATTAGATTCAATTTGGTTCATTCTGACGTATTTCCGGAAGGTAAATTCCAAAATAACAGGTCTAAATCGGCAATAAAATCGCATAAAAAAATTTTCAAGCCTGAGCAGGGGGGGGGGCGGACCCCCTGGACCCCCCTCTGGATCCGCGCCTGTACTTTTGTCATGAAGTGAGAATTTCTCACACCAACGCCTTCGTCTCTTTAATAACAAGAAGGAATAATGGTGTTATTTTCGCTCTGTGATCGTGAGCTGTGTCAATATCAATTGAGACAGATTGGGCTTAATTTTCCTAATACGATCGATCTGTTGTTTAGGAAAGGAGTTATTTATTTATTCTTCAGTTGTGTTCGCAGGTTTTATTGAAATGAGCGAGGACTGAATTTACGTGTATGCTGTAGAAATTTTACTTCTTCTAGTGATCAGAATAATTTTGTATTCTAGATGAGTTGTGTTGGTGGGTAAATTGTCTCTCGGTGATTCATTTCTTTGCAAAATTTGCAGAAAAATTGGTAAAATGTTTTAAGATATAGTGGTATGACCTCGTGTCTTACTGAAGTTACCTACAACTGCTAGAGTTCATTCACGGTAAGTATTTCGCATGACGTACTGCGTCATCCTCGGGGCCCTGATTTACGAAATCTTAACTTAAGATAAAATCCAAATTTTAGTAGATACTTCAGTTTTGATTGGCTGAACACTAAAATCAATCTAATATTATCCAATCATATAACTAAAATTTGGGGTTTATCTTAGTTAAAATTGCGTGAAACAGGCCTCAGGTCTTTAGGAATTTCCAGACTGATCTATTTTTTAATTGTGCAGTAAGGACAGAGAAAATATCTATTTCTTGGGATGGAATAACACACCAAGGACCACACGTGTACTCATCGACGTGCACGTAAAAGATCCCTTGGCAGTTCGAATTATACGAAGAATAAGCAGAGTCGCTGTTTTCATAGTATAGCATTCGACATGACACATTCTTGCCTTAATTTTTTTAAAAATAATCTTTTTATTCAGGATGACTGAATGTCTTTATTAGTTCGGTTAAGCTATGTATTAAAAAAAACATCGTCGACAGAATATAGAATATGTATTTATTTTAAGAGAGAGAGAGAGAGAGAGAGCGTGCGTCGAACGTCAACTCGACACAAAGTAGGTCATTTCGTGACTAACATGTGGTTCAATTGTATTTTAAAAATTCGCTTGTGCGTAGGGGTCTTTAGCAGTGGGAGGAAGCCTGGGGACATAGAGAAAACCCACGAGGTTGGACAGGTGGCCGTAACCCTTCCCACTTACAAATGGGGAATGGAAACCGGCAAGGGACAGAGTATAGTCATTGGGAAAGCACGAAAACCCGAGGTCCCGTGTACACATTGGCGTGCACGTAAAAGATCCCTTGGATATTGGAATTCGATATTAAGAGTAGGCCGTAGCGCCGTTTTCTGGGCTACAGTTTCCTCACGGAACACTGCATGGCGTATGCCCGACTTCATTACCCCTGTCGGAGCAGAACAGGACATTAAACCCTACTTCATTTCACGTAAGGGGGGGGGGATGGTCTAGTGGTCTAGTGTGCCGCGCTTCGACCTCTAGCTGGCCTGTCACCTCTGGCTTGCGGCTGTGGTTTCGATCCCTGGTGTGAGCGTATGTGGCATTGGGATAGGGCCGCCTTCTCAACCTCGTGGGTTTCCTCCGGGCACTCCGGTTTCCTCCCACTGCTAAAGACCCTTACGCGCAAGCGAATTATTGAAATAAAATTGAAACCATATGTTAGTCCCAAAATGACCTAGTTTGTGTCGAGTGGACGTTAAACCCCATTTCTCCCTCTCATTTCATGTGAACAAAGCATATAACAACAACGCAGTGACTGGATTGAACAAAAAATTGTCATTTTTTGTTAAAATATCAAATTGATAAATGACATGGTAGAGCTTATATAAATATGATTGTAAAGTAATTTGAAATACAGAAAGCATATGTATTTATATTACACTCTACTATATAATATTGGTCAAATATGGGGACAAAAGAACCTGCCTAATATCGTCGTAGTTTTGTACAAACAACGTTCCAAGCAATACCCCCCCCCCCCCGTCATTTAACGTGTATTGTTCACAATGAGTTCTACCCTGGTAAAAGATATTTAGTTCGTATTCGAGAGAACCCATTTTTAATCCTCGGTGTTGATCTTTAAACCAAGGATAATCGCTCACGCAGCTGTGCAGATTATTACCTTAATGGTTTGATTAAAACAACCAAGTTAAGACACAATTAAGGGCGTTTTCCGTAAGAAGTTCCTATCTAGAAAATCAAGTGCGTATCAAGGTATGTTTATATCCCTTAGTCCCAGACGACCTGGACCCGCGCTTGAAAACGGCCACAGTATCAACCATGCACATTGCAAATATTAATTTAAAACTGTTGAAAAGGCAATATTCTGTTATTGTGATTGATTTTTCCCTAGTGTAATACTACAGCTAATTATTGATAGATTATACACGATTATATTAGAATATTATCACTAATGACAGAGTGGTTTAAAGCGCCACAGTTTAGAAATGAAATGAAATGGGGTCCTACTCTTTTGTACCTAACCTGGGCTAATGGAAGACGGGCATACGCCATAGAGTGTGCTATGAGGGTAATTTTGCCCGGGCAGCGACGCTACGGCCTACTCTTATATCGAATTCCAACTGCCAAGGGATCTTTTACGTGCACTTCAATGTGTACACGGGACCTCGGTTTTTCAACCCATCCGAATAACTAGGCAGATGTCCTTGTCAGGCCCTCCTTCTGCCACACTTGAGTCTGACAAAATACTGTTCTACATGTATTTCACTGTTTATAGAAATGAATTGAAATGAATTTGGGTTTAACATCCCACTGTTTTGCTCCAACTGGACTAATGAAGACCGGCATATGTCATATACAGTGTTCTATAATGAGGGAAATTTTACCCGGACAGCGGTGCTACGACCTACTCGTATATTGAATTCCAACTGCCAATAGATATTTCACGTGCACGCCAATGTATACACGAGACCTTTTTTCTTCCCATCCGATCGACTAAACAGCTGTACTTGTCAGGCCCTCCGCCTTGCACAACGAATGAATGAAATGTTGTTTAATAGCACGTCAGCTCCAACCGGGCTATATTGCGCCAAAAATATGACGATGTTACGAGACAAAATAGAAACAAATAATCACATTATCTATATATACATAAATAAAAACAAACATCACAGTAAATATCAATTAAAAATAAATATCAACTTTATGTATATATATTTAAAACATGAAAGTTAACATCAGATATATACAATTAAAATTTTCGATAAAATTTTGTCTCTTTTTAAAAAATATAGCGCTTTACAATATAGACCCGGTTGGGCAAACAACTGATGTGGTGATTGGCAACGTTAATGCTGTAATCTTGTATTTTTGAGATGCTTGCACTCAATCTAAATGTGCCTCAATGTCAAAGGAACATGACAATGTTCACATTCTGGTTGAGACTCTCGCTTTAAGATGAAAATATATGTGTTAAAAAAAGTATGACCTATGCGAGAACGACACAAGACAAATGCATCTATCCTGCTTGGCCAGTCTGCAAGATCCCAAGACTGTTGCCAGCGATCGAATATAAATTGTGTGATAAATGATTTAAAGCCCTGCACAACGATTTACAGAGACTGCTATAAAGAGTCCTTGAAGATGCATTATTCAAGAGCTAAATCAGCCCATTGCGACTCTTTCTTAAATAAATCTTTAATTAGACGTTTATAAACATGACAAGGCCATAAGCAACCCTCGATCTCATCGGATGATCGAGATAATAACTAGATTAGAACGGTTCGGCCACTTAATAATTTAAAAGTGGATGGGCAAGTCTAAGTCTCGAATATCCCAACACCGGGGTTACGATAATAGACAATCAATGAACACGTCTTAACTACAGTGATAACGTCGCTCAGAATAAAGTAATTTAAAACAAATTTCCGATATAGTCATTTTGTATTATCTGTCTTTGACGGTCTTATAACGGTGAGTTCTTTATATTATTAATATACACGTGGATCTCGGATTTTTTGTCCCATCTGAATGACTGGACACACTCTAAACTTTGAGCCACGGTGATTCACGGTGTCCAGGTTCACAAACCAGGAGGTGCAGGGTAGGGTACAATCCTAATGTTGGTCTAGCAATCATAAGACTTTCGCGTGGGATTAAAAACCGAGGTCCCCACCAAATGTCATTCATCATAAGTAGAGTGTACGCGTCTTCATTAGCTCGTTTCACGAAGTAAGATGTTAAAGCTCATTTCGTTTCACTTCATTTGTCATGGAACTTGGGCATTTTTTAAATATTATTGGTACGAATCAATATACATTTTGCGTTCTAATTATTCCAAGATTAGGTGTTTTGTAAGCGGCGGTATTGCTGATAAGGCTCCGTTACATTCTAACTGAATAGGCCTACACATAACTTGTACTTAAACATACATTATGCAAGAGCTAAATTAGGATGTTGCAGGGCTTTCTTTAGGCCTGAAATGTTTTCCCAATTATTATTTAAACATTAATTAACTTATCCAGACCATAATCAACTTTCGATGTCATCGCTAGCCTGTGATATTTACTGGATTACGATCCGATGTGCTGCTCAACTTTTATTCATGATTTAATTTCAATCGCCGAATTCCCAGCAGAGTGGATGAATTTGACTGAAATTTTCAGCAAATTTCCTTTACATGATCTAGTTTTTAACTAGTATAGTGAGAATTGACAGCTCTTATCTAATCTTCCATATGAAGCATTTTATCAATCGATACATGACCACAAACACAGATGATAACAGCCATGTTTTACGGTTATGTTCAAGGGAAGTAACTCCATTAACAATAGGCAACAAGAGGTTTTTGAACATTCTGACAATCTTAATCTTTACAACGAAATGATTTACAAGAGAAAAACTATAGTATAAAATAACTGTGTCAGTATGAAGGTCTAACAAAATCTGATTTGCTCCAAGTTATGCATCGGCGACTAAAGGAATTTAAATAAGGTTAAAACAATACCAGAACTGAAGGGGGATTCTGTAATACTTTTAATACATGTCCTTGCGTGAATCCGTACACCTAAATTACACACGCCACACTGAACTATTGTTTGACAAAATGATTTCCACTCTTATTCTGCATTTGTGAGTATGTTAGTCTACGAAATGTTTCCTCCATCAAAATTAGTGCTC
Source organism: Patella caerulea (assembly GCA_036850965.1). NCBI lineage: Eukaryota > Metazoa > Mollusca > Gastropoda > Patellidae > Patella > Patella caerulea. The sequence goes on from JAZGQO010000008.1 coordinate 39,002,497, forward strand.
ACTGCAGTCTAGCGAGGTAAGCAGGGTCTTATTTTGTCTCTAAGATGTTCCTTTACATTGTACAGACGTCCACACGGATTGACACACTCGGTCGCAGAGTAAATGTATTAATGGGGCAAACAAACAATACCAAAATAGATGGGGAAATTCCATATTATATTTAATATATGTATCTGTGTGAATCGTCCCCTAAATTGCAACGATATAGTATAGATAATTTAGTCAACTTATCATGTTTGAAAAAAGAATTCTCTCTTTTATGAGTATAGGGTTGGTCTAAGAAATTGAAAGAGCTTGTTACGGAGATTTTGATGTTCCAAAATATATTCTTGATATCATGCGAATAATATTAGCTGAACAATTGGTAAAAAGTTATCGGAAGCATAGTTTTATCTTTTGGATTGGTAAAAGAGAAAGTGAGTTTGTTTCAGCAATACGTAAAAATTCTTTAAATTATGAAATGTTGCAAACTCATTAAAACGTATTTTACTCAAATTATAAAGTCACTTCTCCAAGAGAAATGGGGTTTAACGTCCATTCGATACAAACTAGGTCATTTTGGTACTTACATGTGGTTTGATTTTATTCCAATAATTCGCTTGTGCGTAGGGGTCTTTAGCAGTGGGAGGAAACTGGAGTGTCCGGAGGAAACCCACGAGGTTGAGAAGGCGCCCCTATCTCTATGCCACATACGCTCACACCAGGGCTCGAAACCACAGCCGCAAACCAGAGGTGACCGGCCAGCTAGAGGTCGAAGCGCGACACTCTAGACCACTAGGCCACCCCCCCCCCCACTTCTCGAAGGCAAATGTTTATATAAACATGTAATAATGAAATAGATCTCATTTGTCTACGATGTAACCCGCGGTGGATGTTGACGTTTAACTCCAGCGACGGACAAACGAAACAGGAGTTAACAATAACATTTAGAGTGTGACATTAAAGGCTATTTGTGGATGATTTGAAATATTTATTGAATAAGGATGAAATGTGCAACGTACTCGCTGAATCGATATATGGATAAAATGCACAGCATACTCAATTATTTGAAGTACGAAAATTGCAAATTTTCCCTAAATAATATTTCGATTAAGCTTACTCGGATTAAAGTTGCACTGACACTCTAAAATTAACTTTATTAAGCGAAAACATGCATTGAAGACCTCTGAAATCATCTTTAGGATTTGTAAACTAAAACGGGACATCTCAGTGATGTTTTGACCCGAACATGTCCGATTTGACTACAAGTCAAATCACGTCAAATCGAAGAATGTTTTATAACGAACAAAATCACGCAATTATATAAACGAGATTTTCTTTCAAGATTGGAATGACAAAATATGTCAAATAGTTTATTCGCCCCGTTCACGAATAATTGTATTTACATTTTTTTTTTAATCTTTTATAAAACCATGTTTGCCTTTTTTATTTTAGAAATACCAACATCGAGTAAACGGAAATGTCTACTGGAAAATACACAGTTTCATTCGGCCTATAAAGTATAAAACACGTGACAATTCCCAATATTTTGTGATTTATGAAGCAAGCAAACATGAGGAGAAAACTTCAAAAACAATCTTCTATCAAAAAGGGAAAAACAATTACCCTGCCTAAGATCGTAACGCCGGATGAAGAAAAAAATGTGACGTCAGAGGAGAAAATAAATGTACCCAATAGAGATAAAATGGCGAGAGAAAAATCGGTAGAAACATCATCAGATACTAAAATAACTTCGGTATTGACGAATATTCAATGGTCAGATGACCGAACGTCTAAAGATATTATTAATCAGTTGTTTGACGCCTGGCTACCCCAGCTTTCGTCATCCTACAGACCCCACGCCCGTTATGTACCCACCCCAGCAAAAGTTCAACCCACGCCCAATTCTAAACAATCTAGTAGACAGAGTTCCATATCCAAATTCCAATTAGCAGTATATGCAGGACGATTCAAAACAGCAGAACGAGTTGTGGAAACGTGTAATCATTTCCAACGTGGTCGTGGAAATAACATTAACAATAAATAACAATAGAACTGTGCTGCGGTGATGAGGGGTTTCATCGGTGCTATGTTACTCCCGAACTGACGTCAATTCCGGTACCAATGGAATCGTTCAACAGAAATTGTCAATAAATCCAGCAATATCAGTTCCATTGATACGTTTGTTACTCTTGACACGGTAATACCACTTCAGTTATCAGCGAAACATTTAAACTGGATCACAGAAGAAATAACGACATCGACCTTTGCATTTTCTTATTTCGTTTACATCCAATTTAGCGAATAATATTTTATTTCACATTGATCTGTTTTCAGTTATGTTAAAGGGATGATCTTTTTAGTTTTAAATAACAAAATGGATCCAGTTTAAGCATCCGTAGTCTCGAGTACATTTGATGACAGGTTAATGGAAACCGACAAATGACGGCTTTAATGTGAATCCAATGTATTGCTTGGGGTGGGGTGAGAGTCTATGCTAGGTTACAGAGATCTACTGGAAGTAAATGTTTTCAAACATTATCATTAATAATTGTTTTCGATTAGAGACCAACAATAATTGTCATGCAAAAGGGGGAAAGGGAAAACAAAAGAGAATTGTTACAACCAAATGAACATTACTAGACTTATTTCTCTTTTATATTTGGAAAATCTTGTAGCGCCCTGACTCGCTAATCAGGCGATTAGGGTTGGATACCGGATCCCTGTGTTGGCCGAGGATATTTTTTCTTGGGATTTTTCAGCCTGATTTCTTCTTGTTAGTGGTGCTTGAAGGACAGGTGAAGTGCTTGGAGGACAGGAGAAGTCGAAATAAGGGATGGCCATAGCGTAAAATCCTCCTTTAATCACACCACAACATGACATGGTTTTATAATGTCTGGTTCTGTCAGTTCTCTGAATTTGTGCCCGTCCATAATTTGTGTACTTGTATTTTATACTTCTGTGTACCTTTTGTTTTGTATTTTCATATATGTACCCCGTTTTATACTGTCTGATTACTGATTACACGAGTGCTCTGAATTTGTGCCCGTCCGTGATATTTTTACTTGTATTTTATACTTTGTAGGTTGTTAAATTAAATGAAATGAAATGGGGGTTTAACGTCCTACTCTTTTGCACCGAACCTGGGCTAATGGAAGACGGGCATACGCCATACAGTGTGCTATGAGTGAAATTTTGCCCGGGAAGCGGCGCTACGGCCTACTCTTATATCGAATTCCAACTGCCAAGGGAGCTTTTACGTGCACTCCAATGTGTACACGGGACCTCGGTTTTTCGTCCCATCCGAACGACTAGGCAGCTGTCCTTGTCAGGCCCTCCTTCTGCATCACTGACAAGGGGAAATCACGCCGGGAAATCGATATGAACTTTCTCGGCCAATGCAGGGATCGAACACCCGACCTCCAGGCTAGCGAACCAGCGCCTTATCCACTTAGCCACGGTTGTATACAGTTCTCAAAAGACATTTTGATGTAATAAAATTCTATTCTAATTCTATGATCGTTGGTTCAGAAAAGTAAGACAGTAAAATCTATAGTTCATTTCATTGCCAAAATGCAAGATGCTTCCGCTTAAAACAGCCAGCGCATAGCAAACATAATAAGCGCCCTTCCTTAGAAAATCCAAATTCTCGGAAAATGCTCCATTAGTTTCATTTTCATTTATTGTCAACTACCATTCTAAATATAGCTGACCTTGACATTCAGTATCCTTTATACTGTATCACAAAGTCTCGTATACTCAGGTAATTACTATACTATTTATCGGGACAATATAGTCGATATGTTTCAAATAGAAACGGGGCATTCCTTATTATTACATGCGCATTCGATCTGGCTCGTTCATAACAAAATGTCTCTATTCAGGGTTCAGGAAATATGAACACACCGACAGGACGATTTACCCAATAGTACCCATTACCACCAAATACTAACTAAACACCAAGTACCACCTCATACTATATTATTTTCAGTCCCATTTAGCAAAATTGTTGAACTGTTGACAGCATTCAAGGACACGCATTGATAAATCAAATATAGAGATGAATTTCTGAAAAAGATAAAAAAAAATCATACGTCATTCGTAGAGGAATAGGTTTTACCCAGAATCCATCCCCAGCATGCATCAGCTTCTGTTTAAGATGTTATGCTATTTATAGAGACAAGGACTTGGCTGGAATAATTTTATACAAGGAAGAATTTGTTTCAATTACACATAGAGCTTTCTTCAGCAACAATTTCGGTTCAGTGCGGTATTAAAACACCGTGGTTTGATTCAACTAACAGCACATAACTCATTAATTTGTTATTATGGCGAAGTCAATTGAAGGTAGCCCTTACACGAGGTTTGAGGGTGAAATTGCCCTGATTGCGCACATTAGATCAGGAATAGTAACTTTCTCAAGACCAACAACAGAATCCAACGACACCTTAGAAGTTGAACTGGATAGAGAAGCAAATGTTAATCCCTCTTTTCGAGAGGCTTGGAATGCATCCGGAAACTGTCGCAATCTGCCTGACATTGTCCAAAAATACGAAACAACACTGAAGAGGAGTGAGATCAAGTTAATCATGGCATACACGTATGAAGGGGAACCTGGGAATCCTAAATTTTATAAAGAATTAAATGAAGATTTTCGAAACAATGATCTAATGGGAGGGCGTTTTCCAAATGCCAAAAGAATTTTACGTAATGCTTTGATTGAATTGATGGAATTTCAGAAAGAAAATGGTAAGAAGTTACCTGTTGTTCTGTACAGATGGGAACCCAGTTTCCTTGCGCAGCAATACCAGGAGCAAAAAGATAAATCGATGCACTTAAACATGTTTACTTCAACCAGTGTGGAAATGTCGGGAGATATGCGCAGTAAAGAGAACGACATGTTAACCAAATTCATTGAACCAGAAACTGGGGCGTTCATAGAAGATTTTTCTTTTTATGATGAAACTGAAGTATTGTTGCCACCACTACATGGGAAAATTAAAGTCAATGAAGCATCAAAAACTGGATCTAAACTACAAGGACCAATTTTGTAATTATTTTTGAATAACATCGTAAGTTTTTGGTTTGTTTTTTTTAAATTTTTTATTCAAATATGTGATTATGTGATCTGTACAATACTAAGCTGTAGATTTATATCAATGTATGAGATTAACTGTTTCATGGAAATAATAACGAGAGAGAGAAAAATATGATTTAACGTCCACCCAACACAAAGTAGGTCATTTCGGAACTGACATATGGTTTAGTTTTATTTCAATACTTAGCTTGCGTGTAGGGGTCTTTAGCAGTGGGGGAGGGGGGGGGGGCTTTAGGCTTTAGAGAAAACCCACGAGTTTGGACAATTGACCCTACTCTTGTAACGTACAACCGGGGAATCGAAACCACGCCAGTTGATTCAATGACAGACCTTATGATACAGCGCTTACGTGCTAACCATTCGGCCATCCACCCTCCAGGAAATAAACTACTTCACTCACATTTGCTGTTCTACTTGTCTTAGGTCTTTTCTTCTTTCTCTTTTTTCAGAAGTTCCGAGATGCTTTTCAACTCTACTGGTAACAAAGATCATGTTTAATATTGAAACTTCATCCAATTATTTTATAGATTCCGTGCTGTTTAATTTTTAGCTTGCCTGTTATTTCTTTTGAAAAATCTGATTAAAACACAGAACCCATTTCGTTTCGTTTGTGTAGTTCAAAATTTTCTAATACTTGTTTTCATTTAATGTTGTAGACATAAGCACAGTGGGCCAATCTTCTTTGTCACCCGTATTGTCAGAATGAATCCATCAATAACTAAATCCAATTTTCCACAAAGCTGTGATGGTTGTTTATTTTTAATTAATTATACAATGACATACTTTTACAATATGTTAAAGATACGTTATTAGATTAGATAATAGGTTGGCAGTTCGCAGTTAAAAACTAGATAATGTAAAGGCAATTTGCACAAAATTTCAGTCAAATTGATCCACTATGAACCGAGAATTAAGCGATTAAAAGTTCCGCTTAGCCTCGATCACCATTACTAAAGTCGGTAAGACAAAACTAATAGTCTCGATTATCCAGTTAATCGTTAAATCACGAAGGAAACTTTTGCAGCAAATCGTACTATAATCCACAAATATCGCAGTTGTAATCATATTGTAATTTGAACTGTATGTATTTTAGTATTACTTGTATGTTATTTAGTTTGAATTATCGATTGTTCTTTGGTTGTTTGTCTGTTATTTTAATTTAACCTATAAACACTGATTTTAAAATATATATTTTAATTGCTTTTAATAAAAATATCATTGAATGTAGTTTTATATTGTTACTCACGAGAGTGTCAAAACCTCTGTTTTGTTACTTCTGACGGATTTGGGGATTTTGAGAATTGCTTGATGTTAAAAAAAATAATAAACAGCCTTTGTCGATTCCTGTCCAAATGATAATCTATCGTAATAGACAACTCTAATCCTAGTTTAGGATTTTCAAAACTAAAATGATTGACAGGCTTATAGGACTCTGTTTTAATGGAATTATGTTCACAGCACATAGCTTTGTTGACTGAAATTCTCATTTATTGGGTCATGGGTCGACATTTATAGTCGTTATGAAGCAATGATACAGAAAAGGTTAGTCGAAACGTTACCCAGTAGTAAGCTAATAATTTAGTGAGAAAAATAGGCGTAGTACTTATTTCCTGTTTATGGATTCACTCACAGCATGAGTCATCTTTATTTCTGGGCGTAGTCAGATTAATAACGTATATCCATAACAGAGACGTTATAATGATCTGCATGCATTCTACAGACAATATTTATTGATCGGTTGTATCGGTTTTTAGCGAACAACAAGTTGTAGCATGCATTTGTTATTTGTCAACTAGATAAGCTACTACAATTAAAATCTTACATTATAACCAATTTGGTTTACTGTATTTCGAGCTAGTTGAGGGGTAATCATTTGCTAAAAGTCCATAATTGCGTAGTGATTTTAATCTATAAAAGCAAAGGCATGGGGTGGTGTTCATGCCATTATGTATTTTTTTATTTCAATTAACAAAATATATCTCTAGTAATTTTTTCTCTGGTCATGAGTGCAGTGTTTTGGATCAATGGCCAGAATGCCTTCTCATCATCTAATTCCAGTTGACAAGGATTATTTTACTTCCCATCATTGTGTACCCGTTATGAACCAGTTATATTTAATACACAAATATAACCTTTTAATATTATTGTTAGTAAGTATAAATATCCTGAAATCTGAGAATGTTGACACAGATTCGGGTAAATGAAAAGAGATGGGGTTTAAAGTCTTAATCTTCCAGAGAGAGAGAGAGAAATGGGGTTTAACGTCCACTCAACACAAACTAGGTCATTTCGGGACTAACATATGGTTTAATTTTATTTCAATAATACGCTTGCGCGTAGGGGTCTTTAGCAGTGGGAGGAAACCCACGAAGTTGAGAAGGCGCCCCTATCTCCATGCCACATACGCTCACACCAGGGCTCGAAACCACAGCCGCAAGCCAGAGGTGACCGGCCAGCTAGAGTTCGAAGCGCGGCACTCTAGACCACTAGGCCATCCCAACCCCCTAATCTTCCACACCAACAGGGATAATAAAAATACGCCATGCAGCATTCTTCTACACCAATCGGGGTAATAAAAATACGCCATGCAGCATTCTTCTACACCAATCGGGGTGAAACAGAGAGAGAGAGAAATGGGGTTTAACGTCCACTCGACACAACTAGGTCATTTCGGGACTAACATATGGTTTAATTTTATTTCAATAATTCGCTTGCGCGTAGGGGTCTTTAGCGGTGGGAGGAAACCGGAGTGCCCGGAGGAAACCCACGAGGTTGAGAAGGGGCCCCTATCTCCATGCCACATACGCTCACACCAGGGCTCGAAACCACAGCCGCAAGCCAGAGGTGACCGGCCAGCTAGAGGTCGAAGCGCGGCACTCTAGACCACTAGGCCATGCCATCCCACCCCCCCAGGGGGGTGAAACAAATACGCCATGTAGTTTGTTAGGAAGTGACGTTTGCCCTGACAGCAACGCTACTGTCTGGTCTTGTTTTATTTTCCAACTGAAAGACGATATTGTAACGTGCAGTCTACAGGATACACGGGAACCCGGCTTTTCCGACATATTTCATGAAAGGCCCCATAGACCTGCACCACTGACAAGGTACGTGGCCCTTATTAGAGGTGTACACATGTTTGCCAACGATGTAGCAAGGTCTGGAAACCGGCCAGGACAAAAATTTTCTTCAGCCACCCTCAAAACGTCGTCCACAACTGACATGACCCGTCATTACTACGAAAATGACTTAAGTTTGGATTCTGGTTAACAGAAACTGGCCCAAAAATTATGAGGACTTCAAAACGGCATGGATTGTCAGGGTACGACAGGAATATGACACGTTTCTGATCCGGCGTCAAGAGCTATAGCACCCATCTTACAGAAACGTTTGTCATTCCCAATTAATTGGCGATAACCTGCTGAATCCTCTCATTAAATAGATGGCATGTCAAGGCGCTGATCATCGTCAACGGTTTGTCAATATTGTGGAAAAGGAGTCCATGTCGGCCTGTATCTATGTTGGTAACTGATGACTGTCCTATAGTCAGTTTTCTCTATTTCTGGCGACTTCAATGGATAGATTCAATATGTGTGATATGAAGACAATAATAACACCACAGTTGGGATTCTTGTGTCTGTGATTTATTTAATGATTGTACTTGTTGGTGTCGAAGGTTTGTTTCCACCCAATTGACATATCCTTTTCAGACTTGCAACTTTTCAGTCAGACCCAGTAAACCTATATGACACAACCCAGTAAACTTAGCTTGATTATTATTAGGCACGCCCGCAATATATTATTGTTAAATGAAATGAAATGTGGTTTAACGTCCTACTTTTCGGCAGCTGACCCGGGCTAATGGAAGACGGGCATACGCCGTACAGTGTGCTATGAGGGAAATTTTGCGCGGGCGGCGGCACTACAGAATTTAGAATTCCAACTACCAAGGGACCTTTTACGTGCACTCCAATGTGTACACGGGACCGCGGTTTTTCGTCCCATCCGAACGACTAGGCAGCTGTCCTTGCCAGACCCTCCTTCTGTATCACTGACAAGGAGAAACCACGCCGAAAAATCGAGATGAACTTTCTCGGCCAATGCAGGGATCGGACACCCGACCTCCAGATTAACGAGCCAGCGCCTTGCCCACTTAGCGTGATTCCCATATATTATTGTTAACCCTGTTCAATTTTCAATATTACTTGTTTATGTAGAGCATGGCATAAAATGCTATTTCGTGGCTAAAATGCACCACATAATATATTTTAAATATGAAATTCATAAGGATGAAATGCCCGACGTACTTGAATTGAGGGGTTAGCTTGTGCGTGTTGCATCATGAAGCCTTTCATTGAGTCAACTGGCGTGGTTTCGAATCTCCCACTGCTAAAGACCCCTACGCTGAAGCGAATTATTGAAATAAAATTAAAAACCATGTTAGCCCCGAAATGACCAGGTTGGTGTCGAGTGGACGTTAAACCCCATTTTTCTCTCCCACTTCTTGAATTGATATATGACTTGCATATAAATACCGCCAAAATCACCTTCGAAAGGCGGGGCTATTAAAATGGGTTCGTCCCAATCTGTCTGTCCGTCACACTTTTAGGTACACAATAACTCTCTTTCTAACTGAGCTAGAAGATGATGAGCATTTTCAGCTTAGGGTAAGCAGAGATAAGCAATTTGATTGGTTGATACTTTGGGACACGATGTATCGTTTTATTACATCAATACCCATACGACACACCTGTGCTTGCCTACTCCATGATCAAACACGATAGCAGATGGCTTCCATCTTGTTTACTGACGGTACTACTTATTTTAAGACAGACTCGGCTTTCCAATTTATAATATCTACGTCATTGGGGATTTCCAATTTATACTCACTGGTTGCTATGACCCGCTATGGCGTTGTCTAGAAACACGCGTGCTCGCGTTAGTTTAAAATTTTTGCTATACGTTTAACATGGACTATTTGATGTAATTTGCCTGATTTGATTTGGCCCCATTTCCATAAATTTAGGTTGTTTTTTAGAAATTTTTAGCAAATGTTAATCTTAGGTGTTTTTTAATTCTAGCCGAAGTAAATTTTTTTACAATTTATAGCGAGTTAAGTTATCGTCTCTAAGAGGCGGGCGTAGTATTTTAAATGGCGGCCATTTGCCATCATGTGTATTCTTGAAGTAGGTACACATGATGTAATCGTATGATCAATACCTTGACCAAATTCGATAATGAGCATTTTTTGCCCAGGATAAGCAGGGAGATCAGCCATTTGTTTGGCCGAGATTTTTGAATACAATAACTCTCCACCTTACTGAGCTGGAATGTTCAAACTTGGTGTAGGTCTTTATTTGGTCAATGCCTTGATGTAGTTCGAAGATGAGCAATTTGATTGGTTCATGATTTGGGACACTATAAGTTTTGTTCTAATTAGGTCAGAGTGATGAAACTTGGTGTATAGTCTAATTCCATCAGGACATTGACTAAGGTCGACTATGAGCATTTTCTGCTCAGGATAAGCAATTTGATTTTCTCGAGACTTTGAAACACATTAACTCTTATTCTAGTTGAGGTAGAATCTTCAAAGGCGTTCATTAGGTCAAACACAATAACTCTCCTTAGATCAATGCCTTGATGAAGTTCGAAGATGAGCATTGTCTGCTTACAGTAAGCAGAGATAAGCAATCTGATTGGTTGATGCTTTGGGGTACGATAACTTTGGTTATAATGAAGTGAGAGCGCCAAAACTCCAAATATCGATTCATTATGTCATTACCTTAACTAAGTGTGATGGTGAGACATTTCTGCTTGGGCTTAGGGGCGATAAGCAATTTGGCTGATCACTTTGGAACATAACAACTCTTCTTTTAATTGAGGTAGAATATTGAAACTTGATGAGCAGAGATAAGCAATTTGATTGGTTGATGATTTGGGACACCATAACTTTAGTTCTAATTAAGCCAGAGTGATGAAAACTTGGTGAATAGTTTCATTACATAAATACAGTTTCATTACATCAATACCTTGACTAAGTTCGACAATTACATTTTCTGCTCAGGATAAGCAGAGCGATAAGCAATTTGATTGGTCGAGACCTTGAAATACAATAACTCTCCATCTAATTGAGGTAGAATGTTCAAACGTGTAGGCGTTCATTAGGTCAAACACAATAACTCTCCTAATTGAGGTAGAATGTTCAAATTTGCAGGCGTTCATTAGGTCAATGCCTTGACGGAGTTCGAAGATGAGCATTGTCTGCTTACGCTAAGCAGAGATAAGCAATCTGATTGGTTGATGCTCTCGGGCACGATAACTTAGGTTATAATGAAGTGAGAGCGACGAAACTCCAAAAATAGATTTATTATGTCATTACATTGACTAAGTGTGATGGTGAGAAATTTCTGCTTAGGCTAAGGAGCGATACGCTATTTGACTGATCACTTTGGAACATAACAACTCTGCGTTTAATAGAGGTAGAATATTTAAACTTGACGTAGATTTTCATCAGGTGAATGTCTTGGCTGAGTCAATGATTAAAATTTCGAGCTAAAACTAAGCAATGCCATTGGTCGATGCTGTGGAACAAGATAACCCTGATTGTATCTGATAGAGAGTGATGAAACGTACAGTATATTTTGATTGCTTGATACTTGTGAAACAAAATAAATGTGCGATTAATTAATATGTGTCCTCTATTTATTTTTTGGATTTCGTCGGGGGAGATAAGCCTCATCGTCGGCTTGTTTTATCAAAAAAACAGGACATCTCAGCGATGGTATGGCCAATTTATCCATATTTTGCATAAAATCTACTTCGAGCATGCCGACAGTCAAATCACGCCAAATCAAAGAATGTTTTATAACCACCAAAATCACGTAATCATATTAATAGTATGGTACATTCTCCGTGTTACAGCCAGCTTGGGCTCTTCAGATAATTGAACGCCCAATAAGGCAATTCCCGCAGTCTGGCAAACCGTCCTTCATTAAAAGGAATACCGTTTGTCTGAAAAAAGGTGGACTGAATCTGAATGCAATATCACGTAAAAAGTTGTCTATTAGATTGGCATGGTTATCAAAGTATCTTAATTGTCGTAATGATCGCATCTGGGGGTTGTCGATGACACACTTTCTACAGAAGATTTTGTGCATAAGGAGCTCCAATCACTTAACATTGTCAAAAGTACAGGACTTGATGATAACCCAGCTCGCTTTCTAAAAGACGGTGCTGATTTCCTTAAAATACCCATTACATTTTTGATCAATTTATCCATTTCAGAGAATTCAGTTCCGGATGAGCTAAAATTAGCTAGGGTCAAACCATTATATAAAAAAAACCAGTTCTCTTCTTGTGAGCAACTATAGGCCTGTGAGCATTCTCAGTATTGTTTCAAAGATTCTGGAAAAGGCTGTTTATATACAGCTTGAGAATCACTTGAGAGACAATGATTTATTATATGAAGAACAATCCGGCTTCAGGGGCAGCCATTCAACTGACACCTGCTTGATCAGTTTGTTGGATCATCTCAAGGATCAAAATGTTAAAGGCAATTTTACCGGTATGGTCCTATTGGACCTGCAAAAAGCGTTAGACACAGTCGACCATGATATCATGTGTAAAAAACTTGAAATAATGGGCGTTCGATCAACAGGATGGTTTCGTTCATATCTTTCCAACAGGAAACAAGTTGTCAACGTTGGTAAAACTTTCTCAGACCCCTTGGACATTTCTTGTGGTGTTCCACAGGGCAGCATCCTAGGTCCTTTGTTATTTCTCTGTTATGTGAATGACATGATCACTAGCATACCAGCCCCCTGTAAATTAATTTTATATGCTGACGACAGTTCCATCCTGTTTTCGCATCCAAATCCTGAAATAGTATCTGTAATACTTAGTTAAGCCTTAAAGGCTTGTTCAGATTGGTTAGTAGACAATAAATTATCCCTTCATTTAGGTAAAACTGAATGTATGTTATTTGGCCCAAGTAGAAAACTAAAGGAAATTAGTAATTTTGAAATAGTGTGTAATGATCATGTCATTCAAGCAACAGATGGTGTAAAATACCTGGGTCTATATATTGATCATTGTCTCTCTGGTGAATTAATAGTTAACAATATTATTAAAAAGGTCAATACCAGATTGAAATTCGTATTTAGATATAACAAGTCTCTAACAAAGTATACTAGGAAATTATTAACAAATGCCCCTATACAATGCCACTTAGATCATGCATGTTCAGCTTGGTTTTCGGGCTTGAACAAGAAATTGAAGAATAAACTGCAAATTATTCACAACAAAGTTATCCGATTCATACACGGCTTAGGTCCCAGAGATTCAATTACCCCAAATCTGTATAAAGATCTAAATAGTTTAAATCTTGAAAATAGAGTCAGACAACTGAAATTGAACCATGTTCACAAAATCTTTCATAATGTGTCTCCGGTGTACATGAAAGCCAATTTTCGCTTAGTCAGGGATTCTCATCTGCATTGTACTAGATCAAGTATTTATAATTATGTTGTACCAAAATGCAAAAATAATACCCAATATTCAACCTTCTACTATTCAAGTATTCAGGCCTGGAATGAACTTCCAAACCAACTTAAATCAATAGAAAACATGGTCACCTTTAAGAAAAATGTTAAACAACACTTGCTAGCAAAACAAATGTATTAGTTTTTTTTTATTATGTATGTGTAATCCAATGTCTTTCATATCCCTTCGAACTTCACATCCTTGTGGTGCACACACATTTCATATTTTACTATTTATTATCATTTTTCACCCATCATCGTTCATAAATGAAACTGCCCCTCTATGATGACATGACCTGATCCTCCTCCAAGGACCCCATTGGAAATAAACCCAGTTTTAATCTAAGCAGGTTTTTATGGGTCATCCTCAAGAGGCTGGTCATTCATGACATCATTACTTTTTCTCTCATCAAAACTTTCACATCTTATCATCTTATTATCATGTAACTTCATATTATCATCTCTATTGTCATGTTTGATATGCCTCTTGGAAAAATAAATAAAAAATAAATAAAAAGATACAGAGACTTCCTTTGCTCTTTTGAATTCGTATATATTATCAAAATTCATTTAAAGTCATTACCATCACTTTATAGTTCTATGCAGATCGATTTTGTGATGGAAAGCGTCCTCTAGTTGAGTCAAATAATGATGTATTAAATCAGCCTCTCTTTGATAACTCAAATATAATTCATCATTCCAAATCTTTACACTAAAGAGATTTTGTAGTAGCGGGTACTGTGAAAATTGCAGTTATTTATTGCCAATGAACTACTGGATTTTTGTCTGCAGATGAAATTTATTTTTTTTCATTAAGTAAAGCCTAAAAATCAGTATTCTGCACTTTTAAAAAGTATTGTCAAATGAGTGGGTTGAAATCATCAATACAAATTCTCAAGATTCATATGAACTGAGTAACTGTGTTGATTTTATTCTGAATGTTCAGGATAAAGATTTTGTCTTGACCGACATACAATCTGGTTCAGTGTATAAAATTCTCAGGAATAGATTTTCTGTTACACCTACAAGTCTTGATTATGTGGGGGAATTAGGTCATGACGTTGATTGGTCGAATGCTGGGAAGTCGGTATTCCATCCTTCCAAATGTTCTTAATTTTTTGATACGGATTACAAGATTTCACACAATATTGTATTGACTAATTATAAGAAGTGTAATGCTCAACTAGTCCCCTATACTTTTTGCAGAAAATTATTGTGTTCTATTTCAGCCACTTCCCGCGTCGCCCTTGAAAAAAGGCGACACACGACGCCAAATCCGCATCGTGCGTCGCCTTTTTCAATGTTAAACATACATTATGCAAGAGCATGAAATGTTATAAAAACTATTAATTAGACATTAATTAACTTATCCAGACCATAATCAGCTCTCGATGTCAAGGCAAGTCTGCGATATTTGTTAGATTATAGTCCGATTAAACCTCAAAACTTTCCTTCGTGGTTAGTTTTGTCTTACCGACTTCAGTAATGATGATCGAGGCTAAGGGGAACAATGGATCAATTTGACTGAAATTTTCAGCAAATTGCCTTTACATTATGTAGTTTTTGACTATTATCGCGAGAACTGTCAACGCGTTATCTAATCTCCCATAATATGGGTATTATAGAAATATATTGTTATATAAAGGATATTAATGGCAGTTACCTTTTGTCGAGCATAAATCAATATATTGAAGATAAAATACCAAACGGCAAAAAACTGCATATGAATTCTCTTTGTACATGTGCATTTCATCACCTTAGAAAAGGTAACGCGAAGGGCGACGTGTTGCGGTTTTTTTATGTGGCGACGTCGTGTTCAAAAGCCGACGTCGCTCTTTCCCCTATAGCTTAACATTGAAAAGGGCGACGCACGGCGTGGCCGAAATAGAACACCATAGAAAATGTTACACAAGATCTATTTTCATTTATTGTCAGTTACCTGTCTATATATAGCTGACCTTGACAGTCAATATAGAAATGGGGCATTCCTTATTATTACATGCTCACTCTATGTCGCTCGTTCATAACAAAATGTCTTTATTCAACTCTAGTTGGATCTTGTTTCAAAATTGGCTAAGTACAGGGTTCAGGAAATATGTACACACTGGCAGGATAATTTAACCAAATACTAACTAAAGACCAAATACCACCACATACTATATTATTTTCAGTCCTATTTAATAAAATAATTGAATTGTTGAAAGCATGCAAGGACACGAATAGACAAATCATATATAGAGATGAATTCGTGAAAAAGATACAAATTTTATACAAGTAAAAATGTGTTTCAATTACACATAGAGCTTACTTCAGTAACAATTTCAGTTTAGTACGGTATTAAAACGTCGCCGTTGGATTCAACTATCAGTACATAACTTTTTAATTTGTCATCATGGCTATGCCAATTGAAGGTAACCCCCACATGAGGTTTGAGAGTGAAATTGACCTGGTTCCGTACAATAGTAGTATACCAGGAATAACAGATTTCTCCAAACCAACAACAGAATCCGACGAAACCTTAGAAGATGTGTTGCTTAAAGAAGCAGAAGCTGGTTCATTTAATCATGAGACTTGGAGTGAAGCCAGAAACTATACGAAATCGTCCCAACCTATCAAACCATGCAAAGAAGCAGCTGTTAATCCCTCTTTTCTAGAGGCTTGGAATGCAGCCGATGAGGAAAGCAGCAGACTGTCCAAACTTGTCAAAAAATACAACACAACACTGAAGAAGAGTGAGATCAAGTTAATCATGGCATACACGTATGAAGGGGAACCTGGGAAACCTACATTTTATGAAGAATTAAATCAAGATTTTCGAAACAATGATCTAACTGGAGGACGTTTTCCATATGCCAAAAGAGTTTTACGTAATGCTTTGATTAAATTGGAGAAATTTCAGAAAAAAAGGTAGTATGAAGTTACATGATGTTCTTTACAGATGGGAACCTAGTTTCCTTGCGGATAAATACCAACAGCAAATGGGTGTGGAGTTACAACTAAACATGTTTACTTCAACCAGTGTGGAAATTTCTTAAGGAGTGTTCTTAGACGTCCACATCCTCAGCCCCTCCCACTAAATTTTTAATGAACGTGCTAGAAAACACGTACACCATGGCTGATACTCTATTCATAACATTCACATTATTCTATCCCCCTAATATTTCACCAACAATAATTCTATGCACACAAAAGCAATTATATTTATATTCCTTTTCAATAGTAATATTATATTGTCCAGTGGACGACAACATTATGTAAATTCACAATCAAAAATATTTCTAGGATTGGTGTCTTTTGTGTGACGGATTGGTGTCTTTGTGTGACCAATGTTAAACGTTTTACAAGTCTATTATCAATTCTCACACAAAGAATGACGAGGCGTTTTGAAATACAGTTTACATTCACGAAATTATGCTATTTATCGATACAAGTAATTTTCTTGGAATCTTTTTATACAAGTAAAAATGTGTTTCAATTACACATAGAGCTTACTTCGGCAACAATTTCAGTTTAGTACGGTATTAAAACGTCGCCGTTGGATTCAACTATCAGTACATAACTTTTTAATTTGTCATCATGGCTATGAAGTTTGACTGTAAAATTGACCTGGTTCGGTACAATAGTAGATCAGGAATAGAAGCTTTCTCCGAACCAATAACAGAATCCGACGAAATCTTAGAAGATGTGTTGCTTAAAGAAGCTGGTTCATTTAATCATGAGACTTTTGGTGGAGGCAGATATACGACATCGTCCCAACCTAACAAAGAAGCAGCTGTTAATCCATCTTTTCGAGAGGCTTGGGCTGCAGCCGGGAAAAGCAAAGAACTGCCCAACCTTGTCAAAGAATACGAAACACTGAAGAAGAGTGAGATCAAGTTAATCATGGCATACACGTATGAAAGGGAACCTCGGGGACCTGGGAAACCTTCATTTTATAAAGAATTAAATGAAGATTTTCGAAACAATGATCTAACTGGAGGACGTTTTCCATATGCCAAAAGAGTTTTACGTAATGCTTTGATTGAATTGGCGAAATTTCAGAAAAAAAAGGGTAAGAATTTACCTGATGTTCTTTACAGATGGGAACCCAGTTGCCATGTGAAGAATTACCAAGAGCAAGGCGATGGGTGGATGCACCTAAACATGTTTACTTCAACCAGTTCGAGGAAGGACTTGGCGCACAATGCACATAACAATGTGCAAGTCGAATTCAGAAAGCCAGAAACAGAAACAGGGGCGTCCATTCGAGATTTTTCTTTTTATCGTTACGAAGAAGAAGTATTGTTGCCACCACTACATGGGAAAATTAAAGTCATTGAAGCATCCACAACTGGATCCATACTACAGGGACCGATTTTGTAATCCTTTTTGAATAACATCGTAAGTTTTTGGTTTGTTTTTTTTAAATTTATTAATCAAATATGTGATCTGTACAATACTAAGCTGTAGATTTATATCAATGTATGAGATTAATTGTTTCATGGAAATAATAACGAGAGAGAGAAAAATATGGTTTAATGTCCACCCAACACAAACTAGGTCATTTCGGGACTAACATATGGTTTAGCTTTATTTCAATTCTTAGCTTGTGTGTAGGGGTCTATAGCAGTGGGGGGCGGATTACTTTGGAGAAAACCCACGAGTTTGGAAGTTGACCCAACTCCTTGTCACGTACAACCGGGAAATGAAACCACACCAGTTGACTCAATGACAGACCTCATGACACAGCGCTTACGTTCTAACCATTTGGCCATCCACCCTCTAGGAAATAAACTACTCCCCTCACTTAAGAAGGTGTATTAACAAAATTGGAGCTACGGGGGCTCAGTGAGTGAGACACTGGCTTTCTAGCCTGGATGTTCTGGTGTTCTCGGTATTGTACGGTGTGTCCCCCCCCCCCTTATCATTAATGCAAGACCTGGGGCGGGGCGTGTGAGAGCGGGGAGCTGGCAAGGGCAAATTCAGGTGTACACGTTACCTTTCGAAATCAATTTCCCATATAGACAAAGTATTATTGCAGAAAGGGAATTTCTTTAGTACAAATTATGGTTCGTCTACCATCTTGTCGCTCCATCTACAATTTTTATTTCTTTAAATTTGTGATTTAAACAATATTTTATTACTTGTAAAGTACAGTAGGTTAATATACAAAGAATACAAGGATACGATAACAAGCTAAGCTTATAAACACCGCTTCCATAAGGGATAGTGTAAGACTATGTAAAGTACGTGGTTGGTATATACAAGGTGAGTCATCAATACTGAAAACATAACATAACTGAGAGATAGAGTTACTAGTTAAAATAAACATTTGAATTTGATTAGCAAAAGGCAATATAGCGTTTGAAAAGTTTGGTAGGCTAACGTTTAGGGTTCAAGTTTAAGATATAGGTACAACTAGTTTGTTTTATACTTTATCTGCAAGATATTGAGAGGTATTGGCTTATTCTGTGAGTTCCAAGGACTAGATTGAATTTAGATCTATGATAAACATAGATACATATTTATTTACCAAGGTAGGTAAGAATAAAACTGATGATCATCATCAGAGTACTGAAGAATTATTTGCTTTTATCATTTTAAAAGTGTACGTTTTTTTTTGTTTTTTTTTTATTATCAATGGGATTTAAAACGTTTAGTAGCTATTATATATGATTGTACTGTTTGAAAGATATTAGTAGAAATTGGAATATCATTGTTTAATCCGAAAAGTAATGTATAAGATGTTTTGTATCTTGCATCTAATAGGTCAATCGTACTTGATCTTTGAGATTTATAGTGGGGGCAATAAAAGAAGAAGTGATCGACATTTTCAAAAGAGTTGCCACAGCTGCAAGTTGGGTCATCACTAATATGCATTAATAATTTGTGATAATTTAGGTCACTTTTTCCGTTGCGGAGTTTGCAATGAATTATTTGGAGATTTCTATTACCAAGATAATATAAGTCGTTACATTTTGTACTGAATTTTGTTTTTAGTTTTGACCTAGAGATAGAAATCGTTGGCGAATTTTTTATTTCAGGTTCTAGTTTATTCCAAAGTTGGATCGTTGAAGGTAAAAAAGATCTTTGATATAGGTTTGTTCTACATCTAACACCAATAAAGGAGTTTGAGTTGCGAAGATGGTAGGGTTGGTCAATTGAAACTTGTGGTGGTTTTAAATCATTAAGAGCTTTAGGGGCTTCATTTCTAATAATTTTGTAAAAGTTATTCAGCTTATGCTGAGTGCGACGTAATTGTAGTGAACAGATTCCTGTTTCGCTATACAGAATCGCATGTGACGTGCCTCTTGGAAGACCAGTAATTGATCGCAAGGCGTCAAGGTGCAGATATTCAAGTTTACTAGCTTGTTCTGATGTGCAATTATCCCAAATAATGTCAGCGTAGTCAAATATTGAAAGGATAAAAGATTTATAAATAATTTCTAGGGTTTTGCGATTTAGTCTGTATTTAAGAGAGCGAAGGCAATTAATCATCTTACTAGTTTTGGAGATGACATAATCTATATGTGCACCCCAAGTTCCTCTAGGATGAAAAATGACACCAAGGTGTTTATGTGTTTCAGAATCTAAAATCGTTGTGCTATTAAAGACAAGGTTAAAACATGTCGGATTTTTTTTCCTGGAAAATGTTAAGCTGATTGTCTTTGCCGGATTAAAAAGTACCTTCCATTTTGATGACCAGTTAAAAATCCTATCTAAGTCATTATTTAAGATATTTTGTGTAGTTTTAGGAGTGTCAATAATCATAAAGAGGGAGGTATCATCCGCAAATAATCGAACGTTACTTTCTAGGTCAGTGATAATATCGTTAATAAAAATTAAAAACAAAAGGGGTCCTAAAATTGAACCCTGTGGAACGCCAGAAATAATATCTTTTTCAGTGGAAGTGCTACCACCAACAATGACTCTCTGTTGTCGATCAGACAGATAATTCTCTAAAAGTTCAAGAACGTTTCCACGAATTCCAGCCGCGTTTAATTTGATTAGACCGTCGTGCCAGACCTTGTCGAATGCCTTGCTTATATCAAAAAATATAGCCTTTATCTCGTTTCCACTATCAAGACTCTTGCAGATATAGTCGTACATTTCAATAAGTTGGTAAATAGCGCCGTTACCCCTCTGGAAACCAGCCTGATACGGAGTTATATGCTTTTGAGTTAATAAAAAATTGTATATGTGATTGTAGACGAGCCTTTCAAAAACTTTGCCTAATGAGGACAGGAGAGAGATATTTGCTTTTCTACTTGTCTTATGTCTTTTTCTTCATTCTCTATTTTCAGAATTTATGATTCCGAGATGCCTTTCAACTCTACTGGTAACAAAGATCATGTTTAATATTATAACTTCATCCAATTATTTTATGGATTCCGTGCTGTTTAATTTTTAGCTTGCCTGTTATTTCGTTTGTGTAGTTCAAAATTTTCTTCTACTTGTTTTCACTTAATATTGAGGACATAAGCACAGTGGGTCAATCTTCTTTATCACCCGTATTGTCAGAATGAATCCATCATTAACTAAAACCAATTTTCCACAAAGCTGTGATGGTTGTTGATTTTTAATTAATTATACAATGACATACATTTAGAATATGTTAAAGATACGTTATGGGAGATTAGATAACAGGTGGGCAGTTCGCACTATCATAGTGAAAAACTAATTAATGTAAAGGCAATTTGCAGAAAATTTCAGTCAAATTGATCCACTATGAATCGAGAATTAAGCGAATAAAAGTTCCGCTAAGCATCGATCACCATTACTAAAGTCGGTAAGACAAAACTAATAGTCTCGATTATCCATTTAATCGTTAAATCACGAAGGAAAGCTTTGCGGCAAATCGGACTATAATCCAACAAATATTGCAGTTTAGTATTGGCATCGATAGTTGATTATGCTCTGGATAAGTTAAATAATGTCTAAGTAATAGTTTTTATAACATTTCAGGCCCTAACAAAGACCTATAATAGGCAGATTTTTCTCTTGCATAATGTATGTTTAAGCATGGCCGGGGAAACGGCTATGGTTGTGGAGGCCATTGGGAATATAAATCAAGGAAATGAAATATAGATACATGTAGGTATTGTAATCATATTGTAATTTGCATGCATTTTAGTATTACTCGTATGTTATATAGTTTGAATTATCGATTGTTCTTTGATTGCTTGTCTGTTATTTTAATTTGAACTATAAAAACACTGATTTTAAAAAATATATTTTAATTGCTTTTAATAAAAATATCATTGAATGTAGTTTTATATTGTTACTCACGAGAGTGTCAAAACCATGACTCTATTTTGTTACTTCTGAAGGATTCGGGGATTTTGAGAATTGCTTGATGAAATAAAAGTAATAAACAACTTTTGTCAATTCCTGTCCAAATGATAATCTATCGTAAAAGACAACCCTGAACCTAGTTTAGGATTATTTAAACTAAAATTATTGACAGGCTTATGACTCTGTTTAATGGCATTATGTTCACAGCACATAGCTTTGTGGACTGAAATTCTCATTTATTGGGCCATGGGTCAACATTTATAGTCGTTATGAAGCAATGATACAGAAAAGGTTAGTCGAAACGTTACCCAGTAGTAATCTAATAATTTAGTGAGAAAAATAAGCGTAGTTTTTTCTGTTTATGGTTTCACTCACAGCATGAGTCACCTTTATTTCTGGGCGTAGTCAGATTCCTAGCGTATTCCATAACAAAGACGTTATAATGATCTGCATGCATTCTACAGACAATATTTATTGATCGGTTTTATCGGTTTTTAGCGAACAACAAGTTGTAGCATACATTTGTTATTCAGTCTTGCATTAGCATGATCATCAACATTAAATTAGTGTTTCATCAAACACGAGGATTTCGCTTTTGCATTAACACTGCAATGTCTCCATAAACTTCTACCCGAACTTGTTAATACTCAAAAAGCCTTGGCAGAAAATATAAATTCGAACCCTCTTCATCGATTCTAGGCCATGAAGTCAACACAATGTGGTATCCAAATTCAGAGAAAAGGGAAAATCGATTATCTCGTGACATCACTAGTTACACACTGGACCCTTTGTTCCCACTCGGGTGTTCAACTTGTATTGTGTTGTTTTAGCACGTACACAGGTGATCATTTGAGGAAAAGTGGGTGTTCATATAAATGAACACCCCAACATACTAACCCGGTGATTGTCAAAACAGACAACCGCGCATTTTCGTGCGTGCACTGTGTATTAGCAATAACAAGAAACACCGTGTTAATTTTAAAAAGATAAATATATGTACATGAAGTTAAAACGACAAATAAATACTTTTTCACAGTAGATTGTGAAATAATATCATTAGCTAGAAAACGCAACCAACAGTATAAGAAACAAATGCACGAAACCTAGCGAATTGGGAAGAATTTCGGTTTGAACATATTTTTTAGATAATTGTCAGCTTGTAAAATACCAATCCTACATCATCACACTTGATATTTTTTTTCGCACATGGATAGTTTGTGGCTGACAATTCGCGAATGTAAAACGTATTCCAGCCAATGCAGCACACCCCATTCGCACAAAATAAATGTTACAGTGAATAAGGGGTGTTGCATATTTTTTCTTTTGTCGATAAGGAGAGAGAGAAATGGGATTTAACGTTCACTCGACGTAGGGGTCTTTAGTAGCCGGAGGAAACCGGAGGCCCTACACCTTGTCACGTACCACCGAGGAATCGAAACCACACAAGTTGACTGAATGGCAGACCTTATAACACAACGCGCAAGCGCTAACCATTCGGACATTTATCCATATACCAATCCAACTTTCTTAAAATTGTTTTTCAAAAACCTGACATTTCAATAATCTGATTTCTATGCATCGTAAATAAACCGGTATACACATATTCAGTTATTTACCCACTCCCCAATTTGCTGAGTAAACAACAATATGTGACGTGCAAAATAAAGCTTATTGGTACCTGTTATAGACGAATTGGTAAAACAATTGTGTGTGATAAAGGGTCTGTGATAATAATGCGTCTCTCAAGTATTCGTCCATTTTCATTCACTCGTTCAACTTCTTACACAAAGAATCCATTGTGTAAGTCAGTTATCAACCTTGACCTCGGGGTCAAGTTAGATAAACACCCGCGCCCGTGCATTGAACACTTCGAACGCTGCGCGTTCTCAGTGTACAACTTTGCACGAGCTCGGGTGTTCATCTAACTTGAACCCCTCTGTCTCAGTTGATAACCCTACTTATTCCCCTTTAAACATAAACCTAATTAAAATTTGATCTATTTTGTCAAGAGAGAGAAATGGGGTTTAACGTCCAGTCGACACAAATTAGGTCATTTTGGGACTAACATAGGGTTTAATTTTATTTCAATAATCCGCTTGCGCGTAGGGGTCTTTAGCAGTGGGAGGAAACCGGAGTGCCCGAAGGAAACCCACGAGGTTGACTACTTTGTCACTCAATATGTTTGTTTTATAAGTTAATCAATTTGATAAAACAAACCATAAAAATATATATAGTTTTGAATTCAATTGAATTTGTGTTTTTGTTTCTGTTTTTTATTGTTTTATAAGCTACTGCAATTTAAATCTTACATTATAACCAATTTGGTTTACTGTATTTCGAGCTAGTTGAGGGGTAATCATTTGCTAAAAGTCCATAATTGCGTAGTGATTTTAATCTATAAAAGCAAAGGCATGGGGTGGTGTTCATGCCATTATGTATTTTTTTATTTCAATTAACAAAATATATCTCTAGTAATTTTTTCTCTGGTCATGAGTGCAGTGTTTTGGATCAATGGCCAGAATGCCTTCTCATCATCTAATTCCAGTTGACAAGGATTATTTTACTTCCCATCATTGTGTACCCGTTATGAACCAGTTATATTTAATACACAATTATAAACTTTTAATATTATTGTTAGTAAGTATAAATATCCTGAAATCTGAGAATGTTGACACAGATTCGGGTAAATGAAAAGAGATGGGGTTTAAAGTCTTAATCTTCCAGAGAGAGAGAGAGAGAGAGAGAGAGAGAAATGGGGTTTAACGTCCACTCAACACAAACTAGGTCATTTCGGGACTAACATATGGTTTAATTTTATTTCAATAATACACTTGCGCGTAGGGGTCTTTAGCAGTGGGAGGAAACCCACGAAGTTGAGAAGGCGCCCCTATCTCCATGCCACATACGCTCACACCAGGGCTCGAAACCACAGCCGCAAGCCAGAGGTGACCGGCCAGCTAGAGTTCGAAGCGCGGCACTCTAGACCACTAGGCCATCCCAACCCCCTAATCTTCCACACCAACAGGGATAATGAAAATACGCCATGCAGCATTCTTCTACACCAATCGGGGTAATAAAAATACGCCATGCAGCATTCTTCTACACCAATCGGGGTGAAACAGAGAGAGAGAGAGAGAAATGGGGTTTAACGTCCACTCGACACAACTAGGTCATTTCGGGACTAACATATGGTTTAATTTTATTTCAATAATTCGCTTGCGCGTAGGGGTCTTTAGCGGTGGGAGGAAACCGGAGTGCCCGGAGGAAACCCACGAGGTTGAGAAGGCGCCCCTATCTCCATGCCACATACGCTCACACCAGGGCTCGAAACCACAGCCGCAAGCCAGAGGTGACCGGCCAGCTAGAGGTCGAAGCGCGGCACTCTAGACCACTAGGCCATCCCACCCCCCCAGGGGGGTGAAACAAATACGCCATGTAGTTTGTTAGGAAGTGACGTTTGCCCTGACAGCAACGCTACTGTCTGGTCTTGTTTTATTTTCCAACTGAAAGACGATATTGTAACGTGCAGTCTACAGGATACACGGGAACCCGGCTTTTCCGACATATTTCATGAAAGGCCCCATAGACCTGCACCACTGACAAGGTACGTGGCCCTTATTAGAGGTGTACACATGTTTGCAAATGATGTAGCAAGGTCTGGAAACCGGTCAGGACAAAAATTTTCTTCAGCCACCCTCAAAACGTCGTCCACAACTGACATGACCCGTCATTACTACGAAAATGACTTAAGTTTGGATTCTGGTTAACAGAAACTGGCCCAAAAATTATGAGGACTTCAAAACGGCATGGATTGTCAGGGTACGACAGGAATATGACACGTTTCTGATCCGGCGTCAAGAGCTATAGCACCCATCTTACAGAAACGTTTGTCATTCCCAATTAATTGGCGATAACCTGCTGAATCCTCTCATTAAATAGATGGCATGTCAAGGCGCTGATCATCGTCAACGGTTTGTCAATATTGTGGAAAAGGAGTCCATGTCGGCCTGTATCTATGTTGGTAACTGATGACTGTCCTATAGTCAGTTTTCTCTATTTCTGGCGACTTCAATGGATAGATTCAATATGTGTGATATGAAGACAATAATAACACCACAGTTGGGATTCTTGTGTCTGTGATTTATTTAATGATTGTACTTGTTGGTGTCGAAGGTTTGTTTCCACCCAATTGACATATCCTTTTCAGACTTGCAACTTTTCAGTCAGACCCAGTAAACCTATATGACACAACCCAGTAAACTTAGCTTGATTATTATTAGGCACGCCCGCAATATATTATTGTTAAATGAAATGAAATGTGGTTTAACGTCCTACTTTTCGGCAGCTGACCCGGGCTAATGGAAGACGGGCATACGCCGTACAGTGTGCTATGAGGGAAATTTTGCGCGGGCGGCGGCACTACGACCTACTCTAATATCGAATTCCAACTACCAAGGGACCTTTTACGTGCACTCCAATGTGTACACGGGACCGCGGTTTTTTGTCCCATCCGAACGACTAGGCAGCTGTCCTTGCCAGACCCTCCTTCTGTGTCACTGACAAGGAGAAACCACGCCGAAAAATCGAGATGAACTTTCTCGGCCAATGCAGGGATCGGACACCCGACCTCCAGACTAACGAGCCAGCGCCTTGCCCACTTAGCGTGATTCCCATATATTATTGTTAACCCTGTTCAATTTTCAATATTACTTGTTTATGTAGAGCATGACATAAAATGCTATTTCGTGGCTAAAATGCACCACATAATATATTTTAAATATGAAATTCATAAGGATGAAATGCCCGACGTACTTGAATTGAGGGGTTAGCTTGTGCGTGTTGCATCATGAAGCCTTTCATTGAGTCAACTGGCGTGGTTTCGAATCTCCCACTGCTAAAGACCCCTACGCTGAAGCGAATTATTGAAATAAAATTAAAAACCATGTTAGCCCCGAAATGACCAGATTGGTGTCGAGTGGACGTTAAACCCCATTTTTCTCTCCCACTTCTTGAATTGATATATGACTTGCATATAAATACCGCCAAAATCACCTTCGAAAGGCGGGGCTATTAAAATGGGTTCGTCCCAATCTGTCTGTCCGTCACACTTTTAGGTACACAATAACTCTCTTTCTAACTGAGCTAGAAGATGATGAGCATTTTCAGCTTAGGGTAAGCAGAGATAAGCAATTTGATTGGTTGATACTTTGGGACACGATGTATCGTTTTATTACATCAATACCCATACGACACACCTGTGCTTGCCTACTCCATGATCAAACACGATAGCAGATGGCTTCCATCTTGTTTACTGACGGTACTACTTATTTTAAGACAGACTCGGCTTTCCAATTTATAATATCTACGTCATTGGGGATTTCCAATTTATACTCACTGGTTGCTACGACCCGCTATGGCGTTGTCTAGAAACGCGCGTGCTCGCGTTAGTTTAAAATTTTTGCTATACGTTTAACATGGACTATTTGATGTAATTTGCCTGATTTGATTTGGCCCCATTTCCATAAATTTAGGTTGTTTTTTAGAAATTTTTAGCAAATGTTAATCTTAGGTGTTTTTTAATTCTAGCCGAAGTAATTTTTTTTACAATTTATAGCGAGTTAAGTTATCGTCTCTAAGAGGCGGGCGTAGTATTTTAAATGGCGGCCATTTGCCATCATGTGTATTCTTGAAGTAGGTACAAATGTACACATGATGTAATCGTATGATCAATACCTTGACCAAATTCGATAATGAGCATTTTTTGCCCAGGATAAGCAGGGAGATAAGCCATTTCTTTGGCCGAGATTTTTGAACACAATAACTCTCCACCTTACTGAGCTGGAATGTTCAAACTTGGTGTAGGTCTTTATTTGGTCAATGCCTTGATGTAGTTCGAAGATGAGCAATTTGATTGGTTCATGATTTGGGACACTATAAGTTTTGTTCTAATTAGGTCAGAGTGATGAAACTTAGTGTATAGTCTAATTCCATCAGGACATTGACTAAGGTCGACTATGAGCATTTTCTGCTCAGGATAAGCAATTTGATTTTCTCGAGACTTTGAAACACAATAACTCTTATTCTAGTTGAGGTAGAATCTTCAAAGGCGTTCATTAGGTCAAACACAATAACTCTCCTTAGATCAATGCCTTGATGAAGTTCGAAGATGAGCATTGTCTGCTTACAGTAAGCAGAGATAAGCAATCTGATTGGTTGATGCTTTGGGGTACGATAACTTTGGTTATGATGAAGTGAGAGCGCCAAAACTCCAAATATCGATTCATTATGTCATTACCTTAACTAAGTGTGATGGTGAGACATTTCTGCTTGGGCTTAGGGGCGATAAGCAATTTGGCTGATCACTTTGGAACATAACAACTCTTCTTTTAATTGAGGTAGAATATTGAAACTTGATGAGCAGAGATAAGCAATTTGATTGGTTGATGATTTGGGACACCATAACTTTAGTTCTAATTAAGCCAGAGTGATGAAAACTTGGTGAATAGTTTCATTACATAAATACAGTTTCATTACATCAATACCTTGACTAAGTTCGACAATTACATTTTCTGCTCAGGATAAGCAGAGCGATAAGCAATTTGATTGGTCGAGACCTTGAAATACAATAACTCTCCATCTAATTGAGGTAGAATGTTCAAACGTGTAGGCGTTCATTAGGTCAAACACAATAACTCTCCTAATTGAGGTAGAATGTTCAAATTTGCAGGCGTTCATTAGGTCAATGCCTTGACGGAGTTCGAAGATGAGCATTGTCTGCTTACGCTAAGCAGAAATAAGCAATCTGATTGGTTGATGCTCTCGGGCACGATAACTTAGGTTATAATGAAGTGAAAGCGACGAAACTCCAAAAATAGATTTATTATGTCATTACATTGACTAAGTGTGATGGTGAGAAATTTCTGCTTAGGCTAAGGAGCGATACGCTATTTGACTGATCACTTTGGAACATAACAACTCTGCGTTTAATAGAGGTAGAATATTTAAACTTGATGTAGATTTTCATCAGGTGAATGTCTTGGCTGAGTCAATGATTAAAATTTCGAGCTAAAACTAAGCAATGCCATTGGTCGATGCTGTGGAACAAGATAACCCTGATTGTATCTGATAGAGAGTGATGAAACGTACAGTATATTTTGATTGCTTGATACTTGTGAAACAAAATAAATGTGCGATTAATTAATATGTGTCCTCTATTTATTTTTTGGATTTCGTCGGGGGAGATAAGCCTCATCGTCGGCTTGTTTTATAAAAAAAAACAGGACATCTCAGCGATGGTATGGCCAATTTATCCATATTTTGCATAAAATCTACTTCGAGCATGCCGTCAGTCAAATCACGCCAAATCAAAGAATGTTTTATAACCACCAAAATCACGTAATCATATTAATAGTATGGTACATTCTCCGTGTTACAGCCAGCTTGGGCTCTTCAGATAATTGAACGCCCAATAAGGCAATTCCCGCAGTCTGGCAAACCGTCCTTCATTAAAAGGAATACCGTTTGTCTGAAAAAAGGTGGACTGAATCTGAATGCAATATCACGTAAAAAGTTGTCTGTTAGATTGGCATGGTTATCAAAGTATCTTAATTGTCGTAATGATCGCATCTGGGGGTTGTCGATGACACACTTTCTACAGAAGATTTTGTGCATAAGGAGCTCCAATCACTTAACATTGTCAAAAGTACAGGACTTGATGATATCCCAGCTCGCTTTCTAAAAGACGGTGCTGATTTCCTTAAAATACCCATTACATTTTTGATCAATTTATCCATTTCAGAGAATTCAGTTCCGGATGAGCTAAAATTAGCTAGGGTCAAACCATTATATAAAAAAAACAGTTCTCTTCTTGTGAGCAACTATATGCCTGTGAGCATTCTCAGTATTGTTTCAAAGATTCTGGAAAAGGCTGTTTATATACAGCTTGAGAATCACTTGAGAGACAATGATTTATTATATGAAGAACAATCCGGCTTCAGGGGCAGCCATTCAACTGACACCTGCTTGATCAGTTTGTTGGATCATCTCAAGGATCAAAATGTTAAAGGCAATTTTACCGGTATGGTCCTATTGGACCTGCAAAAAGCGTTAGACACAGTCGACCATGATATCATGTGTAAAAAACTTGAAATAATGGGCGTTCGATCAACAGGATGGTTTCGTTCATATCTTTCCAACAGGAAACAAGTTGTCAACGTTGGTAAAACTTTCTCAGACCCCTTGGACATTTCTTGTGGTGTTCCACAGGGCAGCATCCTAGGTCCTTTGTTATTTCTCTGTTATGTGAATGACATGATCACTAGCATACCAGCCCCCTGTAAATTAATTTTATATGCTGACGACAGTTCCATCCTGTTTTCGCATCCAAATCCTGAAATAGTATCTGTAATACTTAGTTAAGCCTTAAAGGCTTGTTCAGATTGGTTAGTAGACAATAAATTATCACTTCATTTAGGTAAAACTGAATGTATGTTATTTGGCCCAAGTAGAAAACTAAAGGAAATTAGTAATTTTGAAATAGTGTGTAATGATCATGTCATTCAAGCAACAGATAGTGTAAAATACCTGGGTCTATATATTGATCATTGTCTCTCTGGTGAATTAATAGTTAACAATATTATTAAAAAGGTCAATACCAGATTGAAATTCGTATTTAGATATAACAAGTCTCTAACAAAGTATACTAGGAAATTATTAACAAATGCCCTTATACAATGCCACTTAGATCATGCATGTTCAGCTTGGTTTTCGGGCTTGAACAAGAAATTGAAGAATAAACTGCAAATTATTCACAACAAAGTTATCCGATTCATACACGGCTTAGGTCCCAGAGATTCAATTACCCCAAATCTGTATAAAGATCTAAATAGTTTAAATCTTGAAAATAGAGTCAGACAACTGAAATTGAACCATGTTCACAAAATCTTTCATAATGTGTCTCCGGTGTACATGAAAGCCAATTTTCGCTTAGTCAGGGATTCTCATCTGCATTGTACTAGATCAAGTATTTATAATTATGTTGTACCAAAATGCAAAACTAATACCCAATATTCAACCTTCTACTATTCAAGTATTCAGGCCAGGAATGAACTTCCAAACCAACTTAAATCAATAGAAAACATGGTCACCTTTAAGAAAAATGTTAAACAACACTTGCTAGCAAAACAAATGTATTAGTTTTTTTTTATTATGTATGTGTAATCCAATGTCTTTCATATCCCTTCGAACTTCACATCCTTGTGGTGCACACACATTTCATATTTTACTATTTATTATCATTTTCCACCCATCATCGTTCATAAATGAAACTGCCCCTCTATGATGACATGACCTGATCCTCCCCCAAGGACCCCATTGGAAATAAACCCAGTTTTAATCTAAGCAGGTTTTTATGGGTCATCCTCAAGAGGCTGGTCATTCATGACATCATTACTTTTTCTCTCATCAAAACTTTCACATCTTATCATCTTATTATCATGTAACTTCATATTATCATCTCTATTGTCATGTTTGATATGCCTCTTGGAAAAATAAATAAAAAGATACAGAGACTTCCTTTGCTCTTTTGAATTCGTATATATTATCAAAATTCATTTAAAGTCATTACCATCACTTTATAGTTCTATGCAGATCGATTTTGTGATGGAAAGCGTCCTCTAGTTGAGTCAAATAATGATGTATTAAATCAGCCTCTCTTTGATAACTCAAATATAATTCATCATTCCAAATCTTTACACTAAAGAGATTTTGTAGTAGCGGGTACTGTGAAAATTGCAGTTATTTATTGCCAATGAACTACTGGATTTTTGTCTGCAGATGAAATTTATTTTTTTTCATTAAGTAAAGCCTAAAAATCAGTATTCTGCACTTTTAAAAAGTATTGTCAAATGAGTGGGTTGAAATCATCAATACAAATTCTCAAGATTCATATGAACTGAGTAACTGTGTTGATTTTATTCTGAATGTTCAGGATAAAGAATTTGTCTTGACCGACATACAATCTGGTTCAGTGTATAAAATTCTCAGGAATAGATTTTCTGTTACACCTACAAGTCTTGATTATGTGGGGGAATTAGGTCATGACGTTGATTGGT
Source organism: Patella caerulea (assembly GCA_036850965.1). Classification (NCBI taxonomy): domain Eukaryota; kingdom Metazoa; phylum Mollusca; class Gastropoda; family Patellidae; genus Patella; species Patella caerulea. The sequence goes on from JAZGQO010000008.1 coordinate 39,034,497, forward strand.
CGAATGCTGGGAAGTCGGTATTCCATCCTTCCAAATGTTCTTAATTTTTTTGATACGGATTACAAGATTTCACACAATATTGTATTGACTAATTATAAGAAGTGTAATGCTCAACTAGTCCCCTATACTTTTTGCAGAAAATTATTGTGTTCTATTTCAGCCACTTCCCGCGACGCGCGTCGCCCTTGAAAAAAAGGCGACACACGACGCCAAATCCGCATCGTGCGTCGCCTTTTTCAATGTTAAACATACATTATGCAAGAGCATGAAATGTTATAAAAACTATTAATTAGACATTAATTAACTTATCCAGACCATAATCAGCTCTCGATGTCAAGGCAAGTCTGCGATATTTGTTAGATTATAGTCCGATTAAACCTCAAAACTTTCCTTCGTGGTTAGTTTTGTCTTACCGACTTCAGTAATGATGATCGAGGCTAAGGGGAACAATGGATCAATTTGACTGAAATTTTCAGCAAATTGCCTTTACATTATGTAGTTTTTGACTATTATCGCGAGAACTGTCAACGCGTTATCTAATCTCCCATAATATGGGTATTATAGAAATATATTGTTATATAAAGGATATTAATGGCAGTTACCTTTTGTCGAGCATAAATCAATATATTGAAGATAAAATACCAAACGGCAAAAAACTGCATATGAATTCTCTTTGTACATGTGCATTTCATCACCTTAGAAAAGGTGACGCGAAGGGCGACGTGTTGCGGTTTTTTTATGTGGCGACGTCGTGTTCAAAAGCCGACTTCGCTCTTTCCCCTATAGCTTAACATTGAAAAGGGCGACGCACGGCGTGGCCGAAATAGAACACCATAGAAAATGTTACACAAGATCTATTTTCATTTATTGTCAGTTACCTGTCTATATATAGCTGACCTTGACAGTCAATATAGAAATGGGGCATTCCTTATTATTACATGCTCACTCTATGTCGCTCGTTCATAACAAAATGTCTTTATTCAACTCTAGTTGGATCTTGTTTCAAAATTGGCTAAGTACAGGGTTCAGGAAATATGTACACACTGGCAGGATAATTTAACCAAATACTAACTAAAGACCAAATACCACCACATACTATATTATTTTCAGTCCTATTTAATAAAATAATTGAATTGTTGAAAGCATGCAAGGACACGAATAGACAAATCATATATAGAGATGAATTCGTGAAAAAGATACAAATTTTATAATTATCAACTCGGGTTAGATGACAAATTCAAGATAATATTATAATAAGATAAGATAAAAAATCTGGTTAGATAAAAAATTCAAATTACGTCAGTGTATGACTCAATCAATTTTAGTGAAATTCGTTTTTCCCAGAATCTTTCCTCAGCCACAGTTTCCGTTCACGAAATTATGCTATTTATAGATACAAGTAATTTTCTTGGAATCTTTTTATACAAGTAAAAATGTGTTTCAATTACACATAGAGCTTACTTCAGCAACAATTTCAGTTTAGTACGGTATTAAAACGTCGCCGTTGGATTTAACTATCAGTACATAACTTTTTAATTTGTCATCATGGCTATGCCAATTGAAGGTAACCCCCACATGAGGTTTGAGAGTGAAATTGACCTGGTTCCGTACAATAGTAGTATACCAGGAATAACAGATTTCTCCAAACCAACAACAGAATCCGACGAAACCTTGCTTAATGTGTTGCTTAAAGAAGCAGAAGCTGGTTCATTTAATCATGAGACTTGGAGTGAAGCCAGAAACTATACGAAATCGTCCCAACATATCAAACCATGCAAAGAAGCAGCTGTTAATCCCTCTTTTCTAGAGGCTTGGAATGCAGCCGATGAGGAAAGTAGCAGACTGCGCAAACTTGTCAAAAAATACAAAACAACACTGAAGAGGAGTGAGATCAAGTTAATCATGGCATATACTTATGAAGGGGAACCTGGGAAACCTCAATTTTATGAAGAATTAAATGAAGATTTTCGAAAGAATGCTCTAACTGGAGGACGTTTTCCATATGCCAAACGAGTTTTACGTAATGCTTTGATTAAATTGGAGAAATTTCAGAAAAAAAGGTGGTATGAAGTTACATGATGTTCTTTACAGATGGGAACCTAGTTTCCTTGCGGATAAATACCAACAGCAAATGGGTGTGGAGTTACAACTAAACATGTTTACTTCAACCAGTGTGGAAATTTCTTAAGGAGTGTTCTTAGACGTCCACATCCTCAGCCCCTCCCACTAAATTTTTAATGAACGTGCTAGAAAACACGTACACCATGGCTGATACTCTATTCATAACATTCACATTATTCTATCCCCCTAATATTTCACCAACAATAATTCTATGCACACAAAAGCAATTATATTTATATTCCTTTTCAATAGTAATATTATATTGTCCAGTGGACGACAACACTATGTAAATTCACAATCAAAAATATTTCTAGGATTGGTGTCTTTTGTGTGACGGATTGGTGTCTTTTGTGTGACCAATGTTAAACGTTTTACAAGTCTATTATCAATTCTCACACAAAGAATGACGAGGCGTTTTGAAATACAGTTTACATTCACGAAATTATGCTATTTATCGATACAAGTAATTTTCTTGGAATCTTTTTATACAAGTAAAAATGTGTTTCAATTACACATAGAGCTTACTTCGGCAACAATTTCAGTTTAGTACGGTATTAAAACGTAGCCGTTGGATTCAACTATCAGTACATAACTTTTTAATTTGTCATCATGGCTATGAAGTTTGGGGGTAAAATTTACCTGGTTCCGTACAATAGTAGATCAGGAATAGAAGCTTTCTCCGAACCAATAACAGAATCCGACGAAATCTTAGAAGATGTGTTGCTTAAAGAAGCTGGTTCATTTAATCATGAGACTTTTGGTGGAGGCAGATATACGACATCGTCCCAACCTAACAAAGAAGCAGCTGTTAATCCATCTTTTCGAGAGGCTTGGGCTGCAGCGGATGAGAAAAGTAGCAGACTGTCCGAACTTGTCGTCAAAAAATACAAAACAACACTGAAGAAGAGTGAGATCAAGTTAATCATGGCATATACGTATGAAGGGGAACCTGGGAAACCTCAATTTTATGAAGAATTAAATGAAGATTTTCGAAAGAATGCTCTAACTGGAGGACGTTTTCCATATGCCAAAAGAGTTTTACGTAATGCTTTGATTAAATTGGAGAAATTTCAGGAAAAGTGTGGTATGAAGTTACCTGATGTTCTTTACAGATGGGAACCTAGTTTCCTTGCGGATAAATACCAACAGGAAATGGGTGTGGAGTTACAACTAAACATGTTTACTTCAACCAGTGAGAAAATTTTGGAACATATGCGCAGTAAACAGAGCAACATGCTAGTCGAATTCATTAAACCAGAAACTGGGGCGTTCCTAAGCGATTTTTCCTTTTATCCTACCGAAAATGAAGTCTTGTTACCACCACTACACGGGAAAATTAATGTCATTGAAGCATCCAAAGGTGGATCTAAATTGCAAGGACCAGTTTTGTAATTCTGTTTTGAATAACATCGTAAGTTCTGTTGTTTTTTTTACAATTTTATTAATCAAATAAACATATCTGACTATAATACAGTACAATACTAAGTTGTAGATTTATTTCAGTATAATAGTACTTGTTTGACGCAAATTAATGTATTTCCTTTAAAAAAAAAGTAGGTTTATTAAACAAAACTTGGGCCGCGGTGGCTCAGTGAGTGAGCCATTGTTCTGATGTTGGCCGGGAAAGTTTCTCGAGATTGTCCGGTGTGACCCCCCCCCCCACACCCGCCGTCCTTCCTTGTCAATGATGCAAGACGGGGGCTAGCTGACGTTAGTCGGGAAAGTTTCTCGAGATTGTCCATGTTGGCATGCAAGTAGATAACCCATTTACAGAACACTGTACTACCCCGTTATTTTCAACAACACAGGGCGTTAAACGCTATTTCAATTGCCATTCAAATTATTATTGCATACAATTAAAGAATTGGCATAGTCTGCTTGTCTTACATCATTTCTTCTTTCTCTATTTTCAGAATTTATCATTCTGAGATGCTATTCAGCTTTAACTATATCAAGTATAAAGTCTGATAACAAAGATTATTTTTAATATTAATCCAATTTCATCCAATTATTTTATTGTTCCCGCGCATTTAGTTTAGTGTCTTGCTTGTCTGTTATTTCAATTCTGATTAAAACACAGAATCCATTTCGTTTCGTTTTTGTAGTTGAAAATTATTTCGGTCTACTTATTTTCACTTAATGTTGTAGACATAAGTATAGGTGGCCAATCTTCTTTGTCACTCGTATTGTTAGAATGAATTAATCATTAACTAAAACCAATTTACCATGAAGTTGTGATGTTTGTTTATATTTAATTAATTACAGAATTACATAACAATATAAATTTACAATATGTTATGCAAAATTTAATGTTCCCCGTTCTCTGATGTTTGTGCCCGCAAAACGGAAATAAATTGCCGGGAAACGGCTATTGTTGTGGAGGTCATTTGGAATTAAAACAACGAACTGATAAGTATTTTAAACAGATTGAAATTTGAACTGCATGTATTTTTGTATTATTTGCTTGAGTGTTCTTTGATTGTTTGCCTGTTATTTTAATTTAACCTATAAAAATATATTTTAATTGCTTTTAATAAAAATATCATTGAATGTAGTTTTATATTGTTACTCACGAGAGTAGTTTTTATACTTCCAATTTTTGTTAAAATTAATTAACAATATACATTTACAATATATGTTAAGTAAATTAACTTAATTTGCCCCATTTCTCGAATATTTGTTTGCCTGTTATTTTAATTTAAACTATAAACAGCGATTAGAAAAAAATACATTTTAATTGCTTTTAATAAAAATATCATTGAAATATTATTGTTACTCACGAGAGTGTCAAAACCATGATTTTGTTTGTTAGTTCCGAAGGCTTCGGGGATTTTGAGAATTGCGTGATGTTATTTTCGTTTTAATAAAAAAAGATTAATTAACACCTTTTGACAATCCCTGTCCAACTGATAATATTCTGTAGAAGACAACTCTGAACCTAGTTGAGGATTATTTAAAGGAGCTAAATCGCTAACATTTTGGACCTAGAAATTGACACAGATGAATCTCTACGCATATAGTAATGTAATATGAATGTGTATAAACTGATTTACATTCAGTCGCTTCTGTTTTTACTCTAATTTCAAATCAGTTATGTTCGGCGAATACGCCAGAAGTCTAAATCGAATGGCAAACTCTGGCGTCTGGTTATTCCAATCTACACTGCTAATATTTATTGCGCATGCTCTCCAGATAGGAAGTTGACGTCACTGTTTGACAAGGCTTGTGGAATATGTCTAAAATCGCGCTTCGAGTCCCTTGTTACAAATGGCGCTGAAACACATTATGATACACGATTCGTGTACCAATGGTAAAATGTTTATTTTGTCTTAAATATTGGATATCAGAAGCCCATCTTTTGCTGGTACGATCATAAGATCAATGTAGATTTAAATTGACAAATAATTTGTGTTTTCAATGTCGAAGATTTGGGATGATGACATAACTGTATGTTCCCTTATTAGGCTACTAGGCGACATTTAGGCTTCTCTTGTACAAACGGGGAATCAAAACCACGACACTTTACTCAAATGACAGACCTTATGATCAATCGCGCACGCATTAACCATTCGCCTCCATCCTCGACCAAAGCCAGGATAAAGATGGTAAGTAAGTCAATAAATTGGGGAGAAAAATAAGCTGAGTGGTCCAACGGATAACTTAATTATGTCTTTAAAACGCAACAATTGAACACTGTCGTAGTTTCGTATTTATTTCCTGTTTACGGTTTCACTATCAGTATGATTCACCTTTATTTCAGTTCGTAGTTTTGTATATATTTTCTGTTTGCGGTTTCACTATATTGAGTCACCTTATTTCCAGGGCGTAGTCAGTTTCTTAAGATAGAAGTTAGAATGGTCTGCATGCAATCTATATAATAGTAATTGATCGATGGTTTCCTTTATTAGCGAGCAACAAACTGACATAAATTTGTGCACGGTCTTGAATTAGCACGATCATCAACATTATATAAGTGTTTCTCCAAACAGAGGATTTCGCGAGTGAGTTACCATTGCCCACATAAATGTAGTAAGGTGTTATATTCCCTTTAAATATTTTAGTAGGGAGTTGTATTCTCCTTTAGATATTTTAGCCAGTTTCCATTGTCCTGTTACAGCTATTGCAGACCTACCCTTTTCATTACCTGCAATGGTGTGGTAAAGTTGGTAGATTAAACCTGTTTAGGTGTATTCCCGCGAAGGCGCAGTTACAGAGCGTGACCAAAATTAATCCTTCCCGCGAAGGCGCAGATATCGACTTGTCAGCTTTCGTTTGAAGGGAGACATGTTGTTATTAGAACCCAATTAACGGTGTTAAAGATTTTATGAATTTATGTTATCTCTGAATTTTATTCACCAATTGGCAACTAATGATTAAAATGATGCAGGGGGACAGGAACCACCAAGGAAGAGGTATAAATATACCCAAATCCAAAGCCTACCTTGGCCTGTTAGTGCCATACACCGATTTATACATTTTTCTTGAAATTTACATCATAAGAGAAATCACAGTGAAAACTGTGATAAATAAAAAAAAACAACATAAAAAACGTTTCCACCGCGGTGTAAATATTCTCTCCGCGGTTAAAATGTTTTCTCCGCGGTGTAAATATTTTCACCGCGGTGTTGGCCATCCAACTCCCCATTATGTATGTGCGGCCCAAAAATAGTATACTGTCATTATAAGGTGTCCCATCAACCGTGGGCGCCTCCGCGGGATAAGGCACCCCTCAGATCAATCCGTTTCGGGCACCCCGTCTGCACTGGTGTTGATCGCGTGAGTCATTAAGAGGCGACTTAATGGTTTATTATGACGAATTAAAAAATAGACATGCATTATCGTTATGTTCCATGTTATGTGTATTTCCGGTAGATAATAATTATAATATTGCAAAATTTCTCATTAAGAACTTGTAGCGTGTCATCTATAAACTCACGCATATGCTACTTTTGTACTATGATTTTAGTATTTCTATGACATCTATGTCTTTTTTTCCATATCTGGAGGTCAGTATTAGCCTTCTGTTTAGTTATCGCAAGATATCTGATGAGAATATGTTATCAAAAAAATACATTAAAACTTTATGATTTCTATATATTTTGATATTTCTCGAATTTGGTGCAATTCGAGAAAGTTATTGATAAATCTGCTATTTACACTCAAAAATTATTTCTTAATGGGAAATCGGTTGTTTTAGTATTTTACATACTTTTCACCGGAATGCTTTCAAAAACCTCAAACGGAATATTACTCGAAACTAAACGTTTTGTATTAAAAAGTGTGAGAAATCAAACTAATAAATATATATTGACTTAGTAAAAACGAAAAATAAAAGTATTATTGATTCCTAAGTATAACGAAATCAAACAAAATTGATAACTCGTTACTTAAAGTATCGAGGCCCTCTTAACTTACCTATTGTAAACCATACATAAGTAATCAAAAAACTGTGTCGTTCTCTTTCACATAACATACTATCATCATTTGGGGATGTTTATTGGTTTAAACGATATCGTAAAATATGAAAATATATCATAACATGTTTTAAGATACGATAGCTTTACATATGTATATCATTTACTAGTGATATTTCAAGAATATAATACGTTACGTGTTTCGGGACGTAAAAAAGTTCAAATAGATAATAAAAATGCATAACGAGAACTACAAGTGAAGAATTATACATTTTGTGATGAACAATTAGGAACAGAATTTGGGGTGTCGTTAAAAAACTGCGGAGTGTTGGTGTGTGTGTGTGTACATTATGAGAGGTAGTGTTTTTCGGTTGAGTGCCCCTTTTCATCATTCAACAAGTTTAATGAACCGTCAAGCACGCGACCTAGTCTTAAAGCAATAATTGTCATTCAAATCAGCCCTACACAATATAACTATGATTTGTACACTTCAAAATTCGTACGATATGATTTTAATGATTATTATAAATCGTTTATGTAAATTGAATAATTATTGTCGCTTTTAATGCATTGCCTCTTGTTTTGTATGATGTTTTGAAAGTTTCAAATACATATGAACAGAGCACGTAATTGATTTTACTAATATTTTACAATAGATATAGTTTGTAAATAAAATATTAGACCATTTCATTATAGTTTTGAAATCTAACATCGACAAAATTTGACTCGATGCGTCTTTATATATATATTTACCAGAGTTTCCGGTAGTTTTGTGTTACTTTTTTTGTAACGCAGGCTATATTTTCCGGTGTAAAAAATATTTAGGTAATAAAAAATAACCATTAGTTAATTGAGCTTTTAAAAATTTTGTAAAAGTAGAAGACGATTTTATATGCTCGGGTAAATCACCCCAGTCACTTATTACACACGGTAAGAGATGGGAGGTGAGGTGTTGGTGGGGGGGGATGTAGTATTTGCAGGAATATTTATATACAGCTTTGGATTCCGCGTTTGTTAAGGGTTTATATCCCGTGATTTGGGCAATCTGATTAAAACACAGATCCAATTTCGTTTCGTTTTTTATAGTTCAAAATTTCGTTTTTACTTGTCTTTACTACCCTTGGATCTGGAGGACTTGTTATTTAACCCGTGTTCTGCCTGAAATCAGGGGTCAGCCAATCAAATGGTCTGTCGAATCGACCGTTTGACCTTTTCATGCGTGGAACTGTGGGTAGATATTACCAGCCAATGACGTCTATACTAACGACGGCGTATAGAAATCAAAACAAAACAAAACTAGATTTTAAAAAGCATGGCAGTCGCTAATTGGTTAATCGAATGACTGACGTTATCGGGTCAAATGTCCCGTGCTTGATACCTGACGTCATAGAACGTGAGCTCCCACTATAACTTGTTAGATCTACATGAGTGCAGGCCATCGAAAGTATAAAAAAACGAAACGAAATATAGATCTATATTTTAATTAGATTGGTGATTTGGGAGGAACTAGAATAGACAGCTGTCCTTGCCACGCCCGAACACTCGACCTCCAGGCTAGCGAGCCAGCGTCTTACCGACTTAGCCACGTGACCCCCCCCCCCCGTATTTTAATGTATAAGAGTAATTGATTGACGGAAATGTATTTCCTTTACTGAAGTGGGTTTATTAAACAAAACTGGGACCTCAGTGAGTCATACATTGGGTCGCTCTCCTGGAAGTTCTAATGTTTGCGAGGTCAGTTTCTCGATATTCTCCCGTGTGATTCCCCTTTGTCTGGGGAGGGGGGCAACCTCAGGTGTAAACGTTGACATGCACGTAAAATAACCTCAGGTTGTGGGGCAAGGGCAACGTCGGGTGTACACACTGATAAGCAAATAAAACAACCCTTGATCATTAGAAATCAACTTCCCTCATGGGACACTGTATTATTGCAGAAAAAATATCTTTGGTACAAGTTACATAGCTCCACCCACAATATATCAATCTTTATACCCATTTAAATGGATACAATTAAAGAATTGTCATTTCTTCTTTATCTATTTTCAGAATTTATGACGATATATCAAGAATACTGATAACAAACAAAGATCATGTTTAGTATTGAAACTTCGTCCAATTATTTTATGGATTCCTTGGAGTTTAGTATATAGCCTGTTGTTTCTTTTGAAAAATCTGATTAAAACACAGAACCTATTTCCTTTCGTTTGTGTAGTTCAAAATTTTGTTCTACTTGTTTTCACTTAATGCTGCGGACATAAGCGGGGGGCGGGGGGCAATCTTCTTTGGCACCCGAATTTTCAGAATGAATCAATCATTAACTAAAACAAGTATTTCATAAACTTGTGATGGTTGTTTAGTTTTAATCAATTAAACAAGTATACAACAATATAAATGTTAAGCAAAAGGTAACTTAATGTCCCCCATATTCGTTGATGTGTGTGGATGCCTTTGGGAATATAAAACAACGAAATGAAATATAGATAAGTATAATAATCAGATTGTATAATTTGAACTGTATGTATTTTAGTATTACTTGTATGTTATTTAGTTTGAATTATCGATTGTTCTTTGGTTGTTTCCTGGTATGAGCGTATGTGGCATGGAGATAGGGGCGCCTTCTCAACCTCGTGGGTTTCCTCTGAGCACTCCGGTTTCCTCCCACTGCTAAAGACCCTTATGCGCAAGCGAGTTATTAAAATAAAATGAAAACCATATGTTAGTCCTAAAATGACCTAGTTTGTGTCGAGTGGACGTTAAACCCCATCTCTGTCTCTCTCTCTCTCTCTCTCTCTCTCTCTCTTTGATTGTGTGTCATTTTTATTTAACCTATAAAAACTGATTTTAAAATATATATTTTAATTGCTTTTAAAGCGTGAATTTCATATTTTCTAAGAAAGTCAAAACATATTTATTTCTGTGTCTTTTGCACAATGGGTTGCCAACTCACTATTATATATTCATGGGCATTATTTTCCACACTTAAACATCTTTCACATCGGAAATAATTACACAACTTCCCATTTCCCCCATGCAATAGCTATCTTCAAACGATTGAATTTGAAGTTGAAAATGATATTTTTGAAAATTTCTCAACTGGCAACAGTGAATTATGGTATTAATAGGATTATTCTTTAACAAGGTAGGACTGTTTATCGATACCATATTTATTAAGACTTTATTTTAATATATTTTTAAAATATAACTCAAAAATAAAATTCTCATGACATGTCTTTTTATTTTGTTACTCATGGCTCTGTTTTGTTAATTCTGAAGGATTCAGGAATTTTGAGAACTGCATGGTGTTATTTTCATTTAAAAAAAATAATCAGCACCTTCTGTCATTTCCCGTCCAACCGATAATCATCTATCGCAGCTCGGAACCTAATTTATGATATTTTTTAAACTATTATCAAAAAATCGACAGGGTTATAGAAGAAATTTGAGGGCTGTTTGATGACTGTTTCAATAAGATTTAATGTATAGGACATAGCTGTATGGACTGGTCATTTATCAGGCTACTAGCTAGGCGATATTTAGGCTTCTCTAGTTCTTATGAGAGAGAGAGAAAGATAGAGAGAGGCGGAGAGAGAGAGGGACCGCACAACATTCAGGAACCCTTTTGCCAAAGAGATAATTATGATAGCAAGTGAAGGAGAGGGAGACAGAGAGAGAGAGGGCGAGAGAGATAGGGAGAGAGATTTGGTTTAACGTCCATTCGACACACAGACTAGGTCATTTCAGGACTAATATATGGTTCAATTTTATTTTTATAATTCGCTTGCGCGTAGGGGTCTTAAGCCGTTTGGGAACCCCAATAAAACCTATGGGGTTGGACAGACGAAACTACTCCTTGCCACGTACAAGCGGGGAATCGACACCACGGCAATAGACTCAATATCAGACCTTGCTACCCCCCCACCCACACACACACACACACACACACCGATAGTTACTTGGTATGCCATACAGTAGTAGGTCAATAAACTGATCAGAAAAATAAGCTGAGTGGTCCAACGGGTAACCTAATTATATGTTTTTAAATAAGCAACAATTGAACACTACCGTAGTTTCGTATTTATTTCCTGTTTATCAGTATGAGTCAGTTTGTCAGACTCTTAACCTAGATCAATACAGTAGGTAAATGTGGGAGTGGTGTGTGATACATGAGTAAAATAATTGAATGGTTGAGAGGATGCAAGGACATGCATAGATAAATCATATATAGAGATGAATTCGTGAAAAAGATAAAACAAAGAAAAAAAAATCATAAATTCATCAACTCTGGTGAGATGACAAATTCAAGATATTATTATCTGAATTACGTAGTGTCTATTATCAGCGTGTGATTTGTAGAAAAAAGGCTTTTCCAAGAATATGACTCAACAAGGAAGAATTTACATCAATTACATATACAACTTTCCTCGGCAACAGTTTCGGTTCACGCCATTATGATATTTATAGAAAACGGGATTTTTCTCGGAATATTTTTATACAAGGAAGAATTTTCTTCAATTACACATATAGCTTACTTCAGCAACAATTACGCGGTTCACTGTATTAAAACGTCGTCGTTGGATTCAACAAATTTGGCATCATGGCTAAGCAAATTGAGGGTAGCCCTCGCATGAGATTCGAGGGTGAAGTAGATCTGGTTCCGTACAATAGTAGATCAGAAATAGAAACTTTCTCCACACCAACAACAGAATCCGACAACACCTTAGAAAAAAAGCTGGATAATGAAGCAGCTGTTGACGACTATTTTCGAGAGGCTTGGAATGCAGCCGGGCAAAGCAGCAGACTGTCCAATCTTGTCCAAAAATACAAAACACTGAAGAGGAGTGAGATCAAGTTGATCATGGCATACACCTATGGTGGAATAACTGGATTTTTTAGCGAATTAAATAAAGATTTTCGAGAGAATGCTCTAACGGGAGGACGTTTTCCAAATGCCAAAAGAATTTTACATAATGCTTTGATTAAATTGGAGAAATTGCAGGAAAAAGATGGAAAGAAGTTACCCGGTGTTCTTTACAGATGGGAACCCAGTTTCCTTGCGGATAAATACCGAAAGCAACAAGATGAGGAGTTACAACTAAACATGTTTACTTCAACCAGTACAGGGAAGAACTGTAATTTTAACGAACAGAACAACATGTTAGTCGAATTCATTGAACCAGAAACTGGGGCGTTCATAAGAGATTTTTCCTTTATACCTGACGAAGATGAGGTACTGCTGCCTCCTCTACATGGGAAAATCAAAGTCATAAGAGCAAGACCAGATAAATCTATATTAAAGGGACCATTTTTGTAATTCTGTTTTGAATAACATAGTAAGTATCTTTTTTTTTATATAGATTTATTAATCAAATAACCATACTAGATCTTGCTATTATACAAACCAACGTTGTTTTTTTTCTTAACTTCTAAATGAATACAAATAGCATTTACTATCGTACATTTATTTCAATGTGAAATGAAATGCAATGAAATGGGGTTTAATGTCCTACTGTTTTGCACCTATCCTGGGCTAATGGAAGACGGGCATACGCCATACAATGTGCTATGAGGGAAATTTGCCCGGGCAGCGGCGCTATAACAGCCTATTTTATATTCCAACTGCCACGGGAGCTTTTACGTGCACGCCAATGTGTACACGGGACCTCGGTTTTTGTCCCATCCGAACGACTAGACCTCCAGGCTAGCGAGCCAGCGTCTTACCCACTTAGCCACGTGACCCCCCCCCCTTATTTTAATGTCTACGAGTAATTGATTGACGGAAATGTATTTCCTTTACTGAAGTAGGTTTATTAAACAAAACTGGGACCGCAGTGACTCAGTGAGTCATACATTGGGTCGCTCTCCTGGGAGTTCTAATGTTTGCGAGGTCAGTTTCTCAATATTGTCCGGTGTGATTGCCCTTTGTCAGTGATGCAAGACTGAGGGGAGGGGCAACCTCAGGTGTAAACGTAGACATGCACGTAAAATAACCTTTTACCGTTCGAAGTTTTCAGACCCATAGAGTGTTAAATCCCATTGCATTTGGGGGTGGGGGGTGGGACGGCCTAATGGTCTAGAGTGACGCGCTTCGACCTCTAGCTGGCCGGTCACCTCTGGCTTGCGGCTGTGGTTTCGAGCCCTGGTGTAAGCGTATGTTGCATGGAGATAGAGGCGCCTTCTCAACCTCGTGGGTTTCCTCCTGGCACTCAGGTTTCCTCCCACTGCTAAAGACCCCTACGCGCAAGCAAATTATTGAAAGAAAATGAAATCATATGTTAGTCCCCAAATGACCTAGTTTGTGTCGAGTGGACGTTAAACTCCATTTCTCTCTCTCTCTCCCATTGCATTTGCCGGCCAAATTATTGTTGCAGAAAAGAGAATTTCGTTAGGCTACCACCCTTTCGTTCAATCTTCATACCGCTTTACATGTTTTATATTATTTTACCATTCTCTTTTTTCAGAATTCATTTTTCTGAGATGCTTTTCAACTATATCATTTTAAACCCTTCAAAGTATAAAGTTCTCTACTGGTAACAAAGATCATATCAATATTTTATGGATTCGGTGCTGACTAGTTGATTGTTTGTGTGTTATTTCATTTGAATAATCTGATTAAGGCATAGAATCCATTTCGATTCGTTTTTGCACTTCGAAATTTTGTTCTACTTGTTTTCACTTAAACGGCCTATCCCGGTGATGTTTTGGAGAATAAAACTGCTTAATTTCGTTTTAAAATCCCTTAAAATATTAAGCCTTAAGATCGAGCCAGTAGCTCAACATATGTGCTGTTTTCAAACGACTTAAACCCGTCAGTCTTCATCTGGAAATGGAGGCCGGTGTCCATAGCGGTATTATGCAGTGTCAGGATAAAACCATACTTTAATTTTTATAAAAAAATATGTGTAGGTGAAATTTACCTTTCGTTAATATGAAAATAGATGGGTCATTCACTGTGTAGACATCTAAAGAAACAAGAATGGCCACGCAACGAAATAATTGACACGAAATCTGAAAAGGGATACGTGTCTGGATAAACAGTTTTGACGTTCACGTCCAAACGACTGAATATTTTGAGCTGAAATTTTAAAACAGGGCAAATACACCATTCATCTATATTTTGGCGATTCTATTTCATAAACTCAAATCATCGGGATAGTCCTTTTAATAATGCTGTAGCCATACGTATAAGGGGGGGGGGGGGCAATCTTCTTTGTCACCCGAATTTTCAGAATAAATCAATTATTAATAAAACGAATTTTCAACAAAGCTGTGATGGTTGTATATTTTTAATTAGTTACACAATTGTTAAGGTTTATATTATTAAATGTCGTTTTATATTGTTACTCACGGGGGTGTCAAAGTCATGGGAATTGAGATCTGCATGATGTTATTTTCATTTCAGAAAAAAAATTAATTAACACCTTCTGCCACTTCCTGTCAAATTGATAATAATCTATCGTAGAAGACAACTCTGAACCTAGTTAAAACTATGATCAAAATACTGACAGGGTTGTGGGGCAGCCTCAAAAACAAATTTGGGGTTATTTTGGTCACTGTTTCAATGACATTAAGTGTACGCAGAATATAAACGATTGATTGGAATTCGACTTAGCCACCCAAATTTAGCTATATTCTTTTACTGGAATAGCACGAAAACGCGTTTGAAGTCATCAAATTTTCCAAATTTTTTAGGGGGAGGGGGGCGTCCCTAGACGTATTTAGGCCTAGCCCGAAATTTGTTCGGGCATAAATGCCCCCTAACATTCATCGAGTCCGTACGCCTACAGGGAGCACCCAAAAGACTCCTCCACGTATCGTTCGCCGTCATCCGTCAAATGTAGGTACATCGGCGCCCCTCAGAAGCCCCATCGGAGCCCCCAGAAGCCTTCCCCCCCCCCCTCTGCCCAACACTTTTGGGCTAGCTACGGGTTTGATTGTATATATAAATTGTTAGCTGTGTCTTTTTTATCACACATTTTTGGCAGATAAAATATTCCAGTTGACGGAAAAATATATAAACTTTTTTTTAAATTATCACCCATTTTGGCGGGGAAAAAAATGAACGCCAGTGTGAGCCCTGACTGTAAGGACTACCGTGATAATTTATTGGGCCACCGGGCGTCTATTAATCTGCCCCAGTTGTTATTAAGCAATGATACAGAAAGTCAGTCGAAGCGTGACTCAGTAGTAAGTTAATTGGTGAGAAAAATACTTGGAATTTTTTTGTCCGGTTTTGCTATAATGTTGATTTCAATCTGATTGAAACACAGATCCTCTTTCGTTTCGTTTTTATATTTCAAGATTTTGTTTTACTTTCCTTTACTACACGGATCTAGAAGAGTTGTTACCATCGACGTTTTCTGGCTGATGTGTGAGGGATTAGACAATGAAACGGTCAATTAGGGCGAGCTTTTGGTGCACGGAACTGTGAGTAAACCACTAGAACATCAAAGCTGATTAATTAATGTCTGACGTCATAGGGTCAAACGCCGCTTTGTCAGGTCTTCATGTAGTGTAGTTCATCGAAAGTATAAAAAACGAACGAAATATTGATCTGTATCATAATCCAATTGGGTTGATTTATTTAGCAATTGAGTCAGATCTAGTAAGTTGTTTGCATAGTGAATAAGCTCGCTGTTAGTATATATGCATGTTAATATTAAAATCTCCTAAAACAGGCACTTATCAGTTGGATCAGTAATAGCTTGTTGAAAAGAATTAAAAATCTCTTGATTGATATTCGATGTTGAGGAGGGTGGTCTGTAGTAGTAACTTGTTATTATTAGAGTTAATCTCTCTACAAATGGATTCAATGGTTTCATTTTCTAAATCTTTTCTACGTTTGAATATATTATTATTAAAGATAAATTATTCAAGAGCTAAATATTGCCGTAAATGATAAATTATTAATTAGACAATTTATTAACACGATAAAACAATAATCAACTCTCCATACCATCGGATATTTGATATTTTAACTAGATGATGATTTAATTTTAATATTGGCTAAGCCCCGAATATACTTGTACCGAGGTTACGCTAATAAACAATCAATGCACACATAATTATTATCAAAATTACAAAACGTGATAACTTGGCTAATTTTCAATATATTCATTTTGCATGACTTTATTTTGAACTTTTATAGCAAGAACGGTCGGCTCTTTATCTAAATCTTACAGAATGGACCTTTAACGCCCGCTTCCACCGAATCGATATGCTGACAAAGCAAATAACGACCAGAGGCTAATAAACTTGACACTTTGATTGGAGTCAGTATAACAATTTTATTGAACTAAAAATGTTGAAACCATATGTCCCAAAATGGACGTAATTTGTGTCGAGTGGATGTTAAACCCCATTTCTCTCTCTCTCTTGCTCTCTCTCTTTAGCATCAACTTTATCCTTCAACTTGGGAACTCTTGGGACCCCGCTCGTAAATCAAACACTCTACAAAGCTGAGAAGAGAAATAATACGTCTAAGACGCAACGCTACACATTTGCTAAGATTACGATTGTCACAAATGACCTCAGGTTCTTTAACTTACTTGCCCCTTTTACCAACTACCAATAAACAACTCAACTAATTAATTAGATTTTAATATATGTATATTATCAGAATTCATTTACATATATAATTCTAGAGGTTTTACAAAAAATTCAATGATTATTAAAGTTACAGTTCATTTCAGCATCCAATACTCTGTTTCTTTACATCAATCAATCCTCCTGGTTAGCATTCAGATTGTTTATCTATCTTACTTCCACCATCCCAATCGCGTATCTCTACTTAGTATCCTAGTTAAAATATTCGAAAAATGCATCTACAAAAATGTCTTCAACTTCCTAAGGGAGAATTCTGTCCTAACTAAACTCCAGAGTGGCTTTTTGCATGGTGATTCATGTGTTTACCAACTTACAGATATTGCACACTACTTTTGTCAAGCCATTGATCAGGGATTCTATACGAGAGCAGTGTTCTGTGACATCAGTAAAGCTTTTGACAGGGTCTGGCATGCTGGACTCTGTCACAAGCTTGAAGCTGCGGGGATAAGGGGAGACATCCTTCAATGGTTTCACAACTATTTAGAGGGAAGACAACAATCAGTTGTTGCTGGGGGTGTCTCTTCCACCCCAAAAACCATTCCCTCGGGCGTGCCACAGGGCTCTGTTCTCGGTCCCCTCCTTTTTCTCATTTTTATCAATGACGTTGTGAATGATATTTCATCAAATGTTCGACTCTTTGCTGATGATACTTCCCTCTATCTAAAAATTGATGACCATACCGAATGCGCGAATATTCTAAACAATGACCTGAATAAAATTAACGCGTGGGCTAAAACATGGCTGGTATCCTTCAACCCACACTCGGCTAATCTCGACAGATTCCGTAAACTACGTAGACTACATCTAGTCTCGGATGTATGACAGTAAGTGATATGTACCTACGCCCATACATTTGCGATGCGGCTACCGGTTTACTTTAACAGGAAAACTTGACGCTATTACACAAATTGGGAACCTATTCGGCTAGCGACCTATTCGACCGATCGAGCTGCAACCTGTTCGTTGGAAACCTATTTAGAGTAAAGACAACAGTCTCTATTTATCAACCAATAAAATCCAACGTTATGTCTATCAAATGAAAGTAGAATATATTATTTTTTATCCATTCCTTCAGCTCAGAATAGAAGTGTAATTTCGTCATTATCTTACAGCTGGATCGGTCGAATAGGTCGCTAGCCAAATAGGTCGCCAACTTGTGTTTGGAATGGGCGCAGCCATGTTTCATCCGGGACCTTTAAAGTAGTTCCAATATGGCGGAATTCATCGTACAGCCGAGTTTAGATTCCGAAATCTTACGAGGTTTGCCGAGTGCTTCAACCCACTGAAGACCGAAACACTAGCACTGACAACAAAACAAAATCCCATTTTACCTACCCTGACTCTAAATAATGTTCCCATGAAGGAAGTCCCCCATCATAAACATTTAGGCTTGACATTTCAACAAAATTGTAAATGGAACCAACACATTAATGACGTTATAGAAAAACCAGCAAATCTGTCAATTGTTTAAGATCCCTTAAATACAGACTTAACCGGAAATCGCTACAAACCATCTATACCTCTTTTATCCTACCCCATTTTGATTATTGCGACGTCATCTGGGACAACTGCACAGACCAACTAGCTAACAAATTAGATCACCTGTTTAGGGTACCAGCCATAGACTGTTATATAAAGAAACCGGTTTTATTACGCTAAAAGAGAGACGCAGAAGACATAAACTCAAATTCATTTATAAAATTATAAACGGCCTTTCTCCATCCTATCTCCATGATTTAATCTTGACAAAAAACGCACACTATAATCTCCGAAAAACAAGCCTACCCCAATATAAATGCAAAACAAATATCTTCTATAATTCTTTCATACCATCGTCAATAAGAGAATGGAACAAACTAAGTTCGGAGACAAAAAATTCAACATCTCTAAATATTTTCAATTCGAAACTCATGGCCAAGATCCGATACCCCCTAAAACATTCACTTTTGGAACCCGTGTAAACCAAATCATGCATTCTAAACTGCGTCTCTCTTGCAGCAATCTAAACGGACATAAATTTTTACGCCATATTTCTGATAACCCATCCTGCAGATGTGGTCATCAATTTGAAGACACTGAACATTTTTTATTGAATTGCTCCTTATATTCAGATGCCCGAAATAATACAATAAATAATTTACCTACTATTCACCGAAATACTACAACCCTATTGTATGGAATTGACAACATAGAAAACTCATTCATTATCTTTAAAACTGTTCACTCGTTTTTCGAAATCACCAGACGATTCCAGGGACAACTATAACCATATAACCATTCATTGTAAATATATTTTCACTTGTACATTATTTGCCTATTTGCTTATTACTAAACTGTAAATCCATTCCGGAGACAACTATAACACACTCACTGTAAAATATTTGCACTTGTACATTGTATGTTTCTTTATGTAAATACATGTATCTATATCTGACAGGGACAAGGGTTTAATATAGGCTATGCCTGTTCCCCAATCCCTATTCAGATAGAAATCTGAATAAAAATATTGCTTATAAAAAAAAAAATTTGACTGAAATTTTCAGCAAATTACCTTTACACTATCTAGTTTTTAACTATTATAGTTAGAACTGCCATCTCTTTATCTTATCTCCCATAATGTAACTTTAATAAACACGAATAGTACTTACTGTACAATACTAATTTGTAAATTCATATCAATGTATACGGGTACATGTTACTAAACAAAACCGGGGCCGCAGTGACTCAGTGGGTGAGGTATTGACTCGCTAACCTGAATGTTCTGATGTTGGCCAGGGGCCGGTTGCTCAAAGCTCTGTTAACTTTTAACGATCCGTTAACATGGAGTAAACGGATCGTTAACTTTAACGGAGAGAAAGGTTGTTGCTGGAAGCCCTGTTAACTTTAACGGATAATGAAATTGACTGTCCAGCAAAAGAAATTTAACGGACCGTTACCAAACGACACATGAAAGATAATGATCCGTTAGTTTAACGGATCGTTAAAATAGTTTTGAGCAACCGGCCCCAAGACAGTTTCTATGATATTGTTCGGTGTGATATCCCTTTGTTAGCGATGCAAGACGGGTGTGTGTGGGAGGGACAGGGCAACGTCAGCTGTACACTTTGACATGCACGTAAAATAACCTTTAACCGTATGAAATCAATTTCCTACATAGAACACTGTTTTATCCCGTTATATTCAGAACCATAGAGTGTTAAACCCCATCTCATTTTCAGGCAACTTATTATTGTAGCAAGAGAATTTCCTTAGTACATGTTACAGTTAGGTTACCAACCTGTCGCTCCAACGACAATATATTAATCTTTATAGCTCTGGATACAGTTTAAAGAATTTGCGCAGTCTGCTTGTCTTACATCATTTCTTCTTTCTCTATTTTCAGAATTTACCATTCTGAAATGCTATTCAGCTTTAACTATATCAAGTATAAAATCTAATAACAAAGATCATGTATAAAGTCTGATAACAAAGATCATTTTTTTTTTTAAACAATATTTATTCACAGAAGCTGGATTGGAGAACAGGCAGAAGCCTATAGACCCCCTCTCCATAAAAGTACAAACATAAATATATATTGAAAAATAAAGTAAGGTAAACTAAAGTAGAGAGGAAAAAGTAAATTATAAGATGGCTATATACACGATATGTACAAACCACAATCAAAATGTCTATATTTCATACAGTTTCATAAGGAATTTTTTAAAAGCGTTTGGAGATCTCGAGGAAATTATGTACTGAAGAAAAAATTTCTTCAGAAGTGTTTTTGTTTTCAGTTCCGAATAATAAATTATAAGAATTTTGAAAAAGTTTTGGAAGTTTTGATATAGTCGCAGATCGTGCATCTGAACGTAAGGGACAGATTAAAAGAAAATGTTCGGAATCTTCAAAGGGGTGACCACAATCGCATATAGGGCTGTCAGAAATATGCCTGAGAAAACGATGTCCGTTTAAATCGCTGCAAGAGAGTCGAAGGCGAGAGTGTTGAATTTGATTTTTCCTGTTGCCAGAGTAATATGATGAAGGTATAATTCGATCAAGGCAGCCTAGTTTAGATTTAAAAGAAGATAAAGTAGGTAAGTTTCTAGTAGAAAGGTCGAGTAGATTCCATTCTCGAATTGTAGATGGTATAAAAGAAGAAGAAAATAAAGAAGTTCTGCAGAGGTATGTCGGGATGTTACTTTGGTTTCGTAGGCGATAGGAATTGATATTGGGTGGTATCAGTTGAAATAAGTATTCGGGAGTGATATGGTTTATGATTTTGTAAAATAAAATTAATTTATGTCGCCTTCTTCTCTCCTGCAGTGTAATAAACCCGGTTTCCTTATATAACACTTGGTGACTTGTACCTTTCACAGCACCGCATATAGTTCTGAGTGCATCTAGTTGTAAAAGTTCTAGTTTATGTGTTAGTTCGGCGGTACTCCCATCCCAAATAACGTCACAGTAGTCGAAATGAGGAAGAATATATGAGGTATACATGGTTTGGAGAGATCTACGACTTAATCTATATTTTAAGGAGCGAAGACAATTTACAAGTTTACTTGTTTTGGCCAAAATCTTATTTATATGAGTATCCCACTTACAGTTTGTTTGGAAAGTCAGCCCCAGGTGATTGTGCTCAGAAACTTCTTTGATTGGAACATTGTCTAGATTTAGTGTAGGAAGAAATAAATTCTTTTTATTTGTTAGTGCTAGTGTTTCAGTTTTCAGCGGGTTAAAAGATACAAGCCACGTCTTAGCCCAAAAGTTTATTTTCTCTAGGTCATCATTTAAGACTCCCGCACACTCAGCTGGGTCAGTTATTTTTACATATAAACTAGTGTCATCGGCAAATAATCTAATATTTGATTTTATACTATTTACTATATCATTTATGTATATAATGAAAAGTAACGGACCGAGAACGGAGCCCTGTGGAACACCAGCCGGGACCGTTAATGGTTCAGAGGAGGTTCCGTTAACAATAACATTCTGTTGTCTGTTAGACAAATAGTCCCTGAACCATTCCAACAAGTCTCCTCTAATCCCAACGGCCCCAAGCTTATGACAGAGTGCAGCATGCCAAACTCTGTCAAAAGCTTTACTGATGTCACAGAACACCGTTCTCGTATATTGACCCTGGTCGATGGCTTGACAGAAGAAGTGCGAAAGATCTATTAGTTGGTAAGTAGTTGAGTCTCCTTGCAAAAAACCGCTTTGAAAATTAGTAATAATATTGTGAGCCTTAAAGAAGTTAAATACATGTTTGTAGATGCATTTTTCGAAAATTTTGATTATAATGCTCAATAAGGACACTGGTCTGTAATTTCCGCATAATGATGGGTCGCCTTTTTTATGAATTGCCGTTACGTTGGCTGATTTCCAAATATTAGGAACGGTTTTTAGCTCAAGTGACAGATTAAAAATGTTACACAAAGGTTTACTAATTTCGAAAGAAATGGATTTAAGGAATTTTCCACTGATGTTATCTGGGCCTGTAGCTTTTGAAGTATCAATAATTGAAATCATGTCTTCAACCTCTTTAGGTGTTAATATTAGGTGACAAAGTGAAAAGGGGTTTTGTTCGAGGTAAGGAAGTTGTGCATTTGTGTAGTCAAGCTGTGACTGGTTAATAAAGTATTCGTTTAAACAATTTGCTTTGTCCTTCGGATTAAGATATGGAACCCCATTATTCACAAGAGGCGGAATATCTCCCTTTTCTGATCTTTGACCCTTCACAAACGAGTTGACTATATGCCACCAATCTTTTTTGCCAAAATTTTGATTATCATTTAATTTCTGGTCTAATTTTTCATAATATTCTTTTTTGCATTTTCTAATCAAGCTTATATAGTCATTCCTTATATTTCTAAATTTTTGCCAGTCGAGGGCCAAGTTTGATTTTACTGCTTTCCGGTGAATTTTGTTTTTCTTTTTGCTCATTTTCCGAATAGTGTTGTTCATCCAAAGTTTGTCTTTTGATCTAATAGTTGCTATTTTGTTTGGGATATGTGTTCTTGCCAAATTTATTAACTCGTTTGTGAAGGCGGCACATGTAACATCAATAGAATTTTTGTCAATAGTGGAGTCCCATAGAATACTTCCAGCGTCACGTCGTAGTTGGTCAAAGTCAGTCTTATCATAATTCCATATAGTACGTGTGAAGCTAATTGATTTCAGACGATGAAAATTTAACCGACAGTACACAGGGCAGTGATCACTACATGAATTGTCTAAGCAACCTGAATCAAAAATATAACCCGAACAATTTGTTAAAATTAGATCAATTAATGTAATGTTACCATTGTTACCATATCTGGTTGGATCCTTGATAATTTGTTTAAAATCGAAAAGAACATTTGCCGAATGAATAAAAGTATTGGTTTTTGTAAAAAGATCAATGTTAAAATCACCTAATATAAAGATATTGTTTATGTCGTCTGCTGCTGCCAATGAAAACGAATTGAAGATAGAATTATCTAATTGAAGAGTGGAATTTGGGGGCCTATAAAAAGTGCCAATTAAAAAATGTTTATTATGAATATTAATTTCTACCCAAATGCCCTCTGTATTGTCGGTTTCTAAATCAGACCTGCGTTTTGTTAAAATGTTGTTGCGAGAATAAACTGCTACTCCCCCACCCTGTCCTGTAGTCCTGTCTTTGCGAATTGGTGCATTAAAACGAGGGATAGAAAGGGTGTCCGATGATATGCTTTTGTCAAGCCATGTCTCAGTTAACAAGATCAAGTCGAAATTTTCGGAGAATTCAGCGGAAACAAGATCAACTTTATGACGTAAGCTTCTTACATTCAGATGCACGAAAGATATGTTGCCATTTGGTCCGGGATTTTCCTCGACATCTCCACTACGTAACAAGATTGTAATAATAACATATAAAGAAATAAAGGAATAAAATAAAGGAAGTAGAATAAAGAATAATGTCAGGTTTTCTCTAGCAGATTGTGGGTTTAAGATTGATATAACATATTTACATTTATAACAGAAACAGTGTAACGTATATACAAAGTAACACAAGGAAGTGTTTAGGTGTACAACTGTTTTTGCCATGATACCCATGGCTACACCATCGTTTCAGACAGACATTATTCTTGGATTATGATCTGTTATGGAACAGATTTCGAATGCATGTACAAATTTTATTCAAGTGTATGACTCTATAGTCAATGCAAGAAAATCCAGATTTGAACACAAAACATTAGTATTAAAATACTATTCATAACATACTATTATGTAACAGTTGTATTTGATATATCAAATATAGTCGATCACAATATACAACAACTGTATGTGACGCGAAATAAGTCATATTTTACTAGCATAGTTCAAGAATATCTAATGTGCCAAGTGTGTTATCGTAAAACATTATTCGAAACAATTTTTCATTTCGTGAGATATATATTGGCAAGTCCAGAGTACCACCATCATATAGCTATATTCAAAACAATCAATTAATATGCATAATTTGAATTTACCATTCTGAAATGCTATTCAGCTTTAACTATATCAAGTATAAAATCTAATAACAAAGATCATGTATAAAGTCTGATAACAAAGATCATGTTTAATATTTAAACTGAATCCATTTATTTTATGGATTACTTGCTGTTTAGTTTAGTTTATTGTTTGCCTGTTGTTTCATTTGAATAATTTGATTAAAATACAGAACCCATTTAGTTTCGTATTTGCAGTCGAAATTTGTTGTACTTATTTTCACTTAATGTTATGTAGCTCGCCATTGTGTCCTTCTCACTCAGGGCTGTACCTAGCGTGGGTACATGGCGGACATTGCACCCCCAGAAAAAAAGGCGCCCCGAGAAATGACGCCCCTCACCCCCCCCCTCCCAAATTGAAACACACACTTTAAATTATAAAATAATAAACTTGATTGTGATCATACTAATCAGTCAGTCGGTTTAAAGGTCACCCACTCGCCAATATCTTCGTTTGACCCGATCCAGATTTTTTTATATTACTTATGTGGAGGCTATGAGGCGCCACCACAGGGGCGGATCCGGAGGGGGAGAGATCCCAGGAGCAAATGCGCCTTCTAAAAAAAGCTGCCGCCCCTGAAAAAATCGACCATATACAATACAACATCGACTCTTACATATCACCAGAGTGGCCGGAAAAAAACTGTTTACATCTGCTCAGTGAATTAAGCATTACACTGGCGCCCCACCTCTCTGCTGCACCCCCGCTTTTAAAATCCTACATACGGCTCTGCTCTCACTGAGCCCCTGTAATGTTTTAAAATTTTTACATCATGGTTTCAAGTCATTTTTAACTGCATACACAAATATAAGATAACTCGTGCTTAAATCAATACAAGAAAGCAACTTTATTCCATCGGATATAGCCCACAAACACAGAGCTTGTAACAGCAAAATGATTTACTGTCTTGTTAAAGATAAGTAACTCCATCTAACGATAGAAACAGATACGTAAGTAACCGACGACAATCTTAATTTTTTACAACGAAAATAAATGGAGAATGGTGGTTGGGAGCTATGCTGAATCACAGACAGGCATCTGCTGGCAGTAAATATATTTTCAAATTTTCAAACATTATTAATAATTGTTTACGATTAGGTTCCAAAAGTCAAGAGCAAATATTACCATGAAAAAAGAGGAAGGGAAAACAAAAGAGAATTGTTACGAACAGGTGAACTTTACTAGTCTTACTACACTTTTAGTTTTCCATCGAAATTCTTCCAGAGTCTTACATCACTTTTACAATGGAAATTCTTGTAGATAAACTTGACGGCGCCCTAGTGAGTGTTGCGCCGATTCACTAATCAGGCGAGGTTTCTTCTTGTTCTTGAAGGACGGGGGAGATGGAATTAGAGATATGATCATAGCGTAAAATCCTCCGTACATCACACTACATGACATGGTTTTATACTGTCTGGTTCTGTCAGTTCTCTGAATTGGTGCCCGTCTATAATTTGCGTACTTGTATTTTATACTTTGTGTGTTTTGTTTTGTATTTTCATATATACAACTGGCGGTAGTTTTTTCTTTGATGTACATATAGCAGTTATATCTCATATTCGGTTCATATCAACCGCTAATGACGTCATCGCAGGTCGGTAATATTCGGCTCAAATCAACCGCTGATACACTCGGCTAATCTCGACATCTAGTCTCGGATGTATGACAGTAAGTGATATGTACCTACGCCCATACATTTGCGATGCTCCTACCGGTTTACTTTAACAGGAAAACTTGACGCTATTACACAAATTGGGAATCTATTCGGCTAGCGACCTATTCGACCGATCGAGCTGCAACCTGTTCGTTGGAAACCTATTTAGAGTAAAAACAACAGTCTCTATTTATCAACCAATAAAATCCAACGTTATGTCTATCAAATGAAAGTAGAATATATTATTTTTTTATCCATTCCTTCAGCTCAGAATAGAAGTGTAATTTCGTCATTATCGTACAGTTAGATCGGTCGAATAGGTCGCTAGCCAAATAGGTCGCCAACTTGTGTTTGGAATGGGCGCAGCCATGTTTCATCCGGGACCTTTAAAGTAGTTCCAATATGGCGGAATTCATCAAACAGCCGAGTTTAGATTGTCCGAAATCTTCTGAGGTTTGCCGAGTGCCGCTGATAACACACTTAAAATTATTTATAGTCCAAGAGTTCCTTTGTAAAGTATTTTTTGGGCACAATCCACCTAACATATAGTTAGCCAAATCCTTCTCTGAACTTCCACGGTCCAAAATGGCGAAAGTATAAACAATGCATTCACGTGATGAATGTGGTAATTTTTGTTATTTCACAGAAACTGTCGAGCAGGTATCCAATCAGGTAAGAGTCCATTTAATTTAAGGATGAAATTTTGTTTATGTCGGATATTGAATAGATCTATCGTGATCAATTGTCATTGATATACTTGCATGGGCCTTAGTTCCCTAATTCGTAATCTCATACCAGAGTCTGGTATGGAGTCTATAAAATCTTCCAAGGCTACAATATTGAAGAGATGCATATGCCGTGGGGTAGGCCTGTCTTGTTAGTTTGCGTATGTATTGAGCCAACTCAGATAAGGATTCATTCCTTCCTCTAATGTGAGTTTGTAATTTTGCTCTATATATTTCAGATCTTTCCGTTGATCCAAAACGAATACTGAGGAGGGTTGTGAGGGTATGGAAATCCGTTCTTTGGATAGTATTTAATTCTGACAAGATTGTCCTGGCATTTCCAGACAAACTACTGGCTAGGTAATGGGATGTTTCTTCATAGCTCCACTTGTTCAATGTGTGGCTATAATATCAAATTGGGGGATATATTCTTCAAAATCTTTACTTCTATTATATGATTGTGGTTTGATTCTAAGGGAGCTGTTCATTCGGGGACTGGCCAAAACATGTAGACGAAAGACCGAAGAAATTTATCGTTCAAGTTCGTTGCAACAACCTGTGTGAGAGATTTTAATTTTTTAAATTACACGTCTCTTTGTACTAATTTAAAAAACATGATCTCCACACATCCAGCATGTGCCTGTATTTCATAATTATTTTTTTAAAAATGGAATTCTTTTTAACCTAATCACCTAAAAAATAAACTTACACGCTGTAGGAATACGCACTCTGATCAATGACGTAACGGCTAGTTCGTTCGATGTACAATCGGCCTTGAACTCGAAAGATAAATACTCACCCGGAAACTGCCCAAGTTTGTTGCCGAGTGCCATTTTGACCAATCAAAATAAAGAATTTCCGTTTTGTGGGTAAAGGTATTTCCAACCTTATATATGAAGGGTGGGGTGCTGGGCCTATTGATATAAAGGTGTTTCCAACCTTATATGGAGGGTGGGGGATTAAGCAGTGTGTGTGTGTGGGGGGGGGGGCTGGGCCTTGCATTTGAATTATGCATAGTTATATTATATGGATGCTATAGTGTCGACTTTATTAGAGATGAGTAAGGGTGGGCTTAGGGGATCTATTCTAGGGTGAACTCGACAATGCAAAGTACGTATGCCTACACACGCAAAGACACATACAGTAGGAAGAGAGCCTCTAATAAAATATAGCTTCACACACCTTGATTGATTTTGATATTTGGCAATTATCTATATTCGATTATATATAGGCCTATATCATTGCTATCAAACAATATTTCCAAACCTTCTCAAATTATCTTAATACTCGGATCCGTGGCGGGACGTTAAACACGATGCATGCACAAAATAATTGCACAGTGTAGGCCATATTCCTGAAGCCATGGCGCGAGAAATCCCTCTCTTACCATTGCTGGATAGAAGTCATATTCTTGAAATTGGGCGGGGCGTGTTTCTTTTTAACGTCCAATCAAATCCCTCCTCTCTTCTCGCATTCGGCATAATTTTCAAAATGGCCGACATAGAAAACATGTTGGCACTGGATAATCGAGCATAATAAATTTCGCAGGTTATGACGTAAACAAGTTGCGATTGTCACTAGATACATTGCGGTAACATATTTTGAGGTTTGGTTAACCCCGATATTGTTGTTACAATGTAGGTCATTGGTTGGTAATGGCACTACTGACCAATAATAATTTAGCACTACAATGTTCACTCAAAATAGCAGTGTGAAGTGGATTAGTTCTAATCAAACGAAACACTACGCAGAAGTATGAGTGTAGGCCTACTTTCTTAAGAATAATAAATTGATTCATCACATTTACACAGGCTACAAACAGCTTAAAATTTGTTGAGAGAGGACAAGCCCGTCAAGTATTATCGACAGCGGCTTCACGGGGGTAAAGCTTAATTGTCTAGCATCGGGGAAAACTGACCGTCTGATGGGGTGGCGGGTCCGAAAACACGGCACATAATCGCTAAGTAGTAAGCAACTGTCAGTTGGACACTCTACCCATTGACTGAAAGAGTCATCGCTGATCTAAATCTTTCACATTTATGCACTTATTACATGTTAGCCGACACCGGTATTAATAACGCGCATTTTCTTTTCATTAGAAATAAGATTTACAGCGAGTTTGGCTAGAAGAAATCGTCCTAATTATATTATAGCAAAACAACGACAGTGATCTATTAAATTCTCCTTAAGGTCACGTGTATTTACTGTTATTCGCTATTTACTAGATTTTCATTGGCTGAGAGCTCGCCGTCTCACTACTTTAATATTGCGAGGACAAAAAATGCTGTCGTTTAGATAATTTGTTTAAAACGTTTCTGGCACATAAATTGGAGTGTGGCAGTTCTGTTTACAACACATTAGGGTTATTTCTCGAAAAATAAATATTAAAATTTCTCCCAGCGGTGAGTTGCAACGACTTTTGAAAACTAAGCTAGTTAGAACTTCCCAGTCCTCCGTCTAATGTGTTTAGATTGGGGTATGATTGGAATTTTTATTTTGAACCTGAGCATATTGCAGGAAGAATTGGTTAAATTGTCGGCTAATTTCTTTAAGAATTGCATCGTCACCCACATTCTGATTTTCTATTTCAGTTCCAGAGACATCACCATCAACTGATTCTACCGAGGGCGCTGAGGCCATATGCGGATCAGTGTCAGTGTTGCCACGCTGGCTCTCTGTTTCCACCCTACGGCTGTGTCGTTTTTAACCTACAAAAACCTACGCTTGGATTCTACCATTAACCTCTATGTACCATGTGAAATTAAGGTTAACAAACTTACAGGCATGTGAAAAGGGCGTTTCTGTCTCTCTCTCACTCCCTCTCCCTTGACTCTTGAGTAATAGCGAATTGTCATAATTTCTTGACTTTTCAGTACCCCCCCCCCCCGCCCTCACCCTGCCATAGCTTGCGTGTTCATTAACATAGTGTCATGTGATAAAACAGAAATTTATACACGTAGGCCTACACCTCCTCCTATGGATTATAAAAACACAGGATTCAATTCAGTGTCCAATTAACAAATTATCTGGCAACACAACCTGTGCAACCAGATCGTAATGTCTCATTGGCCCTTGCTCTTTAAAATGATGCCAAATTATTTTACGATTTTGTTTAATTACATGAATATTGAATAATATACGTCAACTTTAGTTTTCTCGCCATTATTTTATGTTGTGCCCAATGCTGTGAAAAAATCCCTACGATAACCTACGGTTTGATGGTTTTACCCGTAGGTTTAACCTACAACCTACGAAATGGATTTTTACCCTACCGTAGGGTAAAAAACCTACGCGTGGCAACACTGATCAGTGTCTAGGATAATTTCGAACTCTTGGGAAAAGGATTTGGTGGCCATTTGATTAACTCTTTATTACTATTAATATTGATAAAGAACCTAATTTATGTGGATTTTGTGTTTATTAGAACTTCCGATCCACTAGACACTGGAATAAGATTTAAAATCAATTTGATGAATAATCCCACTTTTGACACCAATGTTTCGTTTCTGCTATTTAATTTATATTTAGAGACTTTTTAGGGGTTCGTTCCAGCCTAGCACTTGGATGGAAAGAACTAACAAACTCGTGTGTAGGTAAAAATAAACAGCTTTATTTGGATCAAATTATAATTTGGATACATCGCAATAAGGTAATTTGGGTGAGACACTAACCCTGTGGATAAATTTAGGGGTATGGAAATAGTAATTAGGTAATTAAATACATTTGCCCTGTGACATAAGGAATTGGTAAAACTTGGGGGAATGAGTGAACCACAACTAATCTAGACCGAACTTGGATCAAGCCAGCCAAGGTTAAACCAAATAGGAGACCAATTATACATTACCGCAGCCGGAGCTAGGAACGTATCCTTACCCATTTTGGTGGTCCATATGCAATTCCAAAAATATCTGGTTAGCTGCCAATTGTATTAGGAGCCTTCACCGTGTGCACCATTGAGGATTTCCACGTCGTCTGCTTCTATTTATAAGGGGATTCCGATGACGTCAGTTGTTGACCAATGAACGCGAGCTTAACTAACAATGACGACGTTATAGCCCTGACGGCGCCAAAGTGTCATGGCCACCGACTGTTTGATGTCGCTTGTTTTGCTAACTGGTTTACGTCAATTCATCCACCCAATAAGGATGTAATAAATATAATTACGTGAAAAGAACAAATTGGATATCTGGGCATTATATTGTGATACGTGTTTCGGGCGTGAACTCGACAAGGGAGCTGGCCTCATTGTCTGACAATCTCAGTCGGAAACGACGAGCGAAAGACTGAAATCGCCTGGACGATAACAGTTGTATAGTAGTAAAGTATAGCGATATTTTTGGGGGGATTTGGAATACTAATTGTTAATACGTATTTGTGGTTTTGATTTTAAACGTGAATTATTAGATGAAATTATGTAATGCGTTTATATTTATTTGCTTATTTCTATTGTGGTTTGTCCTTAATGAAACTGGAACCAACGTTAATTTGGTTTCCAGTGTCCTGTTAACCTTTTTAGTGGGTAAATGAAACGGTTTGTTTTTCGTCATGTGAAGAATGGACATTTCAACCATTAGTGCATATTCGGGAATGCAACACTGAAAGATCATCGTTGGTCCTGATACTAGACTTCAAAGACGCCCCAGAGAAAAAACATGTTTTGTGGAAGATCTAGGGAACCCATTCCCCATGGATCTAGAAAGCTCTCCGACCGGTTTCGCCAAAAAACCTGTTTCCGACGCCCCGGTAGTAGATGGCCGATTCACAAATTTCCCTGTGTGACATATGGTATAAAACAACAATTAGACACCACCAGGAATATAAAATTCTCTGAAGTACAGAAATTAAATGAAATGGGTTTAAGGCCCTACTGTTCTGTGAGCATACCCCATACAGTTTGTTATGACGGAAAGCGGCACTATGACCTGCTCTTATATCGAATTCCAACTGCCGAGGGATATTTAACGTGCATTAGTAAATTCGACACTCCTACGACGTGCCTTAATCCCATACCTCAGCGTATTTTTTGCCTACGGCCTTACATTTAAGTTATTTTTTCAGTTCTTAGAATCATGCCTGGTTATACCAACATGGAGATTTAGGGCGTGTTCCGCCAATTCTCAAATTGTCCACCGTCTAATATTTGTTACTACACACAGTATCATGAAGATCGAATCACATCTATATGGCCTTCCGTTGAGTTTGAAAATATTATAACCACACGTTTTTCACTTGTTTTTCTTCTTCGGAATACGATATGGACGAGATTTCGCCACCATCATTACACGGGACTAGAGTTCAGCAGCCGTTATAGCTAGCGATTCACTTAATTAGATTCAAAGTTATCGAATCCCAACGCATCGGCCAAAGAAACTGGTTATGATATGCCCCTCGAACTCAATCAAGACGAAGTTGAGAAAGGCCGTCTGTCCCATAAGCCTCAGGATATATTGTTAGGTTCTCTAGAAAGCACCATGACCTTTAAAATACTCTTATCTGCGATTGGTAACGCTGTATTAAAACATTTTCACTCTAAATATTTTGTTTTTGGGAACTCCCCATATATGACATTTTTAAACAATATCTATACCACCTATATCTAGGGGCTTAGTTTACCACAACTAAATTGAAAGATGCCCAAAAAATTCTCATTCTGAAGAAGCAAAAAAATGAATTTCGCAAAATAGGCCAGATTCGTCCAATTGACTCCCCACTGACGATGAGGTAAACAAAATAGACAACAAACAAAGAACAAACTATTTATTATTCAATCTGGGTTACATTTTAAAATCTTGTACTTTTTGGTTTATCTGGTTTTTATGATGAAATACAGATGAATATATTGTAGTTATTGGTTTACATGAATATATTGTTGGCTTAGAATTAATAATTTATAAAGAAATTACTAAATAGCATGTAATTATTTAAGTGGTAAAATATTAAAATATAGGGTTTTTTTCATATTATACTTATATCAGTTGTTAAATATATTATTGAATCTAATCATAGTTGTTCTCTGTAGCATAAAATTAACTATTCTTATTCCAACAAAATGATTCTCCACATTTCAAATCTGAAAAATACAAAGCATGGTTTATTTATTATCAATAAACACGTCACCACATTGTTCAGAAAACTCGTTCCATCGAAAAAACAATCCAGAAAATGAATTTATATAGAAGAATACAATTTGTATTGCGTCGAAGACCAATCAGACCATTTTTTGTTCATTGCGTTAGTTCGTTGACCCGTAGATGGCTCCACATTTGTCAAAATACATTATTTTTATAGCTAATCAATTCGGAGAAATACAGTATTTAATATGATAATTAAAGTCATGCCACTGCTTATACAAAAATCTATTCTCTGTGGGCCATCCGCGAAATAAATTTCTAACTTGGGTTGAGTTGTCTTTATTGGGTTGAGTTGACTTATGATGAGTTGTCTTTTGAATGTGTTGTCATACATTCTTGAGTGACGTCAGCGCATGGAGTCGATGACAAAATGGTTTGCATTAAAGTAATAAATGGTAGACGATTAATAACATCATTGGGTGAATGTACTCATGATATTTGTTATCGTGACAAGGGATGATAATGATGGGTCATTAAAAATAGAATAGTAAATATTTACCTGCACAGTACCCACCAAGACATAGTGTTCCAGTCACCCCATGACAATCCTCGTGTTTACTACATGATTCTATAAAATAAGTTATGTATCATTAAATACACACACGGCAATATCAAACTATCTTTCAACACATATGTGAAGTCCAGAGATGGAGGCGATAATAGTCGCTAAACTCGAATGATTAGGACCTTGCGGGACTAACAATGTAGGCTTTATTTCAACCGGACTTTTATTACAAGATGGCGATTGCATGATTGAAGAAGCTGGTCTTGCAATCTAATACTTGCATGGGTAATAGCCTAATAATTTACAGCATGTGTGGCAGACGACTCGACCACGCAACCCACTCTATCTGAATATAGATGAGGTGACAATAATTCAGGTAAAATGTTGGCCAATGTTGTGATTGGCCCGGTAGCCAGCTCATAAAATTTGAGGTGGGGGGAGCTACTGAACGTTTTGGGAGGGCTAAAGATATGGTCGGCTAAGAACACTTTTAAGAATTCATTATTGTTGGCGAAATATTGGGGGGGGGCTAATTCGATTTTTGGGGGGTAGCCCCCCCCCCCCCGCGTGGCTACGGCCCCGGTTGCGATTTTCGCATTGTCTTCGCCCAAGCAATTCCTAAGGTTGCAACGTATACAATTGCTTTCGGAATGAGGCAGCGACGAAGACTAATGCATGCGGCACTCTACAAAATCCTGGATCCGGGCCTGTTCTTATATATAATGTTTATTGTCAATCTTACAGTGTTTATAGTCACAACCAACAGATAATATTTCAAATAATATTTGAAACAGGCAGTGAACTGTTTCAGAACTTGTATAATTGTATAAGATACATGCTTATCATATTCCCTAGAGTTGTATTTATCACAAGCGAATTGAACTGAGTTCGAGGTATATTCAAATAGATAATATAAGTATAATATAAATCATACTTACCGAGACAAATACCATCCTTACATCTGCCACGGTTCATTTCACATTTTTCGCCATTAGCCAGCTCTATACATTCGGTACGTAAACCTGTAATAAATATAATTTACAATATAGAATTGTGTTTGAGATTATCTTTCATAAGATATAGGAAAAATATGATCAGGTTGACAAACTACAAAATCTGCTAAGGTATTAAGCTAAGCGCATACAAGTGATCAAGTAGATCAGTATTAATAATAGAACTAAAATCTGAACCACGCCAGTTGCCTCAATGACAGAGCTAATGATACAACGCGCACGCGCTAAACATTTGGCCGTTACATCCAATACCTATTAAAGCTGAAAAACCTTTCATTTTGAACTCTTAAAAATGATATTAGTTGTTAGTAGACGTCAGGGTCATCATGTATGAAAAGGTCAAGTGCCATTGAACAGCTTGGCCATCAGATAGAAGATTAAAAATCGTTAATATCTTAACGTGAAACCTGAAGTAAACAAAATAAAAATTAAAAAAATCGGCTCACTAAGCACTTGGAGTGGCGTCAAAGCAAAAAAAAAAGTTTTCAAAAATCGAAATCAAAAGGTCGGTTGAAATATCGATTTGAAGGTTTCTAGTCAAATTCAATACAGCGGTCAAACAGTTGAAAACGTTATGTAAGATAATATCTAGGACTAACATCAGCAAAATGGAAGTAGCTATTTTTGTTTGGGAAAAACACGGAATTTCGGGAATAGGCCATTTGATGGCATCGATGTGTTCCTTATTCCTACAAAGTTTCTATGACAGATACGCCACCTTGAATATGGAAAGAAATGCTTAAGAAAAATTTTGCAAATCAGATTTAGAGTGGACTACCGTCAGTGAAGGCCCCAATGGGATTTGTCCAAAGAGGAAAACCCGGCGAAGGTCCTTTGAGAAATAACCGAGATATTGCAATGTTTTAGTTCTCTACGTAAAACTACCTTGTCTTTTAAAAATTACCCAATCTACGATTTAAGAAGGCAGCGAAACACTTAAACAGATGTTTTATGGATAACATGTATCTATATTATACTTACTATGGCAGACTCCATTGACACACTGACTACCATCATAGCAGAACTGACCTTTCCCACAATGATCACCTGAAACAATTGAACTATTACAATATGTTTCTGATTTTTTTACAGTTTCTCTCACCTGGGTCAAAACGTGAATAAGTCCATGTGACAGAAAGATTTTCATTACCAATTTCATATATTTAATAAAGAAGATTAAAATTTTATGAAAAATACTAAGAAGAAAAACACTAAATCAAACATTTGGAAAAAATCACATAGGTAAGAATGGCGTTCCTGTCCTCATGTACCTGTGCTAGCCATGAGAGAAAGCTGTCAGAAGGGAATTGAATCGAGGGGCGTGACGTCATGGCAATTGGCGTAGACCCCTGACTTAATGGGCTTTGATTGGCTGCGACTAAAAAAGAACCGGAATCAAGACAGCGACACGCTTGGCCAGGAATCACCGCCATATAGTTCCTGCCACCACCCATTCTCTATCGAAAATATGGACCAATCATGGACACATTGGCTATGAATGGGATAATCTGGCTCCAAATACAGGCAATTCTGTTTGATATGGGCAATGCATAACAGATTCATGTTTTCCTTGGTGCAAGCTGGTACTGGGACGAACCCGAATATAATCGCGGCTACCGCCCGAAAGGGAAGCCTGGGCGGAACGCAACACATTGATATAATCTGTCCTGATTCTAGATGATACCATAAAAGGTGAATAAAATGGGGTCTTGCGCCTTACTGTTCTGCTCCCATTGGGTTAATATGCCAACTTATATGATAATGTAAAATTTAATAATATTTTAAGTTAGTAAAAATAAATAACATACCCCTTGGAAAACAAGGTATAATCACTCCATTAACATCATGACGTAAACAATTTTGATCTGAAACAGAAAACATATACAGATGTATAAATAAAGTTTAATAAATCGGTCGACAAATTAACGTATTTTAAAGCGGGAGTTTCATATTTTCAAAGAAACTCAAAACATATTTTTTTTCTATGTCTTTTGCTCAATAGGTTGTCAACTCACTATTATACAATCATAGGTATTATTTTTCACACTGAAACATCTTTCACATCGGAAATAATAACACAGTTATCTCCTTGTTTTCCCATTCCCCCCATGCAATTGCTATCTTCAAACTATATATTACAGGAACTCATGGATTGTTTTGAAACTGTGCATACCAACGACCAACATAATACAGATGAAATTGTTATGCAACTAATAAAGCCATACAAAATGCGTCACTTAGTTTTTCGTATAACAAAATGATCCTGTAAATATATTTTCTTATTATTAACAATATTCAAATGGGAACACATCAATAACAACACATTTGTACACTTATGGATGTTTAATCTGTAATCAACGGTACAAAGTCAGAGGGGTCAAAACCAAAAGTACCACAAAGATGGTTAATTGTCAGTAGCGCATGTGTCCTCACTGGCTCTTATGCACGCTGTGCAGCACAATTAACCATCTTTGTCGTACTTTTTGTTATACCGAAAACTAAGTGACGCGTTTTCTATGGCGCTCAGTATATCACAGGAATTCACGGATTGTTTTGAAACTGTGCATATACATACGACGAATTTATATAGCACAGATGAAAATTTTATGCAACTAATGAAGCCGTACTTGAAATACTTTGTAAACCTTGTGTAATCAAGTCGTACAGCTTATGACGTCTTGAAAATGTTTGTCAGTAGAGAATTTTTGAAATTCAATATATTCCAGGCGCTAAATCGTTAACATTTGGGACCTAGAAATTGACACAAGTGGGTTGTAACGCACATAATACTGTAATATGAATGTATATAAACTGATTTACATTCAATGGTTTTTCTCTTCTACTCCAATTTCAAATTAGTTATGTTCGACGAAATAAGCCAGCACTCTCAATCGAATTCAAATTTCTAGAGTCTGGTTATCCCAGTCTACATTCACCGTTTGATTTGGTGCAATGTTTCTAGCTTCGTTGCTCGAGTCTCTTGCTCGAACTGGGTCTGAAACGCATTGTGGTACACGATTCGTGTACCAATGGTAAAATGTTTATTTTGTCTTAAATATTGGATATCAAAAGCCCATCTTTTTCCGGTAAGATCACAGC
The DNA here is from genome assembly GCA_036850965.1 of Patella caerulea. Classification (NCBI taxonomy): domain Eukaryota; kingdom Metazoa; phylum Mollusca; class Gastropoda; family Patellidae; genus Patella; species Patella caerulea. The sequence continues at coordinate 39,072,253 of JAZGQO010000008.1, forward strand.
ATCGATGTTGATTTAAATTCATAAATAATTCGTGTTTTCAATGTTTAAGATTTTGAATGAAATTGAGTTAGTGACATAGCTACTTTAACAGTTTTGATACATCTTTACATATTTTAGCCACATCCAATTATTACCCAGACGGGTTCATTAATTGTATTGCAAATAATGATCTTTTAAATTTGTTTATAAATTTAAGAGTAATGGTCTAATGTATAGACATTTATCAACAGACAGGCACCATATTATGCTTACCTTTATTTAGACACTTATTTGCAATACAAACTTCATTATCCGCACACCTTGTACCATTACAATTATCACCTGAATATAAGAGAGAGAGAGAAATGGGGTTTAACGTCCACTCGACACAAACTTGAAACTAGATCATTTTGGGACTAACATATGGTTTCATTTTATTTTAATAATTCGCTTGCGCGTAGGAGTCTTTAGCCGTGGGAGGAAACCGGATTGTCCGGGGGAAACCCACGAGGTTGAGAAGGCGACCCTATCTCCATGCCACATACGCTCACACCAAGACGTGACCGGCCAGCTAGAGGTCGAATCGCGGCACTCTAGACCACTAGGCCATCCCAACCCCCCACCTGAATATAAACAAACTATACAAATTAGAAAATCAACATCATTTACCATATTTACTTATTGATCATGAAAAAGCAATCTGAAGAATATGCCTTGTTAGTTGGTAGACTAATTCACAGATTATTCCATGTAAATTTAATTTGATAAGTAAATTACAAGAGTATAGCTATGTTAAACATACATTATGCAAGAGCTAAATATGCCTATTGCAAGTCTTTCTTTAGGCCTGAAAAGTAGCAATTAAACATTAATTAACTGATCCAGGCCTTAATCAACTCTAGATGGCATCATATTTCTCCGATATTAAATAGATTAAAACGGTTCAGCGATACTTTGATTTAATCAAACATGGAGGAAAGAGACTAAGCTTCGATGAACCAGTACGGTTGTTGAAATTGTTGCACACATCAGTCAAACCTTCAAAGGCTTATCAGTGGCGGATCCAGGATTTTTTTGAGGGGGGTGACAACCCAATGTTTTGTCTCACCGACCGCGGAGCGATGAGTGCCGCAGGCATGCATCCGAGTGCCGTAGTTTTCCAGATTATGAACCTAATAATGAACAACTGTTTGAATGTTATCGAAAATGTACCGTCAATTTTCTTCGCCAGTGATATCAGTCCTATCAATACCGTCGTAAAATAATGTATAATTTATGCATCAGTCTGACAAAAGTGTTGATGTCTTCATATGGCGAGGAAATGCTTCGATGAATTTCCTGCAAATGTCCTTGTTTGAAACGGGAATATCAAAGCCGTGCATGGCAATAATGACAGTGTCTGACAATTTCTCGGTCGCTAGTAACATAGATGCTGATTGTGTGTCTGATAAGATGCCCGCCATGTGCTATATAATATATATACGACCATGCGTGTACATGTCCCGGTGGAAGCTTGTAGGACCCGGGATTCCTACACACCCTGGATCGGCCCCCGCTAATATATATCTTCGCTTGCAATAGAGTAATTTGAATCAAATTTTCAAATTTTTTATTTTACATGATCTACTATCGAACTCTTATAGCAAAAATGCCCAGTTCTTTATCTAAATCTTACATAATGTATCTTTATTGTTATGTTGAATATATAACATGATTTGTTATCAATGCAGCTGTTAGAAGACTAGGTGCTAGATCCAATTGTTAAGGTCATCTCAATTTTCGTCAAGGTCCATGAGATGTAAATAAGGTTAGGGCATGTTATTTTTGGTGAGATTGTAGGTTAGGGTAAGTGTTAGAGCTTGGTCCAGGGTTGGAGTTTGCATTAGCGCTAGTCATGTTTAGATCTCCAAGACTAGTAGAGGGGTTTTTACGAGAAACCGATTATGACTAATCGATTTGCAAATCGAGCCTAAATTAGCCTAAACGGTTTCACTTAATTGTCGTATTTACCAGGACGATTTGCCAAATCGATTATGCAAATCTTCCAACTTGCTCGCCTGCAGAATTGACGATTCGATTTGCAAAATGGCGTCCCCAACAAGCGACACGCGACGTTAGTTCATTTACTTCCGAATTGCGCCTTAAAATATGTATATCATGGACATTTCTTATAAGAATATGTGACAATTGGGAACAGTCAACTGGTACATTTATCGTTTTCACTTTTTGGCGCTGTCTCCAAGAACGGAATAACGAAAAAATATTTATTTTTAACATTTTTCCCTAATTCTTCAGTCATCAGCCGTCTTGCGAGGCAACTCGTCGCGTTTACGAGAACCGATTCGAATAACGAACCCGAGACCTACGCCATGCACAAAACGAGATAGATAATCGAAACCGATTTGTTTTCTCGTAAAAACGCCTTAGATATCTTACCACAGGTAGTACAAATGACACCGTAGCAATTGCCCTTTAAACATTCTTTCCGGTCACATACCGCCCCTGTAAAAAAAATATATGATATTGGTATCATAAATACACACTTATTTAGATATATTCCTAATCGAAGGAAATCATTATGGGATGTCCCCCATTCGTTTAGGTCATTATACTCCCACTGTAAAATAAGTATTGGTGTCATAAATGAACACTTATTATGTGAAGTGTTTGATTCGTGTTCACCGCCACCTCTGATCATGTAGTATATAAATATGACCATGTAACTCTATGTTTATATCAACATTCAGCTGCGGACGAAAACCGAGGTCCAGTGTTCACATTGGCGTGCACGTGAAAGATTCTTTGGTAGTTGGAATTCGATATAAGAATAGGCCGTTGCGCCGCTTCTTGGGTAAAAATTCCCTCGTAGTACACTGCATGGCGTATGCCCGTCTCCATTAGCACAGGTCAGGTGCAAAAGAGTAGGACGTTAAACCCCATTTCATTTCATTTTCACACATGCAACAACCTACTCATGCTCACTTTCCTTACATTTAATTGGATGGTCCACACTGATGTTTGTACATATATATTCATATTTTTCTCATTCTTTATGTATTTGTGTATAATGCTTGATAACGACTTGTGAAATCTTGTTGAAACGTCGCATTGAAATAAACCATGGTAATTGTTATTCCATAAAAGTGTGTTGTTTGATTATGTTCCAATTACTAAATGCCATTCAAATAATAAACCTAACCAACCTCTTAACTTTCGATCCCACACCTACAAGTCAACAAAGAGACCGGGGAAGGGGGAGGTAGACTTTAAATTATTCTGGGTGACGGACGGCTTACAATAATATGTGTGGGTTAGGGTTGTTATTGAGTGAAAATTAAGTTTCCGAAACACAAAATATTGCAAGTTATTTTCTTTCAAAATAAGTGAAGATTTGTTCGATGATCAAGCAATTGCCGACACACTGCCTGCCTGTCTTTATTTATTGACAATTTATAAGTGTATTTTCGTCTTGTGAAAATTGTTAAAGGTATTTAAAGTATTCGTGACGTCATAGTCAAGCTAGATTAATTGGTCTTATGCCCCCTCATAAAGAATAGGGATTCATAGCTTTGTGTTTGCACCATTTCACTGACTCATAGTCTACAGGCCTGTATAGTAAAGCCCCCGTCAGACCGGAGTGGTGACCCTACTGCGCTCTGCGACCGAACGGCGGCCTGGAAATACACAAGGTCGTCGGCAAGCGTGAACACAGCGCGGAAAAATGTCCCAAAATTACAACCTTAAAAAAGTCGCGTTCTTACTGTTTATATAGAATTCTCGCGGCGGGTTCGTCACGATCTCTCCGCGCTTATGGCGTTTCGATTGAGATCTATAAGCGGTCATCGCGAACCCGCGTCTCTCAACCACACGTCTTATCTGGACTACACGTGCGTTTCCACCACGTGATCACGGCGACTATGCAAGCTGGTTTGATTTTTTTTTCGCAATTTCAAGATGACCTTTGAATCGTCCGTTTTCAAAGCAAGTCTTGCATGAAATGCATGGTCGCCATAAGCGAATAATGCAAGCTTGGTAACCGCGCCATGGTCGTATTAAGAACTCCATACACGTTGTGAGAACCTCATAAAATCGCCATATGCTTAAGAGGTAGCCCCATGAGGTCGTGATGCAGTCGCGCAACAGTGGTGGAATCATCGTAACATCGCTATGACAACGCCATAAGGACTCAGAGCGCTGGGTGGGGTAGCGGTCAACGCGTGAGGGTTGTGGTGAAGACGCCATGAAGGCACCGTTGCAAATGTTACAATTTTCGCAGCGTCTTTTCCACGTGTGTACTGCGCGTGTGCTACGTTCATAGAGATGTTACCACGCTTATCGCGCGACCCACAACGTTCTCTCGGTTTTCAATGTCATATGACAGGACCTTGGCGTTTGCTTTGAACATACTCAAAACAAACGCCGTGACTCAGCGATCATTGGCGACCATGGAGACCACAGAACGATATCTCGCGTTTCCACAGCGCTCAGGGTGATCTTGGCACGCTCTGGAAACATTTTTTGTCGCCGTAGCAGCGCAATAAGGACTTTTGCGACCACATCACGTTCTCGCAGCTTTCCAGATTATTTGCGCATGTTCAAAACAAACGTCGTGGCTCGGCGATCATTGGCGACCATGGAGACCACAGCACGATATCTAGTGTTTCCACCGCGCTGTTACCACGCTTATGGCGATCTTGACTCGCTCTGAGACCATTTTTTGTCGCAGTAGAAGCGCAGTAAGAACGCAACTCCGGTCTGACGGGGGTATAAGTTTATTTTATAATTAAAAACAGTACCGATAGGCTACTATAAATGTATTTTGGCGTTTGTAGCTTATTAATCCCATATTAACATTTCTTGGGCTGAGGATTAACTGATTCTATGGCCACTGTTTTGTTAAATTGAGAAAAATGGGTGAGAAGTTTGGCATCTCTGTATTTTTAAATTCTATGAATGTTTACCCAATTTTCACAGCTGTTGAAGCTATCGCTATAAGAAGCTAGCAGGATGTGTGGTGTTCCGTGGTGTTGTGTGATTCAATTTGGTCTAACTGAAACACGATAAATGGAGATAGGTCTTCGTGGCTTACAAAATGTAATGAATTTGTCAGAAACATGGAGATTGTTAAAGGTATTTAACGTATTTGTGACGTCATAGTCAAGGTGTTTATCATAAATCTCATAATATTTTTATAAATATCTCCACTTTTCGCGATGAAAACAACGCTTTAGACTCCGTTTCATGACAATTTACAAAAAGTCTGAAAGAAAACGGAAGTAAAAAGGCAAAATGAGTCAGTGGTAGTAGTAACTAAACGTACAACCTGTGTGGTGAAAAATAATTCCTGTCGAAAACTCTCGGTGTCTGGCTTTCTATAGGAAATAACCTGTGTCCAGAACTCTCGACATCCAGCACCGGAAGGCAATCCATCTCCACGAACTGTGTTCATTTTACATGTACATACAACACATGTTTGAACGAGAATTAACTAGTTCTATCTCAAACGACCCCTTAAAACCAATTAAAAAGGGAGTTTCAACACAAAATTTAGTCGTCTGAAGGTGCCTTACAAGATTGCATTGTCAGACAATATTCTAAGCGCCTACCGATGACGTTTCTGCCCTGTACAGCCAGCCATGCTATTTTCCGTTTCGGCCACTTTGTCACAAGATCTCATGACACAGATCCAGGAATCCTATTGGTTGAAAGTGGACATGGAACTTTGTGAGTGGGCATGGACAGAAAATTTCAACAAAGGCCTATGTGTTTTGGGCAATTTAACCTAGAGGGCGTCCATGTATCACATCATGTTCACAGGACACCTGCTGATTCACAGATTGTGTGAGTGGACATTGAACCAGTTAATCCTCAGCCCACGATTTATTGACTGTAATTAATAGCCTTTGTTTTGTTTCAGAGGATGTTAGTATTGAAGAAATAAGTTCATGTAATGCATAACATCTGATGAAGATAGTGGACTGCACATCATACTACTAGCTTAGTTTGTGACAATATACTGTATTAGATACAACTGATACCTCATATTCCTGAAGCAATGGCCCGAGAAATCTCTCTCTGGCCATTGCTGGATTAGCTTCCGATTCTTGAACTTTTGCGGGAGTGTGTCTATTCTTCCCGTTCAATCAAAGCTATCACTTGAGTACAGCAACATGACAGTCCGTCGTTTAATCCGGGTCTTCCCTCAAACTTTGGACACTGATTTAAGGTATTCAAAACCGTGACAGTATGTTCGTTTCCAAACAGTATTGTTTACATTTTAATCGATTTGATGGCCTCGTTTGTCATGCAATTAGTTTTACTGCAATATTCTGCTATGCACTGGTTAATTGGGCATAATAAAATCGTGAGACATGACGTAACATTATGTAAACATGTTTGTTCCAATTTGGCGCTTTGTTTTAAAGGTAAAGTCTTTGTAACGTTGTCATCCACTGGTTGTTGATGGGACTACTAACCAATCTTAATTTAGAACAAGAAAGTTCGCTCTTTACAGCAGTGAGTAGTGGGATTAGCTCCAATAACACGAAACACTGCGCGGAGTATGCTGATACATGTTCGTCTAGTTATATGCTATTTTTTGATAATGTGTTTAACAAAAAGGGACCATGCAACTTGGTAACCGGTATTCCTTTTTTATCTCGTATTTTCTATTCTGTTTTAAAAATTATTTATCTATTTTATCTATTCTTCAATTAAAGGTTACAACATGACAACAATAAATTAAAGTACATTTACTAAAAACTATGAGTTGCATTATGTGATCGGGAAAGTGGCGACAACATATTAAGTTGTGTATATGAAATAAAGACGTTCTGGGGCATTGTATGGTTGAAATGAGGAGTATGATAGGCATGATGTCACGTTTACTTAGGATAGCCCATAAAGCTTGACGTAAAAAAACATCTATTGCTTATTTCCATTGGGGTCCAGGGTTCTCAAGGTCGCGTCAGGTCATCATTAGGAGACAAATTTAATAACTAAGCCATCACAGCAATGTATCACAAATAATTAAAAATAGTTAAGTCTACATGTTATACATCAACCAATTTTACTAATAGTAGACAATCAAGTATGTAAGCCTATCACAGATTAATTTTGGGTTAAGAATAAATACTTCTTGGATGCAGTTTTAAAGCTGTATTGTGATTCTAAAGACTTAATATCATTCGGTAAGTCGTTCCAGATTCTAATGGCAGTGTAATAAAATGATGTGAACTGATCTCTACCCACGCATATCGGAACAGAAAAATTGAATAAACTAGATCTTGTGTCGTATTGATGAGTATCTCTAACTGATTTGAATTTTGATTTAAGGTATGATGGACAATTATTATGAAAAATCTTATGTACATGGTTAAGTTTTAACTGTTTAACTCGGTTTTTATTTTTAAGTGATTGATTCACACTAGAATACCAGGCTGAGTAGGCATAATCCAAGTGGCACGGAATAAGTGCAGAACAAAGCAAATTTTTTTTTTTTACTAAGGCATTTATTGTAGCGAAACATAAATTTTAATCATGAGTTTGCTTTTTTAACAATATTGTTAACAATGTCCCCACCAAAAAATACACCCAAATATTTTAGGCTATCCGTTGCCCTTACGATATGGTTATTGCAGTTTATTGTGAACTGTTTAATATGTCTTAATTTACGTTAGAACGTAAAATGAAATGAAATGGGGTTTAACGTCCTACGGTTCTGCTCCTATGCTGGGCTAATAAAGACGGGCATACGTCATACAGGGTGCTATGGGAGAAATTATGTCCGGTCAGCGGCGCCACGGCCTACTCCTATATCAAATTCCAAATTGCAAGCGATCTTTTACGTGTACGCCATTCGAACGACTAGACAGCTGTCCCTGCCAGGCCCTCCGTTCTGCATCACTGACAAGGGGAAACCACGACGGAAATTCGAGATGAACTTTCTCGGCCAATACAGGCTAGAGAGTCAGCGCCTTGCCCACTTAGCCACGTGGTTCCCCCACTTTATTTAGAAAGTGGACATGTTGTATACGGTACCGTACAAAGTAATTGACATGTAACAATTATCATTTTATGGTCTAAAAGAATTCAGAGACACTCAATTCATTTCGCTATGAAATAGGTATACTTGCCTGCAGTACAGCTTGGAAACATCGAAGCCAGCACGACGGCAACGGAAATCAGCCACACAGTACACATCTTGATGAATCTTCAATCTGGAGTCGAAAGCAAGTAGGGAGTATTGTGGTTGCCGTTAATTTTAAAATAAAGTAGATGGCGACAGCTTTTATGTGAGAAAATAGGTTTATTTTAGCTGCAGTAAATAGCGTTATGTGAATAAACACGTTATTGAATATTCGAATAGGTCAAATGAAGCAAAAATAACTTATTAATGATACTTTATAGTTAGTCATGGAATGAAGTCTGAATGCCTCACCTCGACCATAACACGATGTGACATCAATTGAAGTCATCTATCACAAATAGGTGAAATATTATTGACTATTGACCAAAATTGACTAAACGACACTATCTTGGTGAAAGAAACAATCATCTATAACATGATGAACATTACAATTGAGTGGTCCCGTCGTTCACAGCGCCCACCTTGTGTAAAACACTATTATGATTTGGTAGCTTTCCTTATTGTTTATACACTCTTCACACATATATAACAACTTCATTACGACCTAACTACGAATCAACCCACTCGGCCATCCTCGACAGATTCCGGAAACTACATCTAATCTCGGTTGTATGACGAATTCCGCCATATTGGAACTACGCTAAAGGTCCCGGATGAAACATGGCTGCGTCCATGGTGTCTTGTAATAGCGTCCACTCGGCAAATCTCGACAGATTCCGTAAACTACATCTAGTCTCGGCTGTATGACAGTAAGTGATATGTACCTACGCCCATACATTTGCGATGCGGCTACCGGTTTACTTTAACAGGTAAACTTGACGCTATTACACAAATTGGGAACCTATTCGGCTAGCGACCTATTCGACCGATCGAGCTGCAACCTGTTCGTTGGAAACCTATTTAGAATAAAGACAATAGTCTCCTTAACTCATCTATTTATCAACCAATAAAATCCAACGTTATGTCTATCAAATGAAAGTAGAATATTTTATTTTTTTATCCATTCCTTTAGCTCGGAATAGAAGTGTAATTTCGTCATTATCTTACAGCTGGATCGGTCGAATAGGTTCGCTAGCCAAATAGGTCGCCAATTTGTGTTCGGTATGGCCGTAGCCATGTTTCATCCGGGACCTTTAAAGTAGTCCCAAGATGGCGGAATTCGTCATACAGCCGAGGTTAGATGTAGGTTCCGTAGGTTACGGAATCTGCCGAGGTTTGCCGAGTGTAACAGCGTCAAGTTTTCCTGTTTAAGTAAACCGGTGGCCGCATCGCAAATATATGGGCGTAGGTACATATCACTTACTGTCATACAGCCGAGACTAGATGTAGGTTCCGGAACCGGAATCTGTCGAGGATTGCCGAGTGCAAATCAACCTATACGGGGATCACGTGACTAAATGGGTAAGGCGCTGACTCGCTACCCTGGAGGTCGGGTGTTCGATGCCTGCATTGGCAAGTTCATCTCGATTTTCCGGCGTGATTTTCCCTTGTCAGTGATGCAGAACGGAGGACCTGACAATTACAACTGTCTAGTCGTTCGGATGGGACGAAAAACCGACTTCCCGTGTACATATTGGCGTGTACGCAAAAGATCCCTTGGCAGTTGGAATTCGATATAAAAGTAGGCCGTAGTCCGTCTTTCATTAGCACATGTTAGGTGCAGAAGAGTAGGACGTTAAACCCCATTTCATTTCATTTCACATTTTTGCCTATACACTCTTCACACACTTTCACTACGAATAAGCCAGATCGTTGTGGAAGAGGGGGGGGGGCATGGTAGAAACGAGGGGAGTGTGGTAGAACACAACCAAACGACACGGGTATGATACACAATACCCGCGCACGTAACCAAGTTTGATACGCAGGAACAGACGGGTGAAACTCCGTACACTCTATCTATATTCCATAAATCCACCCAGAGTGGTGACGCGGTGGTCACAGAGTAGCAAACAAATAGTATACGCGTGGTGAATACGTAGAAAAGTATAGAAAGTAGTTGCCTCCAAACGTAAAGCCGTTTTCCACATTTTTTTCGGGGTTTTTTGTTTGTTTTTTTTTTTTTGTGAAAGGGGCCTTACTTCGCAGAATTAGCTTGAGTCGTTTTCACCTAGTGTTCATGGAAAACCGAATACTGTACATGCTAGAATTGCTCTTTTCATTTTAAACTAATTTTCTTATCACTTCTACAGTTCTACTCGTTTGTTTAGTTTAATTATTTCCATATCACTGAATTAATTTGTATCATTCTAAATTCATTTATTTTTATCGCTTTCAATATGTTGCGACGTGTCCATACCATTAAATTTCAAATTAAATTGTATAATTCTAAGTTCATTTTTCTGTCAGTTTCACAATGGTCCGATAAAATTTCCCTCATAGGCATAGCAAATTAGGAAAAAGGCCTTTCTTACATATTCGCTGTTATTAATATTTGTTTACTTTTTCATATGTTTACAAATAATTAGACATACACGTGTTTCGAATATGGCAAAAATGGATGATAATGCTGGGTTTTAAATGGAATCTATTCACTGTTATGTTTACTTTTTCATATTAGCTATAAGTTCTGTTTCATGCAACTAATTACTGTTTAAACACAACAGGGGCCCACTTCCACTCGTAGTAAAGTCTACCTTTATTTTCTAATCTATAGTCTGTATCAAAGTTGTACACAAACGCTAACGCCCTCTGGTGTAATAATGTTGATAATTCATGATATTTTTCTGGACATTTTCCATTTCAAGATTTTTAACTTCAAGACTTTTTGAAACGTAGAAAATATTTTCATAAGAGTTCAAATTCCAGATTTTTTTCTGGACATTTTCCATTTCAAGATTTTAACTTCAAGACTTTTTGAAACGTAGAAAATATTTTCATAAGAGTTCAAATTCCAGATTTTTTTTAGATACTTTCAGAAACCAATGAATTGATTTCTTTGTCGTGTAAAATTAAGAAATTATTTTTTAATTTTGATATTAAATGATACATAAAAGTTACCGATAAAACGCCGAAAATGAAACATAATGTCAATTTTTTGTTTAAAATGTTGATTTTGTGCTTGAAATGTTGATATAAGAATGTAGAAACAAGAATCATTAGTTTAGAATGCTGCGTTCGTGTCTAAAATGTTCCAACTGAAATGTAGAAACAAGAATCATGAATATTGTCCCATTTGGTCTTCCATAGTAACACTCTAACCATGGCGTGGCTAAACTCATGAAACCACAACATGGTGAAATGGTCTCTAAAGAACCCAATGCGTGTCTGACTACGCTAGAATCTACATAGCGTCTGTTTATTCTAACCTCCACTCCCTAATTTATAGGTGACTATTATTTTATCTGCGTGTATTCTTTTGTCCGTGTAATTTACGTAAACAACAGATAACTAAATTCCAAATATAGAATGGTCATGCTCTTCAAACCTGTATATCGACAGGGGTTGTTACGAAATTTGTCCAAACAAATATGATATATGTTGTATAACAACAAAAAAATGTAAACGACCAACATGGTCATCAATCTATAGCGCTTAGTAAAAGATGGGTTCCCAGGAAAGTATATATCGGGTGGTTATTGCCAATCCCCGGACGCAAACATGACCTCTTTTAATCGATTTTTATAGCAGTGTATACTTGACAATTTCAATGTTTTGAGAAGGATTTGAAGCAGTTTTAATATGTTTTAGTCCTAATATATCATCAAACCACAAAGTCAGAGGGGCCAAAACCAAAAGTACGACAAAGATGGTTAATTGTGCTGCACAGCGTGCGTAAGAGCCAGTGTTGGACACACGCGCTACTGACAATTAACCACCTTTGTCGTACTTTTTGTTTTGCCCCATTTGCCTTTGTACTGTTGATTAAACATCCATAAGTGTACAAATGTGTTGTTATTGGTGTGTTCCCATTTGGATATTGTTCATAATAAGAAGCAAAATAAATAAGATATGTTTACAGGGTCATTTTGTTATACGAAAAACTAAGTGATGCGTTTTCTATGGAGCTCAGTATATAACATTATTGTTAAAGCCCTCATATTTCTCCATTCTTTGTTCTTCAATCCTACTACACAATATGAGTCAGATGGGACAACAGTATTGATTGAATTGAAACATGTTACAGATGTTTATACACACGGCTGGCTGTAAGTTAGCTGGAGCAATGGAAATAGATAGGAATACAGAGTTTGAAGAAACATATGTAAATATCATTAATGATGACACTTAGATTGACGACAACAGCAGTGGAGTTGTCAATGAACAAGCGGTTGGCATGCAAGATACGCCCACATTTTGCAAGAAATGGATAGAGTATAGACTAAAACAACGTGATATTTTTTAACAATCATGATCTAAAACACGCGGATATCGAATGGAACTAGGATCTTCGGAATATAAACATATTTTAAAGGGAATATCCCGATAAGAGCAGAGTCTCAAAAATTAAAGTCCGAGTATTTATGAAATTTATGGTTTTATCCAGACGCTGTCGGGTTTAAGTTATTTGCAAGCGTATCACATATTTCGAGTTACTTGTTCAGCCCTTAGGTAGTGGGTTTTAAAGACCCAATAACACTCTTGTAGTAACTGAAAAATATGTCCCAATCTTCATTCTGGTCAACAAATCGTATTATTTTAGAATATTCCAATTAAATGATGATATAAATTTCATCTTAACACACCTAATATAAAAAATTGGAAAAATTCAACCAATTGATTTGAAAAGTCTAACGTAAACCTTTTCAAATGTGACTTGGATTTTAAAATATTTTCGAACCTTCTGGGCAAATAAAGTAGGTTGTAATGGATAATTTACACAACAGGTAGGACATTTAAACATCTAGTACTTAGAATAAGGGTATTATTTATTTTCTGGAGCTACCAAGCCAGCAAGAATGTTATTGTCTCTTTAAGGGATTTTAACACAAAATTAAGCAGTTTTATTCCCCAAACATTATCAGGATTGGCCCTTTAAGTTTCATCAAAATCGTACTCAAAACAATGTGACCCCTAGCGGACCAACAACGTTCGTATTACGTACTTTTACACCATTTGCATACAACACTATAGTCAATATGACGATTTCAGCAAATTTGAGAGAACGATTTCTCGTAACCAGTGTGTTTTAGTTGTGGGAGAATAACTATTTTCTTTTTAAACATTTTTAAAACAAAAAGTAGTCATAGAGGCGATATGTGCCGAATTTTAAGAATAAAATAGGTTGCCAGGCAACGAAACATACCCCCACACAGCAGCCAAATCGTCCGGGCAGTCAACAAGAGTTGTCGCACATTAAGGAATTATCAGAAAATCATTAGAATTTGTTTGGTTTTTATAATCAAACATTTTTTTTATAAATCAGATAATAATTGTGACCTCCAGGGGCACAACAAGCTAAAAAGGGCGATTTTTTTGGACAATCAGGGGCCATAATTCAGAAAGTTACGATCCGATGGGCGCAAATATCGGAAGGAACCAAGATCTTTGGGTTATAAACATACATGTCAAGTTTCATCAAAATTGGTTCAAAAATTGTGACCTCTATAAGGTCCACAACCTTGATATAACATATTTTCACACTGTTCGCGTACAAACGGCGGCCATTTTGTCCGTCAATTTTGGTCCGATTTTCACGAAATTCGAACTCAACCTTCATAACCATAGAACGGTGATATAATCAAACGTTTTTTTAAATCGGATAACAATTTTGACCACCAGAGGTATCACAAGCTAAAAAGGGTGATTTTTCGGACAATCAGGGGCCATAATTCAGGAAGTTATGATCCGATTGGCGCAAATATCGAAAGGAACCAAGATCTTTGGGTTACAAACATGCATTTCAAGTTTCGTCCAAATCGGTTCAAAATTGTGACCTCTACACTGTTCACAACCTTGATATAACATATTTTCACACTATTCGCGTACAAATGGCGGCCATTTTGTCCGTCAATTTTTTTTCCGATTTTCACGAAATTCGAATTCAACCTTCATAACCATAGCACGGTGATATAATCAAACGTTTTTTTAAATCGGATAACAATTTTGACCTCCAGAGGTATCACAAGCTAAAAAGGGTGATTTTTCGGACAATCAGGGGGCATAATTCAGGAAGTTATGGTCCGATTGGCGCAAATATCGAAAGGAACCAAGATCTTTGGGTTATAAACATGCATTTCAAGTTTCGTCCAAATCGGTTCAAAATTGTGACCTCTACACTGTTCACAACCTTGATATAACATATTTTCACACTATTCGCGTACAAATTGCGGCCATTTTTGTCCGTCAATTTTGGTCCGATTTTCACGAAATTCGAACTCAACCTTCATAACCATGGAACGGTGATATAATCAAACGGTTTTTTAAATCGGATAACAATTTTGACCTCCAGAGGGACCACAAGCTAAAAAGGGCGATTTTTCGGACAATCAGGGGCCATAATTCAGGAAGTTACGATCCAATTGGCGCAAATATCGAAAGGAACCAGAATCTTTGGTTTATGAACATGCATTTCAAGTTTCATCCAAATCGGTTCAAAATTGTGACCTCTACACTGTTCACAAGCTAAAAAACGTGATTTTTCGTACAATCAGGTGCCATAACCCATGACGTTACGGTCCGATACATGCCAATATCGAAAGGAACCGAGATCTTAGGGTGATAAACTTATATTTGAAGTTTCATTGAAATCGGATAAAAATTGTGACCTGTAGACTGTTCACAAACAATTGTGGACGGACGGACGGACGGACGAACAGGGGCGACGACAATATACGTCCACATGAAAATGTGGGCGTATAAAAAAACACCCAAAAATGTAGTTTTCACTTGGACGACTAAGGTTTGCCAAAATTTGACAATAGAAAGGCATTTTCCTCATGTGAATTTTACTGTATCTTTTATAATTATGGTTTTCGATGTCTCCGAATTTAAAGATAATTTCCAAAATCCATCTTCGTACAATGTAGATATTCAAAATGGCAGTCAGAGTGGGATCCAAAGTAAATCGTCGTTTATTCCTGTTGGATATGACTTGTGAAGTGAATTAAGAGAATCCATGATGGTAGAAATTCCAAATTGGGGCCAAATTTATATCCAAAATGGCGGAATTTTAATATTTTAATAAGATAGTATTTTCTTCATATAACCAGTGAAAATATCGTAAGATGTTACCTTTAGGATGTTTCTGAATGTAAAGATAAATTTCGAAAATCCAACATGGCAGCAATTCAAGACGAAAATGGATTTAAAGTTAACCGTCAATTTTTCCTGATATATGACTTTTAGCATTACATTTATCCGGTTGCCGATGTCGCTGGGTTCAATTCTGATCTTAAAAATCAATTTCGAGAATCCGTAACGGCAAAAATTAAAAATGAAATCAAAAAAAGCGGAATTGCATTTAATCGCCATTTGTTTCCGTTGGATGTTATTTGAAAATCGACGATTTTAATCGAAAACACTAAGTATACCTCGAGAATTTTGTTGAGTATTTATTCTACTTCCAGTAATGAAAGTTTATTTAGTCAAAATGTGTATGGCAGATCCGAAACAGTGTAGAAACAATGCAAAACAGTATACTAATCTTTGGACATGGTGGGTGGCCATTTAGTAGAGATTTATTCTGGAGGAATGAAGTAGATGGATCTCCGTGTGCCGAATGGCACGAAATTTCTTTTGGAAAAACTCACCGTACATGGTCATGCTTTCTAGAGAATATCCTGGTCTATCCTGAGCATATTTCTTAACAATGCATCAAAAACGACGTAGATTCATTATTAAGCAAGAATAGTTCTGGACAATCACAACACCCCCCCCCCCCCTGTCCGAATTTACAATACCCCCTTTACAATCCCTAAAATGAGAGGGGGAAAGATAGGATGTTAAAACATTTTTTTTTCAAATTCCTGCTATACTTGATGACTTTTATTATCAGTATCAATACGCCATATAAAATGATAATTCGTATATTACGTTATTGTTATATATAAAAAAGGGTTACCGTTTTATCCAGTGAACAATTAATTGGTAGTACTTGTAGAAAGATATGGTGTAAAAACGTATTATCCAGTGAACACTTTATTGCTAGTTCTTGTAGAAAGATATGATGTTAAAAAGTGTTGCAAATTTCATTGGTATATTATTTACTTGTATACAAATTTTATCCAATCAACAATTTATTGTTAATTCGCGTAGAAAGATAACAACTGGTATATTAGTCGAGTATTATGCATCTGCAAGAAATTCCGATAAACAATTTGATATAATGTTTAAGGGAGAGTCCCATATGTGGTATACCATATTGCAAAATTGCAGGGAAAGCAAAAAACTGCCCAAACTTGTCAAAAAATACAAAACAACACTGAAGAAGAGTGAGATCAAGTTAATCATGGCATACACGTATGAAGGGAATCCTAAATTTTATAAAGAATTAAATGAAGATTTTCGAAAGAATGAACTAACGGAAGGGCGTTTTCCAAATGCCAAAAGAATTTTACGTAATGCTTTGATTGAATTGGCGAAATTTCAGAAAAAAGACGGTGAGAAGTTACCTGTTGTTCTTTACAGATGGAAACCCGTTTCCTTGCGAAGAAATACCGGGAGCAAAAAGATAAGTCGATGCACTTAAATATGTTTACTTCAACCAGTGTGGAAAATTTGAAAGATATGCGCAGTAAACAGAACGACATGTTAACGAAATTCAGAAAACCAGAAACTGGGGCGTTCATAGAAGATTTTTCTTTTTACGAGGATGAAATTGAAGTATTGTTGCCACCACTACACGGGAAAATTAAAGTCATTAAAGCATCCAAAGATGGATCTGAATTAAAAGGACCAGTTTTATAATTCTGTTTTGAATAATATTGTAGGTTTTTATTTCTTTTACGCCCACATTTTCAAGTGGACGTATTATGCCGTCGCCTCTGTTTGTTAGTTCGTTCACAATTAGTTTGTAGACACTATCTCGGTTCCTTTCTTAGGTTGTGGTCCCTCTGGATGTCACAATTATTATCCGATTTCAAATACTATTTGAATTTGGTGAAAATCGGACCAAAACCGCCGGACAAAATGGCCGTCACTTGTTCGCGAATAATGTAAAAAATATGGTATATCAAGGTTGTTGACCCCGCAGAGGTCACACTTTTAATCTAATTTTGATGAAACTTGAAATGCATGTTTATAACCCAAAGATCGTGGTTCCTGTCGATATTTGCGCATATCTGATCGTAACTTCCTGAAAAATAGACTTTGTTTAGCTTGTTCTCTATTCATTTCTTGCAAAATCTGAACGTACCCTGCCTGACAGTCGCTGATTTTTAATTTTATTAATCAAATTAACATACTAGATATTGCTATAATACAAACCGACCTTGTTTTATTCTTAATGAATACAAAAATAGAATTAACACTGTACAATACTTAGTTGTAGATTTATTTCAATGTATAAGAGTACTTGATTGACCGAAATGTATTTCCGTTACTAAAGTAGGTTTATTAAGTGGTTCAGTGAGCGAGACATCGGCTAGCTACCGTGTTAGCCGCCAACGTTCGGTGTGGTTCCCTCCTTGGTCAATGATGAAAGGTGAGGTTGTGGGGCAAGGGCAACGTCGGGTGTACACACTGACATCAAAATAAAACAACCCTTGACCGTTCGAAATCAATTTCCCTCATGGGACACTGTATTATTGGAGAAAAAATATCTTTGGTACAAGTTATATAGCTCCACCCACAATATATCAATCTGTATACCCATTTAAATGGATACAATTAAAAAATTGTCGTTTTTCCTTTATCTATTTTCAGAATTTATGACGATATATCAAGAATACTGATAACAAACAAAGATCATGTTTAGTATTGAAACTTCGTCCAATTATTTTATGGATTCCGTGCAGTTTAGTTTATTCCTTGATTCCTTGCTTATTATTTCATGTGAAATATCTGATTAAAATATAGAACCTATTTCCTTTCGTTTGTGTAGTTCAAAATTTTGTTCTACTTGTTTTCACTTAATGCTGTGGACATAAGCGGGGGGGGGGGCAATCTTCTTTGGCACCCGAATTTTCAGGATGAATCAATCATTAACTAAAACAAGTTTTTCATAAACTTGTAATGGTTGTTTAGTTTTAATCAATTAAACAAGTAAACAACAATGTAAATGTTAAGGAAAAAGTAACTTAATGTTTCCCATATTCGTTGATGTGTGTGGAGGCCTTTGAGAATATAAATCAACGAAATGAACTATAAGTATAATAATCATATTGTAAATGGAACGGCATGTATTTATTATTACTTGTATGTTATATAGTTTGAATTATTGGCAGTTCTTTCGTCTTAATTCTCAACCTCGTGGAAGATGTTTAAGTGTGGAAAATAATGCCCATGATTATATAATATTTGAGTTGGCAACCTATTGAGCAAAAGACATAGAAATAATTATGTTTTGACTTTCTTAAAAAATAAGAAATTCACGCTCTAAAAGCAATTAAAATATATATTTTTATAGGTTAAATTAAAATAACAATCAAAGAGAGAGAGAGAGAGAGAGAGAGAGAGAGAGAGAGAAATGGGGTTTAACGCCAACGCAACACAAACTAGGTCATTTCGGGACTAACTTATGGTTTTAATTTTTATTTCATTAATTCGCATGCGCGTAGGGGTCTTTAGCAGTGGGAGGAAACCGGAGTGCCCGGAGGAAACCCACGAGGTTGAGAAGGCGCCCCTATCGCCATGCCACATACGCTCACACCAGGGCTCGAAACCACAGCCGCAAGTCCGAGGTAACTGGTTGAAAGGGTGCAAGGACAAGAATAGATAAATCATAATATAACGATGAATGTGTGCTAAAGATAAAATCATATTTGAAGACCACAGGGGAAAAACTGGTGATGTCAACATTTATGATTTTGTTTGATTACTTCTCCTGATTTTACCCCTTGGTCCCTCCTTTATTCTCCATAAATATTATATGGAACAACTGTACATGCCACTCTCTGCAGTTTTTTTTTGAAAGGCATAAAAGGGAAAAACTGGTGATGTCCAAACCATGGTCAGTAAAATCAAAATACACCATAGGAATGATATGGGTGTGTGCACCAGCATAATTAATGTTCTCACTAAATGCATCATTCTTCATAGAAACTTGCAATATTTAAAAAAAAAAAAACTTTTTCAAACTGAAGAAATGAGTGTTTAAACTGAAAATTTCCATTTACTCAGAAGTCAGAAATCGTGATTATCACCAGTTTTTCCCTTGGAGTCTTCGTTTATCAACTCGAGTGAGATGACAAATTCAAGATAATATTATTTGAATTACTTAGTGTCTATTATCAGCGTATAACTCAGTCATTTGTAGAAAAATTGGTTTTACCCAGAATCTATCTCATCATGGAAGAATTTACATCAATTACATATACAACTTTCCTCGGCAACAGTTTCGGTTCACGCCATTATGATATTTATAGAGAACGGGATTTTTCTCGGAATATTTATATACAAGGAAGTATTTCCTTCAATTACACATATAGCTTACTTCAGCAACAATTACGCGGTTCACTGTATTAAAAAGTCGTCGTTGGATTCAACAAATTTGGCATCATGGCTAAGCAAATTGAGGGTAGCCCTCGCATGAGATTCGAGGGTGAAGTAGATCTGGTTCCGTACAATACTAGATCAGGAATAGCAACTTTCTCCAAACCAACAACCGAATCCGACAACGCCTTAGAAGATGCGTTGCATGGCGAAACAGCTGTTAATCCCTCTTTTCGGGAGGCTTGGAATGCAGCCGGGCAAAGCAGCAGACTGTCCAATCTTGTGCAAAAATACAAAGCAATTCTGAAGAGCAGTGAGATCAAGTTAATCATGGCATACACCCATGGTGGGATAACTGGATTTTTTAGCGAATTAAATGGAGATTTTAGACAGAATGCTCTAACGGGAGGACGTTTTCCAAATGCCAAAAGAATTTTACGTAATGCTTTGATTGAACTGGGAAAATTTCAGAAAAAAGAGGGAAAGAAGTTACCTGATGTTCTTTACAGATGGGAACCTAGTTTCCTTGCGAAGAAATACAACGACAAAAAAGACAGGGAGTTGCACCTAAACATGTTTACTTCAACCAGTTTGGGGAAAAGCTGTAATTTTAATCCACAAAACAACATGTTAGTCGAATTCGTTGCACCAGAAACTGGGGCGTTCATAAGAGATTTTTCATTTATCCCTGACGAAGATGAAGTACTGCTGCCACCCCTACATGGGAAAATCAAAGTCATTAAAGCAACATCAGATGAATCTATATTTAAGGGACCATTTTTGTAATTCTGTTTTGTATAACATAGTAAGTATTATTTTTTTTTTTAAATTGTATTAATCAAAGAACCATATTAGATCTTGTTATAATACAAATACATCTAGTTTTAGTCCTTAACTTCGAAACGAATACAAATAGAACACTGTACAATAGTAAGTTGTAGATTCAATGTATAAGACTACTTGATTGAGGGAAATGTATTTCCGTTACTAAAGTAGATTTATTAAACAAAATTTTGGCCGCATTGGTTCAGTGAGTGACACATTGGATCGCTCCCCGGGAAGCTCCAAGCTCCTGATGCTTGCGAGGACAGTTTATCGATATTGTTATGTATGATTCCCCTTAGTCAGCGTTTCAAGACTGGAGGAGGTGGGGGGTAGGGGTGTATCAAGGAAAACGTCAGGTGTACACGTTGACGTGCACGTTAAATAACCTTTTACCGTTCGAAATCAACTTTCCTCGTTGACCAATTATTTACTTTCAAAACCATAGAGCATTAAACCCCAAATTGTTAAGAAAGATCTTTAGTACAAGTTATAGTTAGGCTTCCATCCTGTCGCTCCACCCACAATTTATCAATCTTTATATCCCTTTAAAGCGAGGATTTCATATTTTCAAAGAAAGTCAAAATATATTTTTTTCTATGTATTTTGCTTAAAGGGACAATAACACTCTTGCTGGCTTGGCCCCAGAAAATAAATAATAGCCTTATTCTAAGTACTATATGTTTAAGTGTCCTACCTGTTGTGTAAATTATCCATTACATCATATTTTACTTGTCCAGAGGGTTCGAAAATATTTTAAAATGCAAGTCACATTTGAAAAGGTTTACGTTAACCTTTTCAAATCATGTAGTTGAATTTTTCCAATTTCTTAAATTAGATTTGTTAAGATGAAATTTGTATCATCAATTAATTGGAACATTGTAAAATAATATAATTTGTTGACCAGAATAAAGATTGGGACATATTATTCAATTACAACAAGAGTGGTATTGGAGCTTTAATATTATATAATCATGGGCATTATTTTCCACACTTACAAATCCTTCACATCGGAAATAATAACACAAATACCTCCCTTCTTTTTTCATTTCCCCCATGCAATAGCTATCTTCAAACGTTTGAATTTAAATTTGAAAATGATATTTTTTCCAATTTCTCAACTGGCAATAGTGAATTATAGGATTAATAGGATTTTTCTTTAACAAGCCAGAACTGTTTATATATACCATCTGTTTTAAGGCTTTATTTTAATATATTTTAAAAATCTAACTTAAAAATATGAAATTGCAGCTTTAAATTTGTTGTTCTCTTTGTCTTACATTATTTCATCTTTCTCTATTTTCAGAATTTATCATTCTGTGATGCAATTCAACTATATCAAGTATAAAGTCTGATAACAAAGATCATGTGTAATATTGAAACTTCATCCAATTATTTTATGGATTCCTTGCTGTTTAGTTTATTTCTTGCATGTTATTTCATAAGAGTAATATGATTAAAATATAGAACCCATTTCGTTTCGTCCCGATGATTTTTTGGAGAATAAAACTGCTTAATTGTTTGTTAAAATCCCTTAAATTACTCTACCTTACGGTCGAGCGACAAACTCGGTATATATGATACGGTTTCAAACACCTTATACCCGTCAGTCCTAATCTGGAAATGGAGGCCGGTGTTCCATGTTGTATTATGCAGTGTCTAGATAAAATCAGACTTTTATTTAAAGTTACATTATGGGAGATAAGATAAAGAGATGGCAGTTCTCACTATAATAGTTAAAAACTAGATAGTGTAAAGATAATTTGCTCAAAACTTCAGTCAAATTGATCCATTATTAGCCGAAAATAAAGCGTTTGAAATATTCACATTAATATAAACATCATAGTCTCGATTGTCCACTTGATTGATTTAATTATCAACGGCCATTAAGCGGCATACAAGAATTTAATCGAACATCGAAGGCTAGCCTTGACATAAAAAGTTTATTATTGTTTGGATATGTTAATTAATGTCTAATTCATTATTTAGAAAACATCTCAGGCCTAAAGAAAGACCTGTAATAAGCAGATTTTGCTTTTGCATAATGCTATTTTAATAAAAATATAGGTGAAATTTAACTTTCGTTATTTATTACATGAGATGGGTCATTCAGTGTATAGAGGTCTTAAGGATCGGGAATCGATTATCAGGCCACTCGGCGAAACAACTGACCCGAAATCTTAAAAGGGTTACGTGTCCGGATAAGCTGTTTTGACGTTCCCGTCCAAACGACTCAATATTTTGGGCTGAAAGACAGGGTTAATACAGCATTCGTCTATATTTTGACATTTTAATTGCATACGTAATCGGACTTTTTTAGAATCTGTTCAAATCGGGATAGTCCCTTTAATGCTGTGGACATAAATATAGGGTGCCAATCTTCTTTGTCACCAGAATTTTAAGAATGCATCAATCATTAACCAAACGAATTTTCCACAAAGCTGTGATGGTTGTTTATTTTTAATCAATTACACAATTGAAGCGTCCAGGGTAAGAACGATCTAAGTCACATTTTTACTTTTCGAATAAAACGCAAAACAGACTATTGGACGAAAAAGTTTGACGGGAACAGAACAAAGATTGGGTTTAATTACAACTTGAAAATAATGTTTAACACGAGCCATAACCAATACAAGGTTAAATAAATGGTAAGATGGACTTGTATTTGTCCTGGAGGCCATTTAAGGAGGGTCTTGGTTCCGAATGACTCAGATCGTTTTTATCTGAAATTGATTGTTCCACAAAAAGCTTATACAATTTGCTACCAGTTAACTGGGGTTCGTGGAAAAGTGACTCATGAGAATGTCGGGTTTGTAAGTTCTGAAGGCTTGGGGAATTTGAGAATTGCCGGATGTTATTTTCGTGTTTAAAATAAAAAAAATAATTGACACCTTCTGCCCTTTCTTTTACAACTGATAATCGGTCGTAGAAGACAACTCTTAAAACCCCTACGTAACTAACGTACGAAAATTAAATGGCAGCTGGCCCTTTTTTTCGCACGTATAATGAATGGCCCCTTTGCTCAGTAATCCCACCCAGAATTTGGCTATTTTTTTAAAAATTGCGTTAAGTTTTTTAATTTGTGTTTAGAACTGAAATAAGTTAACTAATAGTCAACCCCCACGCTAAAAACATTTACAAAATTGATTGTTGATTGTTTATATCTGAAATAGACACGACCGAAGCACAAAATAGTGCCAATATGTCGACGTCAAATCTAGAGTTGTAGATGTTATTTTCGTGAAAAATCATTGAAAGAAGCGATATGACGTTATGGCTGTACAGATAGTCCTAAAGGCTGGTGTTTACAATGTAAAATTGTGTCTTGTAATCTTGATAACTGTTGACATTTTGTTTGTTGATGTGACCTCATGCCCTGTGACGTTTAGATAACGTCATGGATATCATGGCTATTCTATGTGCCAGAGTCACTTCTCTGCAGGTAGGATGAGACCGTCGTTCAGATTGCTCTTAAAATTGTTTAGGATTTTTTAAACAATGGACAAAATATTGACAGAGTTGTAGGACAGCCTCAAGAAACCAATTTGGTTGCTATTTTGATCACTGTTTCAATGGCATTTAATGTATGTCATGTACGGGACATGACTGTAAGGACTACAGTGATCAGTTATTAGACCACTAGGCGTATCTTAGTCTTCTCTAGTTGTTATTAAGCAATGATACAGAGAGTCAGCCTGTATTGTTTAAAACACCGTACAACTTAACATGAGACAGTACCGGATCTAAGGGGGGGGGGGTTCTCCCCACATTTAGGGACCCCCACAATTCTGGGTTACCTATGAAATAATTTTACTGAAATAAAGTAAATGATAACATCATAAGAGAAAAAAGTCTGTTTAAAATACTCAAATTGTCAACGAATTCTAAACGTCAATGAAATCGCTGCCTCAATTGTCCCAGATGCACTGAAATTAATCCTTATTTTAAAGAAAAATCCTGGAGGAAAACACCCCAGGCACTCAAGGGGCGGAGTGCATACTAGTACGATCTGCAGTCAGTACAACAATGGGGCCCCCCGCACAGTTGGTATGTCCCTGGTCCCCCACAAGGTTAATCTGCAGGCGCGCGGATCCAGAGGGGGGGGGGGGGGTCCAGGGGGTCCGGACCCCCCCCCCCCCCCCCGCTCAGGCTTGAAATTTTTTTTATGCGATTTTATTGGCGATTTAGACCTGTAACTTTGGAATTTACCTTCTGGAAATACGTCAGAATGAACCAAATTGAATCTAATTTACCAAATTAATCGGTTGAGCGCAATTAATTAAGCAATTATCAAACCTAGACCCCCCCCCTGCAAAAAATCCTGGATCCGCGCCTGATCTGGCACTGACATGAGATCATGATTTGTTGTATATGCCCATATATTGTCGTTACCTAGACTCAGACCAATCTGTTCTTGTGGGTTTTCTGTTTCAGTAAAACAGAATCTGATCAAATTAGTTATCACTTCTGTGGAGGTGGACGTTAAAACACCAGGTAGTAGTAGTTAGATAAAGCCTACCAGATACTCTGAATGCACAGCCCTCTCTGCAACTCCTCAATAAAGACAATGGATTTTTTCAAATTAGCAGCGGAACTATAGGCAAAGAGAGCAGAGGGACAACAGTGTTCCTGTAAACCATTACAGGCGATAGATACGACTTTTTGGTTTAAACCTATTTTATTTATATGTACATCGAATTGTATTATTTCCTAAACAATTAGAACGTACATGTATGCTAGGGAGGATGGAACACAGGCTCTTCTTTAAAACTTTTTTCAAAATTAAATAGTGGCGTTCAGCAGGGCGTAGCCCTGAAATAAATATTGCGGGGTGGGGGGTGCCGCAAATGAAATTATGTAAGATGTTGACAATCTGTTAGGCCGGAGGCACGAGGCTGCGCAGCAGCCGATGTAGCGCAATAGGGAGGGCCACCCTATAAAGGGTAGAGGTGGTGTACCCCCATAAATTTTGTTTAAAGTTTCAGTCTTCTGTAAACACTGTTTTGGCATATTTCATGGGGTTAAAACTAAATCATCACACCAATTCAATGTTTATCACGTTTACAGACAACAGCACCGGTCGCCCCCGAGAGGCAAAGAAGCGTGGCTAATTACCTTGTATGGACCCCCATCCCCAACCCCAACTAAGAAAATTCTGGAATATTTGACGGCTGCAAACACCTTTTCCTGCTATTTCAGACCGTGAACAAAGCAACTTCAAAGTCAGTGGTCTACTATAGCCTAATGAAGGTGTCTGACTCGAATTCCAATCAATCGTTTACATCCACGAAGACGGGGCCGTTTGCAGAAAATTTTAAAAATGTAACAGCCACAAACGCGTTTTCCTGCAATTCCAGCTCGCGAATACAGCAACTTCAATTTGGTCCAATATAGCCTACCTGGCTGCCCAGAATTCCAAACAACCAATCAATCGTCGCAGGCTATGGGAGCCTCACCCTCCCTGAGAAAAATTTGAAAATTTAACCACCGCAAATGCGTTTTCTGCTATTCTAGCCCGTGTAAGCAACTTCAAAAGTATCCAATGGTTTTGTAACCGAAATCCCACTCTGAATTCCAACCACCCAATCACACTGTTACAGTTGCATTCACGAGTAATATTCGATGCACGAAAAAAACTATAGTACCGCATGGAATTCATGTTTTGTCCAAAAAGCACCTGCTGAGATTTGGCGATCCGTTTATGGTGAGGCTGGGAACTCTTCGTACGCTGCTCGTAACAAACTGATCCCGCAGTGAATATTCGCTTGGCCGCTACAATCACTGATAAGCATGACATCGACGAGGCTTAATGAGTACGGCATATTAACTTTTTTACTTCGACAAATTAAATTCTCAAACATATTTTTGAGGTAAAAGAAAAATAAATAAAGACGTTTGAAGTATTTGTAGTTAAAAGATATTTCCTATTTAGTGTAAATGGGTATTAAAATGAGTAAAATGCATCATTTTACCCGAAGCAGTTAGGTGTTAAGTAAACATTGCACGAGCCGTTGAGCCAATGACTACGGGGCGTGCAGTCAACGCACGTGTTTTGGACAGGCATCCGTTACAGAGATAATTCGTAAGTAATTCTCTGTAAAACAGATTGCGCTCGTAAATCCAACGCTCTACAAAGTTGAAAAGAGCAATAATACCTCTAAGAGACACCAATGTCTTAAAATAGAGTCTTTATGCATACTACAACATTCCGCCTGACAAAAGATTATGTATTAAATGCTAAAAACACATAGTCGACAAACAATGCCACGTCCTCATTGGTTTTAACTTCTGTGAAGAATTAAGAATTTAATATAATCAGAGTACTCTGTAAACATCCTTTCGAATCATTTTCCTTGAACTTGTCGAAACAGCCCAAACTATAATAATATGCAATCTGGTAGCCTATATCACACGTTTGCTAAGCTTACAATAATACACATAATATATCACGTTCTAATCAGTACACTTACATGTAATTATGTCACTTACATATACCGGTAGATGATTTACAACTTGTGTGTTCGGCTATGCATTTTTTTGTGTCTTTTTTTTATAACTCCAATCTGTTTTCATATAATATATTATTTGTGCATTGTATGTTGGATATTGCCTCTGCGTTTTGATACAACAGCGTAAACCATACATCTCATAATGTATACCTTTCAAAAGGATGTATTTACCATTTTTTTTTTTTTTTTTTTAAACAGTTTTATTACTAAATGAAACATATTATGTACAATTTTAGCAATAATCATAAAATAAGGTGATTATATGATTTCTAATACTTATAAAGTTTATACAAAATATTTACATCAAATTGAAAACAACAAAATTAAGCGTTTTTACCATTTAAAAAAAAAAAAAAAAAAATTCTCTTTTTTTTTTTAAAATTATACTTGTAACCTGTACTTGAGAAGTAAACAAAGAAACAAATATGATATATCCTTAAAAAAAACTTTTTAAGTTAAGTTGCTGCTATACGATCTTTTCGTAAATTTGGTCTTCAAACTTATGTATACCTTTCATAAGGGTGTATTTACCAATATGTAACATACATATATATATAAAGCCTACGCCCAATCTATGACACACAAAAGATAACACTTCTTAAATGCTTATTATTCATGTGTAATGTAATATTATAACCAACAACACCCGAAGATGTCTATGGGAACGCCCGAACCTCGCCAATTAAAATTAGAGTAGACTCCCTTTGAAATCTTGTAAAAACAGAACGAAGATTGTGAAACCTGATTGATTATTTCACAAATATACCTACACACATTTATTACGCCAGCATCTGTGTCATTGTCAGGTGTTTAATTGTTAGTTTAGTAATTTATTAGTACAAGAAAGATGTCGTGGGGACAGCAGCCTGGACAATATGTAAGTGCCCGCTTTAATGTTTACATCCCATGTCTTTTTAAAAAAAATAATATTAATAAAATATATGCCTACCTACCCATATATTTTATTTGAAATATAAATGACTTTTGGGTTTGGCATGTTGTTACATTGAGTTGACATTTGATTTCCAAGATATGACAAGTCAAGTAGAGCGAATCTGATAGGGACATTTCAGCTGATGTGATTGTGATTCTTGTCATAAAACCTTCTTTTTTCTAATTAAATTATACAAATTTGTTGAATATGTTCGTTTTTCCGAATTGATTTTAAAGGGACAATCCAGATAAGAACAGAGTCTGAAAAATTAAAGTCCGAGAGTTTATGAAATTTATGGACCAAAATATAGAGGCATGGTCATGGTGTATTTATCTTGTCTCAAAATTTCCGCTCAAAATATTGAGTCGTTTGGACGTGAACGTCAACACTGCTTATCCGGACACCTAACCCTTTTAAGATTTCGGGTCAATTTTTTCATTGGATGACCTGATAATCGATTCTTATTTCTTGAGAGGTCTATACTGTGAATGACCCATGCACTGTACTATAGAAAAAAGTCTGGTTTTATTACAAACGGTCTCCATTTCCAGATGAAGAGTGTCAGATTTAAGTTATTTACAAGCGTATCACAAATATTGTGTTAGTTGGTCGGCCTT
This sequence comes from Patella caerulea, assembly GCA_036850965.1. Lineage (NCBI taxonomy): Eukaryota > Metazoa > Mollusca > Gastropoda > Patellidae > Patella > Patella caerulea. The sequence continues at coordinate 39,100,792 of JAZGQO010000008.1, forward strand.
AGGTAATGGGTTTTAAGGGATTTTAACACAAAATTAAGCAGTTTATTCCTCAGAAAGTTATCGGGATTGGCCCTTTAATTTAGATCAAAATTTTATTATTGATTTTGTTTTTAAAAGAGAGAGAGATATGGTTTTAATTTTATTTTCAATAATTCGCTTGCGCGTAGGGGTCTTTAGCAGTGGGAGGAAACCGGAGTGCCCGGAGGAAACCCACAAGATTGAGCAGGCTCCCGTATCTCCATGCCACATACGCTCACACCAGGGCTCGAAACCACAGTCGCAAGCCAGAGGTGACCGGCCAGCTAGAGTTAGAGGTCGAAGCTCGGCACTCTAGACTACTAGGCCATCCCAACCCCCCATTATTTAAAAGAACCACAAAGTGTAAGAAAATACCTTTGATCCAGGACATGTTTCTTATTTAATTCCTGCGCTTAAGACGAATTTCCTATGTCAAATCCTTGCTCAGCTCGGATCAAAATGTTAAATCCATTTGATCTAGGTCTGCTTATTCCTTCGTCTAAGTCGGATCAACAGTATGTTTAGTTAGAAGTTTTGTATCAAGTCTAAAAAGCGGTTATTCCATGCACAGAGCCCCATTAAGATATTTCCCCCTATCATTTTGACTCAGATCAGGCAATTTGACGCAAGCCATAAAAGAACTCTCTGGGAAAATTTAAAACTCAGTGCAGTACGAGACACTTTCCGTGAAAATTTAGGACATTTTTCAAAGATCGTGACAAAACGGAAGTTATCTACTCAGAATCGCACCAAAAGAGAAGATATCCACAAGCATACATTATGAACAAATGGTTGAAATGTGCCTTCGAATTAGTTTGAATCAATTATTATCCGGCTCTTGCCGTTTATTTTTAATCGAGCTTAGATTTAATTTCGGTCTTTGGCTAACTCGGATCTTCGCTTAACTACGACTTATGTGAAGTTTACTGTATTACTCCCAACCATGGCATTATGGTTTGTCTGAGCATTGTGATGATATCAATAATAGGCATACAAAATCAGTTGTATTTCATTTTAGGGAGGCTATGGAACAGGTTCTGCCAACAGGCCACCGGGAGGCAATCCTTATGGACAGCCAGGAGGTCAGCCTTATGGTCAAGGTCCACAGCAAGGCTATGGTCAACAACAAGGATATCAACCACAACAGCAATATGGCCAACCTCAGGGACAACCATATGGACAGCCTCAGGGCCAACAATATGGACAACCACCTCAAGGACAGCAGTATGGACAGCAGTATGGACAGCCACCTCAAGGACAGCAGTATGGACAGCCACCTCAAGGACAGCAGTACAGACCACCTTATGGACAGCCACAGGGACAACAGTTTGGTGGATATCAACAGCCTGGCGGATATTCTGCTCCTGCTGCACCTCCACCAGGAATAAGTCAAGAATTGTGGGGCTGGTTTCAGGTGATTTATCCAGCATATTTTATTATTATGTTCACATCATATGAATGAATGAATAAAATTCCAGTTTACAGTGTGCTACATTGTATGAGGAACATTTTGCCCGGACAGCAGCACTGCAGCTTACTCTTACTCTTATGTCAATTTCCAAATGTCATGGGTTCTTTTAATTGCATGCCATGTCAATTGTCAGGCTGAAGTTTATACATGTAATGGTTGTGTGTCCTGGCTATAGAAAGGGAGCATGTTAATCCTATTGATTTTGAAAGATTTACAAAAATGGACTGCAATTTGATTTGAAATTTTTGAAATTTTGGATAATTCCTTCAGCTCATAACTGCTCAAACGACCTAGCAACTGGTGTGCATATGTTCTGTGGACTGACAACCTTTGTTTCATATAATTATTTAAATTTTTTATTCCAGGCAGTCGATCAAGATAAATCTAATAAAATAACTGCTGAAGAATTACAACGAGCCTTAATGAATGGCAACTGGTCCCCATTTAATCCTGAAACCTGTCGATTAATGATTGGTATGTTTGATAGAGACAGGTTAGTAACATATTTCTATCTTGAGTCGAGGGGTTGGATGGCAGAGTGGTTAGAAAAAGCCTGTCATTGAGTCAACTGGCATGGTTTCGAATCCCTGGTTGTACGTGACAAGGAAAAGGGTCGAGTAGGGTCGCCTGTCCAACCTCGTGGGATTTCTCCTGGTCCTCGGGTTTCCTCCCACTGCTAAAAACTTGTACGTGCAAGCAAATTATTTAAATAAAATTAAACCATATGTTAGTCCCGAAATGACCTAGTTTGTGTCTTTCTATCTTGAGTCATAAATAGAATAAATTGGGATTTAATATCCTACTGTTCTGCCCTTACTAGGCTGTAGAAAACGGGCATTATGCTAAAATGGAAATCTTGCCCGGACAGCGGCATTAAGGCCTATTCTTATATCGAATTTCAACTGTCAAGGGTTCTTTAGAGGACCTCTGTTTTTCATCCCATCCGAATGACTATACATTGTGTTTTGTGTTATGTAAATCAATCTGTTTTTATTTCTATACAGGAGTGGTACCATAGACGTTCATGAGTTTGCTGCTTTATGGAAATATATCCAGGACTGGAAAGCATGCTTTGATAGGTAGGCTAAAAAAATCTGAAGGATATCTGATACTTCCTCATAAGACTATCTAATGAATGGCTCAACCAACTGTTAAATGAATAATTTTTATATAATGAGAAAAGGGATGTTTTACGTACATGTCAAATCGTACGCAGGACCTCAGATTTTCATCGTATCCAAACTGTCCTTGTCATGCCCTCCACCCTTCACCTCCAACAAGGCGAAACCAAGCTGGAAAATCCTGATGAACTTTCTGGGCAAACACCAGAATCAAACATTTTGATAACAGGTAAATTTATAAATGATAATTTTGATATTACAGGTTTGATACAGATAGATCTGGGAATATTGATGCTGGAGAATTACACAGTGCATTGAGAACATTTGGTTATAATTTGTACGTATCATGTTTTCTTCCTTGTATGATCATTTTCAGTTACATGTATTATTCTGTTGGTTCGTTTCATTGTGTGATTGGTGTATTGAAGATCAGTAGCATGTTGCTAAAAAACCCTGATGGCAAGCGAATTATTGAAATAAAATTGAACCATGTGTTAGTCTTGAAATGACCTAATTTGTGTCTTGTGGACGTTAAACTCCATTACTCTCTCTCTAATGTGGATAATCAATTATGATTGCTTTAAAATTTCACTATTGTGAAAATCCAATCTCTGAAATAAAATGGGTTGTAACTTCACACTGTTCTTCTCCTAACCTTGGCTAATGAAGATGGGCATACGTCATACGGTGTGCTAAGAGGGAAATTTTGCCCTGGCAGCTGCTGTACAGTCGACTCTTATATCAAATTTCCACTGTCAAGGGTTCTTGAACTTGCACGCCAATGTGTACATGTGATCTTGGTTTTTCGCCCCATCTGAATGACTAAACAGCTGTCCTTGTCAGGCCCTTGTCCTGCATCACTGACAAGGAGAAAGCGTGCCGGAAAATCAGAATGAAATTCTCGGCCAATGCAGGATCGAACACCTGACCTCCATTAAATGTTAAATAAAATAAACAATTTCAGTACATAACAGCAAGGGTCAAATATCATGAAATATTAGATTTTTTCAAAAAAATACCTATGATGCACATAGACTTTAAAGTGATCTTTCCATTTTTTAGATCATATTTTTAATGTGTTTAAATAAAGCCTTCAAAGTTAAAGCACATGGCATCTATACACAATCCTACCTTGTTAAAGAATAGTCCTGTAATTCTCTACCTCTAGTGTCAGTTGAGAAATTTTAAAAAAATATCATTTTCAAGTTGAAACATCAACATTGAGGTTTGTCAGCTCGTTGGATCAGTGTTGTGATAAGAACAATGTCGCTTGTCGAGGCTGTCTCGTGTCACAGTTAACCAGACATTAATATCTGTTTGACCATGGACCTTGACAAACGAGACAACTGCCACCAATTTCCCCACTGGCGTAGATGTACTTATGTTTTGAATTTCTTAGAACTATCGTTTTAATGAGTCAACAAATCAATAGAGGTCTGTAAACATTATTCTGTTATTCCACCCCACTTTCATTAACAGTTGAAAATTACTTAAAGTAGAAGTCTCTAACTCAATATCATTGAAAATCTTTGAATTTGAAAACAAGAATTATTTATTAATTTAAATCAACATTGATGTTGTGATCTTACCAGGAAAAGATGGACTTCGGATATCCAATATTTTCGATAAAATAAACATTTTATTACTGTACCATAATACGCTTCATTGCCATTTGTAACAAGGAACTCGAAGAAGGAGAAATATTTCACAAGTCAGTTAAACAGTGACGCCATATTATCTGGAGAGCATGCGCAATAAATACTATAGGTGTAGATTGGAATAACCAGACGCTAGAGATTGTCATTCCATTGAGACTTCTGGTGGATTTCGTCGAACATATCTGATTAAAAATTACAGTAAAACAGAAACGATTGAATGTAAATCAGTTTATATACATTCATATTACATTATTATATGCTTTGTGAACCATTTGTGTCCATTTTTAAGTCCCAAATATGTCATTCAATACCATTCTTCAATATATTTTATTTTTTAGATCTCCTCAGTTTGCTAATGTTGTTGTGATGAAGTTTGACAGAAGAGGACAAAGAAATATTAATTTTGATGACTTTATACAAGCTTGTGTTTCATTAAAATCACTTACAGACAAATTTCGTGCCAAAGATACACAACAATCTGGGAACATTAGAATTAGTTATGAAGATGTAAGTACTGGTACTAAAAATTGTACAGCGCAGTGGATGCTTCTGGCTGGCTCACAACATCCATTGAGTCAACTGCCCCCTCTCCCTCTTCACTTATTTCATTGCCTGCCGAGTGAGGTTAAACCACATTCCCCCCCCCCCAACCAACGCTGAATGTTTTGCAGCTTCCTGAAACTTTCGTTCTTCATCTTAGTAAATATGCTGGATGGCAGAAGAAAGTAATTTAGTTTTCTTTAAATAAAGAGGTATTAACGACTAGAGCATCACATGATCAGGATGTTCCTATTCCTAGGTTTGCATAATTTGAGACAAATTGGTCAATTTGTCACTGTGTACACAAAGATACAGAAACAAATACCTAGGTCGAAATACCTTCCTCCTACGAAACCAGACGCTTGTCGCACAACTTCATTTTGTATTATGGGCACAAAAGCATAAACTGTATGCTTTATTGTTACTATTAATGAGCCTACTCCACTCAGCTGATAGGACAAATTTAAAAAGAATTGCAAATTTGGAAAGCTTAGCTGTGGACTATTCAAATATGGTGCCATCTGTATTTTTTATGAAAATGACCATCCGTCTGCTTTTGTGGGATTGGCTCACATATGTTGATCAGTGCATGGATTTTTGATTGTTGAATAAATCTTAGACTATTTTAGTAGTGGCCAACTATTTTTTAATTTTATCATCATTTTTATTTCAGTTCTTGGAAATGGTTTTAGACAACACATTAGTGAAAGTATAAGATCAATTCAAGTCTTTCTGTTTTATACTGTATCATGGAGAGTTTCGACATTCCAAGTTAATGTCCTTTTTTATACCATTAGATATTTGGTGCACAGAAGACTGGTGATTATTTGTGGATAACATTTACTATGTATGTTTTATTGTCGCGAGCAAGACATTAAGTAATATATTGATACTGCACAAGGCGTAAGCTAAGTGTTATTTCAATATATTACTCAATGTCTTTAGTTCTAGACCATTAAACAACTTGAAATACAGACACTATCCTGCATATGCTTTTCAATGAAATAAGCCATGCGAGTCCAATATTTCATTTAGTATAAATAATGTACGATTTGCAAGCTGCCCATATATTATTAGAAATAATGGTACGCAACATAAAGGATGACGTCACATCTGTATTTTAAGTCTGTACAATCATCATCGTAATTATCAGTTTATTGATATTTTCACTAAGGATGTGACAGGAAAAGGTTAGATATCATGCATAATGATGATAGATAGCAAACTAGGGTTAGGGTTAGCGATCCAATGCCCAAAGAGTGGGTTTTCTCCAGGTCCTCTGGTTTCCTCCCAATTGCTTAACTAATTGCGCTCAACCGATAATTTGGTAAATTAGATTCAATTTGGTTCATTCTGACGTATTTCCGGAAGGTAAATTCCAAAATAACAGGTCTAAATCGCTAATAAAATCGCCTAAAAAAATTTTCAAGCCTGAGCAATTTGTTTGATAACAATAATAAATATATGTCGAAAGAGATTTTGGCAGCTGTAAGTCTGCTCTATACGTGTATCAGCTTATATTTATACAAAATATATGGAAAAATTAAATATTGTTTTAAATTAAAGTAGAATATTGTATACTATTACTAAGGCGTTATGAATAATAGACAATACTGATAGACTGCATTATTTAGTTGTAATATGCTGAAAGACTGCATTACTTAGTTGTAATATACTGAAAGGCTGCTTTATTTAGTTGAAAATGCTGTATTAAATTTGAATTATTGCTTTTTGAAACCTTAACAATCTTATAGAAACTGCTGAAAGACTGCAATATTCAATTGTAAATGCTGAATTTGTATTTACTGTTAACTTTTATTTTGAGGGTTCTGAAAATTCAATAAAGTTATGGTATCTTGTTGTTAAAGAGGACCACAATGTTTAAATGTTAAGCTTATTTTACATCATTACTGTTGTAAAGTGTTTATTCTTACAATGTAAGAAATTGACTTTGTAACTTTTCTTTATTGTTGTTTTTTTTTGGGGGGGGGGGGGAAATGATTGATGTGTGCTAATGTGTGTGCGTTCTGTCATTGGTTTCTCCAGTCTCTGGTTTCCCCCACTGCTAAAGACCCCTACATCTTGTGTCTCTTATCATCCATACAAATATTCTAGTGCGTTGAAGACTAGGGGGTTCTGGGTGACCGAGACTACTACATGTAAGCAAATTATTGAATTAAAATTAAACCATATGTTAATCCCAAAATGACCTAGATTGTTTCATGTGGACTTTAAACCCCATTTCTCTCTCACTCTTATGTTTGTTTCACGTGTTATTTTTTTTCATTTTTGAAATACAAATTGTTTTTTAGATATTTCTTGAACATGTTAGAATAATAGGCAAGAGTTTCCTCCCACTGCTAAAGACCCCTACGCGCAAGGGAAGTATTGAAATAAAATTGAAACCATTTGTTAGTCCCGAAATGACCTAGTTGGTGTCGAGTGGACCTTAAACCCCTCTTCTCTCCCTCCCTGTGGCCAGAGAGATCGAGAGAGAGTAGTAGGGTATAATGTGCACTTGACACAAGCTATGTTATTTAAGGGATCTTTAGTAGGGATAGGAAACTGGAGAACTCAGAAATTGGACGGGCAATGCTACTACTTGTACAATGTTGGGATCCCAACCGTTCCCCTTTACTCAATGAAAGACTTTATGATCTAAAGTGCTCTCATTATCCCATATGACCACTCTCCTTCCCCACCAGTAGTTAATTAGATTGTTCCCAATTTGATTAAAACATGGATCGTATTTCGTTTCGTTTTTTATAGTTCAAAATTTCGTTTTACTTAATTGCCTTTACTACACTACGATCAGGAAGCGTTGTTATATAACCCACGTTCTAGTTTGTGTGTGTGGGGGGGGGGGGGGTTAGTCAATGAAACGGTCTGTAGCAACAAGTTCTTGGTGTGTGATGCACGTAACTGTGTGTTTCCTACTAGAAACATCAACGCTGATTGGTTAATCAAATTCTGGCGTCATAGGTAAAAATCCGCTCGTATGACCCCTTACACGGCCTTCTTCAATTTGTCATATCTTCATGTGGAAGAGGCAATGGAAAGTATACAAAAATGAAACGAAATATAGATCAGTATTTTAAGCAGATTCTTCCATGTCATATTCTTTATTTTGTGATGGAATATATTAATAGATTTATAATAAATTAGATAAATAGAAAGGTCCTATATCAAATATTATATTTTATTTGTGTACTTGTTTATGTAAGAAAACTGTGTGTACATGTATATTTTCTCATAAAATAACATATATAGTGCATGTATTAATTGTATAATTTTATGTATAAAACATACATATATATACTTATAACACCATTGTTATTTAGAGTATAGTGCATGTATTTATTGTATAATTTTATATATAAAATATACAGAGATACTTATAACACCATTGTTATTTATATATATGGTTTCTATATATTTTACAGTAGTTATTTATAGCCGATATTTATTCTTCAGATGATTCTGCTATTAACGAACTCCAGAATAATTTGCTCAAATAGATATGACGTCATTTACAGAATGTATATCTTTTTGATATATGTTGTATTTTTCGCTTCAACTCGAAGTGTTTTTTATACGCCCACATTTTCATGTGGACGTATATTGTCGTCGCCCCTGTTCGTCCGTCCGTCCGTCCGGACGTCCGTCCGGACGTCCGTCCGTCCGTCCGTCCGTCCGTTCACAATTGTTTGTGAACAGTCTACAGGTCACAATTTTTATCCGATTTCAATGAAACTTAAAACATAGGTTTATCACCCTAAGATCTCGGTTCCTTTCGATATTGGCATGTATCGGACTGTAACTTCATGGGTTATGGCCCCTGATTGTACGAAAAATCACGTTTTTTAGCTTGTGAACAGTTCAGAGGTCACAATTTTGAACCGATTTGGACGAAACTTGAAATGCATGTTTATAACCCAAAGACCTTGGTTCCTTTCGATATTTGCGCCAATCGGATCGTAACTTCCTGAATTATGGCCCCTGATTGTCCGAAAAATCGCCCTTTTTAGCTTGTGGTCCCTCTGGAGGTCAAAATTGTTATCCGATTTAAAAAACCGTTTGATTATATCACCGTTCCATGGTTATGAAGGTTGAGTTCGAATTTCGTGAAAATCGGACCAAAATTGACGGACAAAATGGCCGCCATTTGTACGCGAATAGTGTGAAAATATGTTAAATCAAAGTTGTGAACAGTGTAGAGGACACAATTTTGAACCGATTTGGATGAAACTTGAAATGCATGTTTATAACCCAAAGATCTTGGTTCCTTTCGATATTTGCGCCAATCGGATCGTAACTTCCTGAATTATGGCCCCTGATTGTCCGAAAAATTGCCCTTTTTAGCTTGTGGTCCCTCAAGAGGTCAAAATTGTCATCCGATTTAAAAAACCGTTTGATTATATCATTGTTCCATGGTTATGAAGGTCGAGTTCGAATTTCGTGAAAATCGGACCAAAATTGACGGACAAAATGGCCGCCATTTGTACGCGAATAGTGTGCAAATATGTTACATCAAGGTTGTGAACAGTGTAGAGGACACAATTTTGAACCGATTTGGATGAAACTTGAAATGCATGTTTATAACCCAAAGATCTTGATTCCTTTCGATATTTGCGCCAATTGGATCGTAACTTCCTGAATTATGGCCCTTGATTGTCCGAAAAAATGCCCTTTTTAGCTTGTGGTCCCTCTGGAGGTCAAAATTGTTATCCGATTTAAAAAAACGTTTGATTATATCACCGTTCCATGGTTATGAAGGTTGAGTATGAATTGTGTGAAAATCGGACCAAAATTGACGGACAAAATGGCCGCCGTTTGTACGCGAATATTGTGAAAATATGTTATATAAAGGTTGTGGACCTTATAGAGGTCACAATTTTGAACCGATTTTGATGAAACTTGACATGTATGTTTATAACCCAAAGATTGTGGTTCCTTTAGATATTTGCGCCCATTGGATCATAACTTCCTGAATTATGTCCCCGGATTGTCAGAAAAATCGCTTTTGTTCGCTTTTGGTCCCTCTGGAGGTCAAAATTATTATCCGATTTAAAAAAACGTTTGACTATATCACCGTTACATGGTAATGAAGAGAGAGTTTGAATTACGTGAAAACCGGACTAGAATTGACGGACAAAATGGCCGCCGTTTGTACACGAATAGTGTGAAAATATGTTATATCAAGGTTGTGGACCCTATAGAGGTCACAATTTTGAATCGATTTTGATGAAACTTGACAGGTATGTTTTAAACCCAAAGATCTTGGTTCCTTTCGATATTTGCGCCCATCGGGCCATTACTTCCTGAATTATGTCCCCTGATTGTACGAAAAATCACCCTTTTTAGCTTGTGGTGCCTCTGGAGGTCACAATTATTATATGATTTAAAAAAAAACGTTTGATTATAAAAACCAAACAAATTCTAATGATTTTCTGATAATTCCTTAATATGCGACAATTCTTGTTGACTGCCCGGACGATTTGGCTGCTGTGTGGGCGTATGTTTCGTTGCCTGGCAACCTATTTTTTTTTTAATAATAATTCTTGATTAACTGTGAAAGATAATAAATTTATAATAAATAATAAATATAACAAATCAATCTTTGTTGAAAATTAAAGGGTCGAGGTCATTATGCAACAGATAGAGTGAAAGAAATGGGGTTTATCGGCCACTTAGCATAAAATTGGTCATTCCGGGCCTAATATACGGTTCATTTTTATTCCAACAATTCGCTTGTGTGTATGAGTCTTTAGCAGTGGGAAGAAAACCTGAAGACCCATAGAAAACCCACCAGGCTAGACAGGCGAACCTACTTGTTAAGTACAAGCTAGGAATTGAAACAAGTAATCTGAATCAGTGGCAGACCTTATGATCAAAACTCACACATTTTGCAATGAGTGGAGAACTTATGATTCAAGGGGCTTAATTTCGATGCCTTTGTTCTGGAAGGTTGTAAGTGCCACTTATGACCCAAATAGCTTTTTTGCATAGGATGACTAATCACATTTAGAGGCTTCTCTATGCCAAATTTCAGAACTGTAAGGTCGTAACTTTCATAAAAACATTGCTATTAAAATGTTGATATCCTTATTGCGTTATCAAGATTGGAATAAGTTTTCCTCTCACATCTCAAAAAACTAAGTCCTAAGTCCGCCAATTTTTGACACTTAAGACCTTTCAGAACTATGACATGGATTTATAGTTTTGAAATAAAATGGGGTCTAACGGTGGGTGGACATGTTTGTCATAGATTTGCATTTGCATTTCATTTATTTTAATATCGCGTGAGCCACAGTGGCTAAATGGGTAGGACGCTGGCTCGGTAACATGGACGATATAAGAGCAAGCCGTGGCACCGCAATCCAGGTAAAATTGCGGAGCAGAAAAGTAGGTAGTTAAACCCCATTTCATTTCTTTAATTACATATATTTTTTTTATGCGAAGACTCCTAAAGTCTGTACACTATTATTGTCCTGCAGTTTGACTATGATTGCAGCCTTGATCTTTTATACTTCACGTTGTGTTTCAACAGAAACAGTCACAAGAAAGGTATATATAAAATACTTCACGTTGTGTTTCACCAGAAACAGTCACAAGAAAAGTGTATATAAAATTGACTATTATACAGTACATAACCAAACTTAAACCTAAGAAATATATTCATTCACCCGTTCTTGTTGAGGTCTACAGGTTATCTAATATACTTTCAAGTATAGCATTATGGTAGATCATAATCATATTGTGCTGCTAGCGAAACCAACTTTATGATTTCCGCATCATATCTAAGTGTGATTTCTACTGTGTTCCTGTATTTAAATCAAGAAACCCACCAAAGCAATGCATAACTCACATGAAAAAAGGTATATCTTTATTTCTTTCTAGGAACATCAAAATTGCTTTAGTATTTAACCTATATCTAGTCAACGAACACCTGTCAGTCTCTATGTTTGTTAATTACTATAAAGAAAATATTTTTTGTCTAAACTTCAGGCGCAATGACAAATTAATAAACGAGGTAATTGTCTGGACCAAACCAAAGCCCAATTCTTATTTCATTTTGCTTCAAAGACGATACTATTATTATTTATCTACGATAGCACTTCATTACAGTGATATTTTTAAGTGCTTAACAAATGTCACATCACAGTTTGTAATAATATTTAAAACAGGTGTGTTTTTAACTCTAGATTTAAAGAGAGAGGGAGAGAAATGGGGTTTAACGTCCACTCAACACAAACTAGGTCATTTCGGTACTAACATATGGTTTTAATTTTAGTTCAATAATTTGCTTGCGCGTAGGGGTCTTTAGCAGTGGGAGGAAACCGGAGTGCCCAGAGGAAACCCACGAGGTTGAGAAGGCGCCCCTATCTCCATGCCACATACGCTCACACCAGGGATCGAAACCACAGCCGCAAGCCAGAGGTGACCTGCCACCTAGAGGTCGAAGCGCGGCACTCTAGACCACTAGGCCATCCCAACCCCTTCTTGATTTAAAATGATCAAAAGTTGAACTTTCTGTAATTGTTCTTGGTAACAAATTCGACATATGGGCACCATTTATAGGTAAAGATAATTTTCCCCTGAGTCTCTTGTTAGCAGGCACAGGTAATACAGGAGTATCTTTGTCAGAACGGCGATTTGGTCGTTCCTTTTTGTTGTGTGTCAATAATTGTTTCATGTAGCTACAAACAACAAAGAGTAAATAATCTAACAAACAATGTTTATTGAAGATGAATATAATAATTATACACTGTCGGGGAATGAATTTAAAAAGAGTTAGCCTACTTTTTATGCAAGAGTTTTTTTTATATAACAAGGACCAACATGGTGTCACGATGAAGACGCAAAATTAAATTACCTCACACGGTAGTGAGTATTACTAATATTTATGTTGGGGTAGAAATTAAAATTTCATTGAATTAGAGAATTGGACCCAACCACTGAATTTATTTCATTTAAGTTTCAAATATACAAGCAAAACCAAACAATCTGATTAAAACACAGACCCTATTTCGTTTCGTTTTTTATAGTTCAAAATTTTGTTTGATTTGTCTTCACAACACTAGGATCTGGAAGAGTTGTTATATAACATGCGTTCTGGTTGAAGCGAGGGTTTAGCCAATGAAATGGTATTACAGCGAGTTCTTGGCGTGCGGTGATTGGAACTGTGGGTAACCCAGTAGAAACGTCAACACTGGTAGATTAATCAATATCGACGTAATAGGGTCAAAACGTCGCTGTTATGACCCCTGACGCGACCTCGCACTAGAACTTGCCAGTTCTTCATGTAGTGTAGGCCATCGAAGGAATGAACAAAAAAAACGAAACGAAATATATATTTAATCCTTGAAATATATATTTGTTTTTTAATAAATGACTCGAAAATGAGCAAATTGTATGAAAACGATTTGAAAACATGTTATATAAGAATATCAAATATAAAAACATAATACAGAATATTAAATATAGTAAACAGTACAAAATATAATAAACAGTACAAAATATAATAAAATTTCAATAAAGTATGGTGCCAACGTACAATATTTTAGCTCCAGGTTATAGTAAAATTATCTATTAAAGGAAGATCTAAACCAGCTATCTTCAATACCTGAAACAAAATAAATAATTACCTCTCAAACAATAGCAGAAATAATTAGCAATATGGGCTTGGCAAGGGACAACGTATAATCGTTCGGATGGAACAAAAAACGATGTGCCGCATACATTGGCATTTGGAATTCGATATAACAGTAACAGTAGGCCGCGGGGCTGCTGTCCGGGCAAACTTTCCCTCATAGCACACTGTATGCCCGTTATCATTGTGGGAACAAAATAGTAAGGCGTTTTTCATTTAACCCCTCAAATAATAACATCAATTAATAGCTTTATGGACTGTCCCAAATAATAGGCGAAAGTGTGTGACCCTGAATGAAATTAAATCAAAAGTGAAACTGGTTTATTTGTTGCTGAAGTACAAGGAAAGGGGATTTCTTGTAAAAAGTAAGCATTTCTGGACAATCTACTTTTAGCTACCTTTAGAATTTACTATGTTATTCTGAATCCCTTACCATAAACAAAGGCTAGTTGTACGGATCGGATGAAAAATCTAGCTCCCGTGAAAGAACCATTTGGATTCAATAAAGAATGCGATCTTTTACGATTCCGGACAGACGGAAGTGACGCGTAAATCTTAAGCACGAGTTTACTAAAATAATTTCCCCGTAGACAGTCCATATTAGCACGTACGTGGGTTGTTGATTAGGCTTTGGCCTGGTTGACAAGGAGCAAAGATTGAACACTTGTTGTATCGTAGGCTAGCGTTGATATCGATATTTGATTATCATTGCTATCATTGTTCAATCTGATTAAAACACAGATCCAATTTCGTTTCGTTTTTTATAGTTCAAAATTTCGTTTTTACTTGTCTTTACTACTCTTGGATCTGAAAGACATGTTATTTAAGTCGTGTTCTGCCTGAAATGAGGGGTCAGCCAATCAAATGGTCTGTCGAATCGACCGTTTGATCTTTCATGCGTGGAACTGTGGGTAAATATTACCAGCGGATATAAATCAAAACAAAACAAAAGTAGATTTTAAAAAGCATGGCGGTCGCTAATTGGTTAATCGAATGACTGACGTTATTGGGTCAAATGTACAGTGCTAGATACCTGACGTCATAGAACGTGAGCTCCCACTATGACTTGTTAGATCTACATGAGTGTCACCATCGAAAGTATAAAAAAACGAAACGAAATATAGATCTATATTTTAATTAGATTGGGAGAAGTAGTTTATATAACATTTCAGGTCTAAAGAACGAACCACAATAGGCATATTTAGCTCTTACATAATGTCTGTTTAATTGCAATTTAAAATAATCACCTTATTGGTACTGGTATAGTGTATGGTGGCACCTGGGACTGATTGTCTGGCCATTGCTGGTGGTATGGAAACCTGAATATCAGTAGGACTTGTCATCACGTTCAAAACTTTTATTCTATCAAATCGTAGAGGTGACACAATGGAATGATTTCTGGTGATGGACATTTCCAGTTTGTTCTGTAACGAAAGGGTAATAGAGTCATACATTTAGAAGAAACAAATAAAGAACAGTTTCATGGAGAAGGTACCTAGTTATCATACAGTGGACCGTGTTATAGTCCTGAGGAAAAAAAACTGGACTCTGAACTAGTCCGGTGCTCAAATCTTGGTACAGGCCAAGAAGAATCTGGAATATTTCAAGCCCGATTTTCACCTGTCAAGGGTAGCCCCTGCTGGGAGGACGGATACAGTTTTGTCTTATCGTTGCGATGGTACGTAATATTGTATACATAGTGACGTTCAATTCAAGTAATCCACACAGAAGTCGATGAACAGAAGCAGGATATGCCCCTGTTCGGGACTAGCTTTGTCTTCCACAAATGACCATAGAGATGTGCAGGAAAATAATCTTTGACAGTAAGAAGTCGCCGAATAGAAGGCGGATATGCCGTAGTTCGGTGGCAGCATTGTCTTCTACGTTTGTTCGTCTCAAAATATCCAACGAATTCTTTTATGGTGTAGCAAAGTCGAGGTCCTTTGTTTAATCAGTATGCAGGCAATAGCAATTACATTTCAGAGTTTAATCTTACCTGTGAAAAGTTGAAACTCGCTGTGAAATATTCACCACGTTGTACCGTTTCTGACAAAGACAGCAAAATAATATTGAAATGGAAGTTATAAAGAAACTTATAATAATTTTGTTATTATCAGTCATCCTAATCAGTCTAGCTAGATAAATGGTATCACGGGTACTAACTGGCTTCCTCTATTGATGAGAGACGCGGTGGCTCAGTGAATAAGACGTTGGGTAGATAATCCGTGTTCAATCCCGGCGTTGGCTAAGAAAATTCTTTGGGAATTTTCAGCGAGGTCCCCCCTTTAGCGGACCTGGCAAGGGACAACGTATAGCCGTTCGGATGGCCCTCGTATACATAGGTGTGAAAGTAAAATACCCTTTGGCAGTTGGAATTCCCCCTCATACCACATTGTATGACGTATGCACATGTCCGTTTTCATTAGCCCAGTCGGAATTGCACAGGCGTAATTCACTTGAAAAGGTGGGTTTTGTGTTTACTGTTTAAAAATTCCGACAATGATAAGACAAGATTACATTTGATCGTATTATTATATCCACCAAGGACAGCATATGAAATTTGAAAAAAGTTGACCATTGCGTTGGGCATTGGGTGTTGAGCGTTGGGAGTTGGTCGTTGGGTGTTGGAAAAATGGGCCGGGGGGGCAAACCCAAGGCTTTCCTGGCATCTAAATCTTTAGCTTTACAATTCTGTACTCTGCATTTCGGTTATATCTAACTGACTTACCTAGCCACTTTATACTCTGTGGTTATATCTGACTTATACTCTGTGTTAAGGTCTAACTGACTTACCTAGCCACTTTATACTCTGTGGTTATATCTGACTTACCTTGTATATACTCTGTGTTAAGGTCTAACTGACTTACCTAGCCACTTTATACTCTGTGGTTATATCTGACTTACCTTGTATATACTCTGTGTTAAGATCTAACTGACTTACCTAGCCACTTTATACTCTGTGGTTATATCTGACTTACCTTGTATATACTCTGTGTTAAGGTCTAACTGACTTACCTAGCCACTTTATACTCTGTGGTTATATCTGACTTACCTTGTATATACTCTGTGTTAAGGTCTAACTGACTTACCTAGCCACTTTATACTCTGTGGTTATATCTGACTTACCTTGTATATACTCTGTGTTAAGGTCTAACTGACTTACCTAGCCACTTTATACTCTGTGGTTATATCTGACTTACCTTGTATATACTCTGTGTTAAGATCTAACTGACTTACCTATTATCTCTGCAAACTCAAATTTTATCTAATTGGCTTACCTATTCCTTCACCATCGTCCCAGAATAAACTCCCACTGGCCTGTACGTTATTATCCGGGGCTATTATTAATCCAAGGGGATTCATACGGCTTTAAATTAAAAAAAATATTATACAAAATTAACGTACTGTAGCTATATTTGTTTGTTATTCTTTGTGTGGTTTTAAAATTTCGCCTCAAAGAGATCTAGAAACACAACTACATGTATATAGCAATTAAAATGAATTACATTTAGCCCAAACATCTTCGTTGTTGATTAATTATTTAAGGGACACTTCAATATAATAAAACTTTCAAACAAGTACTACCATTCTATGAACCGGGAACTGACTATACCGCCGTCGCAACCGTCTTTGAATTGTGACGTCATAATAAAAATCGATGGGCAATTGTCCAAAGAACAACCATGCCAAGCGCCATGTAGATCGTGCATGAGACTGAGGACAAGAACAACAACCGGAACAACACGATGGGTAGAACGTGTTGACCCAGACAATAATTGTTGTAACCAAGGGAAATGAATTTATTAAAAGATTCTCACCTGAAGGATGTTGTATTGGCAGGTAATTGTGTAGGTAGAATGGATCCACCACGTATATATAATGGTATGACATCTCGTGGGGCTGAAACTGTTTCCATACCACCACGCGTTTTAATCATACTACCCTAAAAATACATACAGATATATAACCTACACGGAGTCGGATTAAGGGGAAGATTGACTAGTATTTCCCCCAGAGGACCCAATGTTAAAGGGGCCAAGAAATTGTGTACCATAAATAACCATGTTATGGCACTGTTTCAAAGATGGGTGGGGTGGGTTAGGGGGACATATGTTCGTGGAAGCCACGGTAAGTCAACAGGCGCGGATCCAGGATTTTTTGCAGGGGGGGGGGGCTAGGTTTGATAATTGCTTAACTTGCGCTCAACCAATTAACGGGAGGCTTGGGGGTCCTCCCCCAGAAAAATTTGGTAAATTAGATTCAATTTGGTGCATTCTGACGTATTTCCGGAAGGTAAATTCCAAAATTACAGGTCAAAAAATCGTCAATAAAATCGCATAAAAATTTTTCAAGTCTGAGCGGGGGGGGGGGGGGGGTCCGGACCCCCTGGAACCCCCGCCCCCCTCTGGATCCGCGCCTGGGCAAATTTATCATAAGATTGTGTACATATTTATAAATATTGTATCACCCATTATGTTAAAAACAAAGGTCAACTTACTGTGTAATAATCATACCATACTGCACTGGGGAAATAAACATCTCGACGTATTTTACCCTTAAATATACAACACATAACATTTGTATTTATATACAGAAACATACATAAACGTCTCACATACTTAAATATAACAAACATAACATTTGCATATTATATGAAAATATACACAACTATATACCTCATTTAATTAAATATACATTATGAAAATATACACGACGGGCCCACATACTTAAACATAGCAACCATAACATTTGTATAACCATGAAAACATACATCACTGATATGAAACCCTAAGAGGTTGGACAGTCGACCCTACTGCTTTTCGCGTATACAAACCCCGGCAGTTGACTCAATGACATATCTTATGATGAAACGCGCACCCGCTTACAATTCGGCCATTCAACCCCAGTTTTATCTAACGTCCGCCTCCATTTAAATGACATCACAGACAATATAAATTTGGGATCGGCCCATACTAATTTAGAAGCGCCGGGAACTTTTAGCTCTGATTCTGAGACAAAAATGAAACAACGTACTGGTAAAACAACTGGTGCGATCATAAAGTCTGAACCCCACATAAACTGAGTATCTATAGACCACGTGGCTTCTTCCCATGGAAACCTGAAGAAAAACAAAGAAAATAATTTTGAAATCGCAACATGTATAGGTTATTGGTGTTGTAATGGGGAATTTGACATCCGCTTTGTTCAGTAAGTTCATAGCATGCCCAGTGCTCTTTCTCGTGGAAGAAATTGTAGCAAACCTATGAGGTTGAGAAAGCACCAATATCTCCAAGCCACATACTCTCTCGCCAGGCATCGAACCAAAGGTAAACTGTAACTAAGACTCCAAGACATTCCACATCACTAGTAGAGTTTTGCTTTATTAGTATGATTTAACTGTTTACCGACATATTGCCTTCATAGATAAATACAGTGTTATATAAATGTTGAAATTAGATTTTTGTCGACCATCAGCTCTCTTTGAAGTTTGATTTTAACCCTAAAGGTGATCTAAAATGATTATTGCTACAGGACAAGCTAGAAGATCCGGCGAATACCCACGAGGTTGGATAGGCGACCCAAGTTCTTGCAAGGTATAAATATAAGATAAAAACCACGCCATTTGGCTCAATGGCAGATTTTATGACTGAAAGAGAAGTCGTTTAACCATCCAATCGCCAAACTCTCATAGACGAACGGACAGAACAACGACATCCACTCATGATATAATAGATTTCACTTACTCGTGTAACAAAGATCTGATGACAGTACCACCCTGTATATTGACGTTATAAAATAACGTATAAAGATATGGCAGTAAACTGTATCTAATACGTAACACATTTCTAGATGACGCCGCTACTGCTGGACCAAACGCTGCCGGATCTTGAGGCTAAAAAAGACACATCTGCATTAAAAGCTGTGAAAGTATTTCGCAAATATTGAATATAATTTCATTTATTTCACTTCCTACATGAATGTATTAACTTTTCTGTACACTATTTCAAACGGGAGACAGAAAGGGAGAAAAATGGGGTTTAGCGGCCAATGGCTAATCGAAACAAACTAGGTTATCTCAGGCGCGGATCCAGAGTGGGGGTCCAGGGGGTCCGGACCCCCCCCCCCCCCCCGCTCAGGCTTGAAACAAATTTTATGCGATTCTATTGGCGATTTAGACCTGTTATTTTGGAATTTACCTTCCGGAAATACATCAGAATGAACCAAATTGAATCTAATTTACCAAATTATCGGTTGAGCGCAATTAGTTAAGCAATTATCAAACCTTGACCCCCCCCCCTGCAAAAAATCCTGGATCCGCACCTGTATCTATTGACTAACTTATTGTTCAATTCTATTTCAATAATAACATTGTGCGTATAGGTGTCGGGAAATCGGAGATAGTGGGGTAGCGATCTCACTCCTGGTCAAGTAGAAGCAGGAATCAAACCCACAACACTTGACTCAACGACACATCTCAACCATTCGGCCATATGGATAATGTCATATGTCAGCAAACTTGATTCAGCTTCCATACAGTCTTAATGTAGAACATTTAACAAATCCCACCAACCCTATTATTCAGTCCGTTATGATTTCTACTGTAGGTATAGAACGCCCCAACTTGCATCCACCTCTCACATAATTCCGCATTCGATTCGGAGAAAAATCCACAAATATCAGCTCCAATCTAGAAGAAAATTTGGAAAGAATGAAACAAATATAAGAAGAAGTCAAAATAAGGATCAAAACAGACGACTGTGGAAATGAATTATTTGTTAATTAATTGTTACCCTCATTCTCAAAAATGCGGGAGGATTGTCCGAAAGATAAAGGCATTCCGAGATTCGGGTTATCAGGTCTTTACATTAAGCAAGAAAAAATAAACTCCTGTATACTCACATATGGGATACCGAACAAGTTAAACTCTATCATTCCTGAAAAGAAATCAATCAAAAACCGATAGGGCATTAGAAAAATAGAATGCCCAACGACGGATTAACCGTGGTAGGGCATGTGGGATCCCCCAAACCAGACACAGGAGACCAGAACTAGTGACGCAGTATATTCCACATATATGAGTCTAATTACACGAAACCTAATTTTAAGTCTATGGTTGAAAAAAAACGGGAAAACCGTGACACACAGAGTCATATACGCGAAGGCTGTAAAGTTATGACATAGTAATCGACGCGAGTCGATTTTTAACGAAAGCCAATAAAAACGTTTTATTGATACACGTTCCCCGCTAAAAAGCAAAAAAAAAAAAAAAAAAAAGAATCATGGATACAAGCTGAAAGTATGACGCGACATCGCCGGATTACACCCAATGCTCGGATGTCAACAACAACACATTGCTTTTTGCGCAGCTGAGATTTTTTGTGGGGGTTAATTCGTCGTTCAGAATTTAGACGCATTTTCGAGTAGACAATCATTCCGACACCTTCAGTACATAGAGGCGGAGACCCATTAATGTATTTTTGTCCTTCTCTAAAGTTTCTCCAAATTGTTGTTGGTACACTAGGTACAATATGATGGTTACACAATTACAGAGTTTAATATTAAGCGATGTTTCGACGAGGATACTCTCCTCTTTATCAAGCAAATGATACAGGTTTGTTAATAGTAGATATATAAATACAAAATATGCAACAAAAATAGCAACTAAATTCAATTAAAACTTAACACCGTTGATTACAGGCCCATATACAACTAAAGCAACACAGTGAAAAATCTTTGTACCTTGTGTTAATTGCTAAATTAATGCCAATCAAAGAAGACCATGTCTTTGTTCCAAAGTTTGTAAGATGTGGAGCCCGGAAATTGTAACGCACACAAACTTGAAGCAGTTTCTAGTATTGTAAAGAAATGTTGCAGAACAAATTGCTATTCACAACCACTACCAACAGGTTCATGACCATCTACAACCGTTTTTTTTTCGATTCACGCTGTTTTTGATAAATTTCCGGTTTTAGATTTAATAAATCATACAAATCATTCATTTTTTCTCATAGCTCTGAGGCGCCCAGTTCGAACCAAAACAAACTTACGATAATGAAGTCACAAAGGCGTGACTCCCTGATTATTGTCGTCAACCAACCGAAACATACTTACCAATAATGGAATCATAAAGGTGTGACCACTGGCTGTCGTTATCACCTAACCAATGTCCAGAATATTTTCCACTGCTTGGATATGTTGACCTACTAATAACCATTCCTCTTTTATTAGTAGCAGTCTGTAGAGCTCTGAAACAACAGTAGGAATTGTCTAGAATCGGTGGTACGTAATCGTTCAAGGCACAGAATCAATCATTATTAGTGTTTAATCATTTCAAGATCGAGAGAGAGAGAGAGGGATGGATAGAGAGAGAGAGAGAGAGAGAGAGAGAGAGAGAGAGAGAGAGAGAATTTATCACCACAGAGTAAATGATCCGTGTACACCACCCCATTTCCCTCATTAAAATTTATGGAAAAACATATTATGTTAAGCGTAGGAAGGGTTAAAATGATTTTCAAGTAAGTTATCGGCGATTAAAGGTCATACAAATGTCTATCTCGAATTAAGAATTTACTACATACCCTAAATACAGTACAACAAAGGAAGATTTGAATTATTTTAATTGTATAACATATCTTGATGCTGGTAGAACATGATCGAAATTTGAGTTGAGAGAACCAAATGACGAGCGTATAGAGCAGCCCTATATTTATTTTGTATTAAACTTACTCTAGTGTCGGTAAAGTTTGACTCCAGCCATATAAACTATGTACATCATAATGTCTGTATTGACTATCATTCTGTAGAGATATCATACATATAGTTTTCTCTGATATTCTAGCTCCAAATACACCATCTAGTAATTATAAAAATTAGATTACACAGTAATATCATATCAAAATATATCAGTTAATTGTAGTATAATCATACTCCATCTAGTAACATCATACTCCATCCAGTAATATTATATCCCATCTAGTAATATCATACAACATCTAGTATTATCATACCCAATCTGGTATTATACACAATCTAGTAATATTATTGACCATCTAGTAATATTATAGACCATCTAGTAATATCATGTACCATCTAGTAATATTATACACGTACCTGGTTTATAAGGTGGATCATCCCATTTATTGGTTGGACATTTCAAACTCCAGTATGGTTTATCTTTTTCAGGCCAATTAAAAGGCCTTTCTTCGTTTGTACCGAAATTAGCCGGTTCGTTCATATCCTACAAAAGACTTATGACTGTAATCTCACGTTAAAACAATTAAAAATAAACCATATGTCCTATGTGCAAAAACGAACATGGCCGGTCTTTAAATTGTTTACAATGACATTTAGTAATTGAGCACATTAAAATAACAATTATTATATTTCTATTAAAGCTAGTTTCAACACTGATTCGCTTGTCGTTATCAAACATAATACTGATACAGATAGAAGGAACGAAATATATATACTATGTACAATCCAAACATTCAATGAAACCTTAACATTAAGTCTGTCATCACAAGTCCTTCAGAACCATGGATAACATTTTATACGTCCAAACAAACCATTTGTTAAAATGTAAAAGAAATATACCCTGCCATAAAACTATCTGCCATACATAACATCCCTAATTATGACGAAATAGTCAATGATAGCATGATAATTGTGTGTTTGGCTTTCTTCTATAGTGCAGTGGTATAAAACCGCGAACTAATCTTCAAAAACGCAGAAACATCCCCTTATTCAGAGAGTTATGATGTTAATAAATGTTTAAATAATAATTTATGTAGCATTTAAATAACGAAAAAACCCCACAATAGGTCGATTGGACGCTAACATTATGTATCTTTAAGGATAAAATAATAGATTTAGAAATTGGTATAACACGTCATACATCTAGGTTTACAAAGCATTCACACTCAAGATAAAAAAACAAACTTACTATCCACAAGCCATCAAATGGTAAGGTCGTGTAATGTTCCTCGATCAAATCTGACCAATAACTGGTCGTGTTGTATTTCAGAAAATCGGGGAAAACTGTTTTACCCTTTGGCCAAACCTGGTGGAAAAATTAAAACATGAGTTCATTCAGGTTAGCAAAACGGATTTCATGATATACGATCCGTTTCAGCACAATACAACTAATAAATACCAATCGTCGTTTCGGTACAGCATAAGTAATAAATTAAATACGAATTGTTGTTTCGGTATAACATAAGTAAATGCAATGAAATGGGGTTTAACGTCCTACTGTGCTGCACCTAACCTGGGCTAATGGAAGACGGGCATACGCCATGCAGTGTGCTATGGGGTAATTTTTGTCCGGGCAGCGGCGCTACTCTTACATCAAATTCCAACTGACAAGGAGAAAACCCAAGAGGCTGGACAGACGATCCTACACATTGTCACGTACAAGGTGAGGAATCGAAACCTCGTTTGTTAACTCAGTGACATACCTTATGATGCAGCGGAGTGAGCGGACACGATTAAAATCATTAGCCCCCACCACCACCCCGGGATGATGCAGATACATAAACGCTTTGGATAAGCGATTCATATCTTTAAATAAAAAGAACAAGACGCGTTTTTAGAAGAAACTTACATATCCTAGAATATTATCATTGTTGAAGTCATCATAGTCTGGATTGGTACCATTTGGCCATTGGATATACACATCCCGGTCAATGCCTAGTGTATATGGTTTGTAGTTAGTTTCATTACTGATAATAGCAGGATCCTGTAGAATACAATAAAACAAACACATCAAAAAGCAATTTACCATTTCTAAAAGAAAACACATTCTATCGCATGACAGTTAAGCAGTTATAATTATTTTTTACTAAAATGCAAAGATGTATTGTTTTAGATTAGCTTTAAGTTTGAAGAGAAAGGATGGAGGAGGGTTAAATTCTGATTGTTATTCAGCGAGAAGTGATCCGTAACATTGGCGTGTGATGTTGAGGATCTTGAAGTTCAATCCAGACATCAAAACCTGACCAGGGAGATACCACAGTGCCTCAGTGAATTACTAACCACAGTGTCCCGGGTATTGATCCTGCTTTTGGCTTGATTTTCCTACTTAGTTTCAATGATATCGGACGGAAGTCAATTTTATTTCGAATTCGAACAGTGAACACGGGGCATCGGTTGTTAGTCCATCCGAACGACGAGAGAGGATACAGATCAGGCTTACAACTGATAACGGGAAACTGCTTCGGCTCAGCTAACATCGGGAGAGGATTCGAAACCTTTTGGTTAGTAAAACCCGCGACAATAATAGCGGCATCAATTTTAATTTTTGTAATACCCAATATCGAATGAGATTGCGAGAAGCAGTTTTGAAGACGTCAAATCTTCCACAAAAGATGAAATACATCTCAGCAATTATTGAATCATCTGGTCTCCCTACTTACTAAAATAATTATGAATTTCATTCCCATATCTTGATATTTTTGGAAAAGTTCTGGTAGTTCTTTAAAATTTTGCTGGTCGATTGTGAAATCTTTTCTTTCATCCATGTGATCAATATCGGCATATTGTACATCCTGAAATTATAAAATAAGTGACATGCGTGTAATGGAACCGGAAGTATTGTGGACACATGTCAGTTGCAAACCATTACCGTTTGACAGGGATTCTGTAGACTTTGACAAGCCAAACAAAATGATATGTATGTAAACAAGTCAAACAGCGTTTTATGGGGCATAAGTATGTAAACAACATCTTGAACGTTTGGAACTACATAATGTCCCTTATTTTGTATAACTGTACCGTCGTTTAAACAGTGTAATAGATTTGTGTAGTGGTTTGTAACGGACTCCGTTTTAATATAATGTTCCCATGCTACTAAACAGGCTAAATGCACCTTTATAATCCCCGATGTCCTTCAGACAAGTAGAATAAAAGGCGCCATTTATTTTGTAGACCACGATACCAAGAAAGAAAAATTATACAAAGCGGAAAATGTTTGCAACGTGTTCATAACATTGGTTGCTAGGGACGTTATCCCCAAAAACGAATCAAAATGACAAATCTATTAAAATCCACAACCATATTATTGACCCAGATCTACGAGCTCTAGCTAAGTAAGTAATACGTACATAAGGAATGTCGGCTGCTATCGTTCTGTCCACTACTTCCTGTAAGGTCTGCAGGCTATTGTAACCATAGCGACACAGCTGGAATCCCAACGACCAATATGGTGGTAAATACGGACGACCAATCATCTGCAATAAAACCAAAATATCATACCGTCGGCATATTTATACTGAAAACAAATGACTAAATGTCTTCAGAAATAAAATCATCAATACTTGATAATCAAGGATCGAGCTTATCAAACCTATGTTTTTCTTTGTGGTGGATAACATTGTCAAAATGGTCCCCTTTCAGTTTCACGGAACTGCTTGCGGTGAAACACAGATAATTAGAAAGTTAGTAATTATAAAAGAGACTAACACTAGTATATTGTTGGATCACCGATTCTGGTTCTGGACCAAGAAACATGTAAAAATCTAAAACACCACCAATTGTTCTGTAGGTTAGAGCAGGTGCTGGTTGAAGTAAGATTTCTGAAAAATACATTTGGAAAATGTTTTCAGAACAAACATGAAAATATCATATCATATTTGAAATAAATAATAGTTCAAAACCTTAGTCAATGTAGCTATCGGTGTTCTATATAAACTATCACACACATTCCGGTCTCATATTACAAACGATTAAGACTTTAAAAAAAACCTACCCATTGCGTTGCTATTTAACAATAAAACTCCATGAGAGTTGCCATCTCCATCCTCTACATTCATATAAAATGGATGAACACCATAGAGATTACCATAATCCTGAAACATTATCTTGTTATTAATAACAAATTCAAATTGTACAGGGTCTAATACAATATAAAGGGTCTAAAATAATACAACACACGAATGTTCAAATTTCTCATTAAAAAAATGAGCAGAAATATGTCGGCTGAAAAGTCAACTTTGAGTGGTTGTAGAACCGACACGGTTCTGCAATAGTTATTATTAGCGTAAAATTGTCAAAATTAATATTTGCTGTCACATGATATTATCGGCTTATTTAAATGGGATCTAATTAAAGCAAATTGCGCTTGTCAAGATATCTATTATCATTCTGGAATATGTGATGTATTGATAATGAATCAATGTTTAACTTACACCCCATCCTGGAGCCTGATCTCTAGTAAACATCGGCCATCTTTGATAGTTTAAATCGTGACGAAGATTAAAATGACGATTTTCACCAAAGCCATAAATATTGTTAGAGGGTAACCTAGTAGCTATCTGTAGAAACTGGTCTGCAAATGTTAGTCCTCCAATAGAAGTATCCCATCTGGAAAATTAATGACATATCTGCTCTATTTACCGAAGTCATTAATGCTATTATTTTAACTGCATCTATTGTTATTTACTTTGACAAGTGGTGATGCATGTCGTGCATAAGGCCTGGTATACAAAACCTGTTGGTATTTTATATGTTGTAAAAAAAGAGATACCGTTCCTAATATTATGTAGGGTATTTCGATGTAGAAACTGTATAAATCAAATTTCAAGTAAACTCATACCACCATTTCGTTATATAAATCTATCTGGTTTAAACTATAAGTCTTTGTATGATGCATTCAGTAATGCCCATATTATGATTGGTTGACTCCATTTCAACATACCAATCATAGCCTGCTATGCAAAATATTCTGTGTATAAACCAGTGATTGTTTTTTCCATATAAACTGTGTTTTTTTTTTCTAATGTGCTCAATCGCTAAATGCCACTTAAGGATTATATCGAGACATTTTGTTGAATTCGCTAATCAAGGTCGACGGTATTACAATGTCTGAGAAGGCGCCTTTCTGAAAACGACTCTAGATGTTTAATGGAGTGACCAGCAGATTAAATGCAAAGGCCAATAAGTATGTGGATTACCAACTTTTTGTTTTGACAATGTATATGATTCGGAATAAGTTGATAAACCAAAGTTTACACATATGATAGCTACACACATCCGGTTCCAATGGGTGGGGATAATAACTTACAATATTTTATTGGTAGATGTCCGGCGAATTCTAAACCAAAATCCTGTCGTGTCAGAGTTCCCATGTTCTAGTTGATATTTTGGAGATGTTGCACTTGACCTTTGAAGATCGAGAGGAATTGGTACCTCATATCTCTGGTTGTTTGGGTCATAAATCTGAAACAAACCGTAATATTAAGCCTAAGCTAGAAACCAGATTGGCTTGTGTAAAACATGAAGGTGTTGGTGTGTTGAGTTGTCTTGTTAATTGTTTATATGTCTAAATTTTAAATCGTTGGCGCACACCAGGATCCAACCTTTCAATGTCGCTCACAACGAAACTAGGATACGTCAACAAACTGGATTTTCCAAATGTTGGGAACAGGAAATTGAACACTAAAGATTGCGACAAGCAGATCGCCAGATCCACAGACACCTGCTAATAATCCATTAGTTGCAAATGTTTATTCGAGAGTGGTAATGGTTGAAGATACTGTTCTGAAATGATTAATGATTGATTGAAGGGAGACAACTCTTGTTTTCTTTTGACTCTTTTTTTTGGAGATAAAAAAAAATGTTGTAATAGTTGTTGTTGGCAGCCATATTTTGAAACCATGTGTTTTTCTTTGTAAAATCTTGTATAGTCAAGATGTGAGTACTGAGTATAGAAAGGCAACAGCCTTTAATAAACATGTTTCCTATATAATCGAGTATTGTTTCTATAATCCAAAACATGGTCCGACGAGACGGATACAGTTATTTCAGTCAATCTCTTGAGTTAAGTTCATGTGCCAGTCGACCTTATTATCATCATCATGTCTACGACCAGTAACGACGCAGACAGGCGTGGTGATGTGGCCAAGAAAAACAAACGCATCAGAGGGGGGCATAGGGCCTTTGTTACCCGAATTATTCAAAGTGTACAAGAATTATTAGCCGAATTTGATGGATCTCCTTCTTCAGTTGAAAGTTTAGAGGGACACAGAATTTCTTTAACGGAAAAGAAAGTTGTTTTAGCATCTTACGATGAAAAAGTATTAGAAGATATTGAAGACGAAGATGAAGTGGGTAACGATATTTTTGAATCAAGTGAATTTGCGGACACTATTAATAGAACTTTATATAAAATTAAATTTTGTTTACATACGAATGAGAAGGCCAGTGAAAAATCGAGTATAGCTGATAGTTCCGATTCGAGTAGCCCTAGTAATCCATCGAAAGAAACTTTTGTCAGTAAGACTAAATTGCCAAAATTGTGTTTGCCTAGATTTTCTGGTGATTCAAAGTTGTGGCAGCCTTTTTGGGATAGCTTCCAGGCTGCAGTAGATAATAACAGTGACATTTCAAATGTTGAGAAATTTAATTATTTAAAGAGCCTGTTGGACGGACCGGCATCTTCTTGTGTGGCAGGTTTGTCCTTGATAGGCGAAAACTATGATGCAGCAATTCAGCTTTTAAAAGATAGGTTTGCAAATAAGCAAGTTATTATTTCTGGGCATATGGACGTTTTACTAAATTTACAATCTGTTACGAGTGGTTGTGAAGTTAAACATATTCGCAGATTATACGACACCATTGAGGTCCAGATACGAAGTCTGAAATCTATGGGTGTACAGTCTGAATCGTATGGTAATATTCTTATTCCTATTATCATGAATAAACTTCCTGAAGAGTTACGTTTATTTATTAGCCGAGGAGTTAAAGATTGGAGTGTCGACGAGGTCTTAGATATTTTAAAAACTGAACTTGAAGCTAGAGAGCGAGTCGATTTAATGCATAGTAATTCTACTAAGAAATCCGGGTATTCTTTGAACAACGTATACAGTCCTCAATCTAGATCGAACCGGGTAAATCCCTCAACAGCTTCAACTTTATTTTCGAGTAAAGATCAAAGACCTGTTCCGTACTGTGTGTTTTGTACTCAGCAACACCCATCTGTGAATTGCACTTCTGTTACTGACATTTCAGCTCGCAAATCTATTTTACGTCATAAAGCAAAGTGTTTTTTGTGTTTGCGCTCTGGACATGTGTTACGAAATTGTCCTAATCGTGACTATAAATGCTTTAACTGCGGAGAAAGACACAATAAAGCCATTTGTACTTATAGGCCTGAACAAAATGTAAGGCGGCCTAGTTATGTTAATAAAACTGAAACCGGACAACCGAGTCAAACTGTGACATCCAACATGACGTGTACAGGTGATCAAAATTCTATTTTGTTACAGACTGCTGTAGGTTTTGTATGTGCTACAAGTAATCATAATGACAATTCTAGGGGATCGTATAAGAACATTGTATTTGATTTGTGTAGTCAAAGAACATATGTTACTGATGAAACACGTAGATTGTTAAATTTAAGAACTGTGGGGCGTGAAAATGTACTTATTAAAACTTTTGGGGAAGAAACTCCTAAATTAAAATTATGTGACATTGTTCAATTTACTGTTGCAGGTGATGATGGTTTACATTTGTATGTTACAGCGTATTGTGTACCTTCTATATGCAATGCCATAAGCGACCAATTAACATGTAATGCTTTAGTAAAGTACCCTCATCTACGGGGTTTGAAATTAGCTAATCCATCTGGGCTTTCTGATTTTGCAGTAGATATATTAATTGGGGCAGATTTCTATTGGAATTTCTTTTGTGGCGAAATGAGACGGGGGGAGTTCCCTGGCCCGGTTGCAATGTTGACAAAACTTGGGTGGGTGCTGTCTGGCCCTGTAATTAAAAATTCGAGTAGTGACCAATGTACTATTAATTTAAGTCAAACGCATGTATTGCATATTAGTTATGTATCTGATGAAAGTTGTGGTGTATCTTCAATAAAGTCTGAGTTGAATAAGTTTTGGGAGCTTGAATCTTTGGGTATTCGTAATGACGAATCAAGTGTTTTGTCAGATTTTAATGATAATATCACATTTGATGGTGAAAGGTATGAGGTGAAGTTACCATTTAAAGAAAATCATCTTAAAATATCTGATAATTATTCTACTTGTGTTAAACGCTTATCATCTCTTTTGTATCGGCTTAAAAGTAAGCCGGATGTTCTTAAAGAATATGATAGAATAACTAATGAACAATTATCTGAAGGTATTATTGATATTGTAAATGATGATGATGTAATAATTAATTCTGGATCAATACATTATATTCCGCACAGAGAAGTTTTACGCTTAGATAAGGACACAACTAAGTTAAGGGTTGTTTATGATGCCTCATGTAAAACAAATGGGCCTAGTCTTAATGAGTGTTTATATTCAGGCCCTCCTTTAAATCCGCTTATTTTCGATATTCTCTTTCGTTTTAGAATAAATCCCATCGCTCTGACTGCTGACATACAGAAGGCATTTTTGAACATTGGCATTTATAAAGAGCATCGAGACTTTCTTAGATTCTTATGGGTTGATGATCCATTTAGCGAGTCACCTAAAATTAAAGTGTTTAGATTTAATAGAGTGGTCTTTGGAGTGACTTCAAGTCCGTTCATTTTAAATGCAACCCTTCGTTATCACTTAAGTAATTCTATGGATTACAACTTTGAAATTTTGAATAATATTCTTAAGTCATTGTATGTTGATGATTTTGCTTCTGGGGCAGATAATGTAAACTCTGCTTATGATTTATGTAAATTAGTTAAATTATGTTTAAATCAGGGTGGATTCAATATGAGAAAATGGTGTAGTAATTCGCCAGTGTTAATGTCTATGCTGCATGAGTCTAGCGATTTTCCTGAAGTAGAATTTGATGTTAAGAAAATAGAGACTGATGTAATCGAAGATGATACAGGTTATAATGATTTTGTTCAGAATTCAAATTTTGATTGTAACAGTGTTTTAGGTCAAAAGTGGGATACTAGCGCTGATATGTTTCAATTCGAATTTGATAAGATTTTGTCAAATATAATTGTTAATGCAACTTTAACTAAAAGACAGGTTCTAAGTACAACTGCGAAATTCTTTGATCCAGTTGGTTTAATATCACCTATTGTATTACTGTTTAAGCTATGTTTTCAAAAGTTGTGTGAGAATCCTTTAGACTGGGATGATCCATTAGATAATAATTTTTGTGATTATTGGAATAATTTAGTGTCTAGCCTATCTGCTGTAAAGGCTATACACATTAACCGCTGTATTTGTTCTGAACTACGACAAGCGAATTCTATTCAATTTCATGTATTCGGCGACGCTTCCGAAAAAGCGTATGGTTCTTGTGTATATATCAGATGTGAACATTCAGATACTAAAGAAATACACTGTAATTTAATTGCCTCTAAAACGCGCGTGGCGCCTTTAAAGAAACAATCTATACCCAGACTTGAGCTACTAGCATGCTTAATATCTGTTAGACTAGCTGCATGTGTAAAAGAAGCTTTAAAGGACATCGTAGATGCGCCTGTATATTTTTGGTCTGATTCTCAAGTTGCGTTATCTTGGATTAAAAATACTACTCGTGAGTTTAAGCAGTTCGTGAATAATCGTGTGGTTGAAATTCGTGATTCTTCTGACATTAGTAAATGGTCTTACTGCTCAACTAAAGAAAATCCTGCAGATGTTGCCTCACGTGGATGCAAGGCAGTAGAATTGGTAAACAATGATCTATGGTGGCATGGACCACCATACTTGCTAAGTTCAAGAGACAATTGGCCGAGTAACATTGAAGAAACTTTGAGTGAACCATTTTATTCTGAAGTTAAGAAAGCAACTATTTGTGTCGCAAATGTCGAAACTAATCACAATATTGAAAATATTCTAGACGCTTCTCGCTATAGCAACTTTAATAGTCTATTAAGAGTGACTGCTTATGTTTTGCGTTTCGTATCGAATTTGAAGAATAAAAGAGACAATGTACAAGTCCAAACAGATCAATTGTCCAAGGAAGAAATTAATTGTGCCGAAAATATCTGGTGCAGAGATATTCAACATAGCTTGAGTGGCCGTAAATTTGAACAACAAAGGCGATCGCTTAATTTAAAACCTGATGACAATGGTATTATGAGATGTTATGGTCGTATAGATAATTCTAATTTGCCGTTTGATGCCAAATTTCCTATTTTCCTACCAGATTCTCATCGTTTTACGAGTTTGATTATTGAAAAGTGTCACCGAGATGTGCATCATAATGGGACAGCAGAGACTTTAGTTCAGTTGCGCCAAAAGTTTTGGGTTTGTCGCGGACGACAAGTTGTTAAAGCTGTAATTACTAAATGTATTATTTGTCGTAAAATGGAAGGTAAATCTTATGGAGTTCCGTTAGCGCCTCCTTTACCAGAATTTCGACTTTCTGACGATTTCGCTTTTACAAATATTGGAGTGGACTATGCTGGACCATTATACGTTAAAGACATTTATTCTAAGAGTGGAGAGATGAACAAGGTGTTCATAGTGTTGTATACTTGTGCGAGTAGCCGAGCGGTTCATTTAGATTTAGCACCGGATGCTAGTTCTTCCTCTTTTATTAGGAGTTTTCGACGTTTTATTGGAAGGCGTGGAGTACCAACCTTAGTGAATTCAGACAATGGATTGGTTTTCAAGAGTGCTGAACTTCGAGCCTTTACAAATAGTAGGAACATTAAATGGTGTTATAATATTGAACGATCCCCATGGTGGGGCGGGTTTTTTGAGCGTATGGTACGTTCAACTAAACGATGCCTGAAAAAAGCTTTAGGTAATGCTCATTTGTCGTATGAGGAGCTACTGACTTTATTAGTGGACATTGAAGGCGTTTTAAACTCGCGTCCTCTTACATATCTTAGCGATGATTGTATAGAACCTTTAACACCTTCGCATTTAGTATTGGGGAGAAGGATATTGTCTGAACCGCTGTTTACTCCAAATCCTAAAGTAGTTGGTGATACCTCTTCAGAATTCTGCAAGCGCAAGAAATACTTGGAGACTGTTATAAATCATTATTGGTCAAGATGGCGGAATGACTATGTTACTCAATTACGCGAGCATCATCGTTCCAGAGTTAAAACCGGTCCTATCATACGTGAGGGTGATATTGTGTTAGTATTTGATGACAAAGTATCGCGCTTAAATTGGGAAATGGGTAGAGTTGATAGAATTTTACCAGGTCGTGATAATAACGTGCGATCCGCTGTTGTAAGAGTTCAGAACAAACAGGGCAAAATAATATTTATGAATCGACCTATACAAAAATTGTATCCAATAGAGTTGGTTAGAGATTAGTAGAGAATGTATTCTTATTATTAATAAGTATTGGAGTACACAGTTAGAAATCAGTGTTATATATGTATTTACGAGTTTAGAATCTTAGTACATGTAACGAGTTTAGAATCTTGATATTTTGAGTATAGAATCTTAGTATTTGAGTATAGAATCTTATAGAGTAACGCATCTTAAAGAATAGTATCCAAGATATAGAGTTTTGTTATTAAGAGTTTAAATCTCAAGAATTATGTTAAATTTTAGTGTATTTTATTGACCTCGCGTCAATAAGGGGGGAGTGTGTTCTGAAATGATTAATGATTGATTGAAGGGAGACAACTCTTGTTTTCTTTTGACTCTTTTTTTTGGAGATAAAAAAAAATGTTGTAATAGTTGTTGTTGGCAGCCATATTTTGAAACCATGTGTTTTTCTTTGTAAAATCTTGTATAGTCAAGATGTGAGTACTGAGTATAGAAAGGCAACAGCCTTTAATAAACATGTTTCCTATATATTCGAGTATTGTTTCTATAATCCAAAACAGATACATTAAGGGAGATTAGATAAAAAGATGGCAGTTCACACTATAATAGTTAAAAACTAGATAATATAAAGGCAATTTGCTGAAAATTCCTGTCAAATTGATCCACGATTTTCCGAAAATTAGGCATGTGAAATTTCCGCCCAGCCTCGATCATCATAACTAATGTCAGTACGTAAAAAAACATAGTCTCTATTATCCATTTAACAATTAAATCGAGAAGGAAAGTTATGCAGTAAATCGGATCATAATCCATCCAAGACCTCAGACAAGTGATACGATCGAGATTTGATTATGGTCTTGATATATTAATCCATGCCTAATCAATAATTTAGCTAACATTCCAGGCCCAAAGAAAGACCTGCAATAGGCAGATTTAGCTCTTGTATACTGTATGATTAATAATAAAATTAAATAATTACCTTGAATCGAATGAAGTTATCATTGATATACTGAACAGATAAAGTTATATCATGTATATCTCCAGTAAACATCTGAGATTTATTCCTCCATTTAAGATTAAACATCATATCTTTACCATTGTTAGATGTTGTATTTGACACCAGGCTATAACCATACAAGTCACTAAAATACAATAAAATATACATTTTAAAAATAAATAAGTAACATAAAGATTTTAAAAATAAATAAGTAAGACAGAAATCTTGAAAATAAATAAATAACATAGAAATTTTAAAAATAAATAAATAACATAGCAATTCAAAAAGTAAATAAGAAACATAGAAATACTAAAAATAAATAAGTAACATAGAAGTTTTAAAAATAAATAAGCAACATAGCAATTCTAAAAATAAAGTAATATAGAAAAAATAAAAAAATAACATAGGAATTTAAAAAATAAATAAGTAACATAGAAATTTAAAAAAATAAACAAATAACATAGAAGTTATTTTTTTTTAAGTTTTCATATTTCTGCAATATTGTCAACACCCCACATATTTTTGTTAATGCATCGTTTCAACTTGTAATTAATTCTCATTAAGTATTAATTGTTCTGAAGTATTGTCAACACCCCTTCACGTTAATACATCGTTTCAACCCGTAATTAATTCTCATTAAGTATTAATTGTTCTGAAGTATTGTCAACACCCCTTCACGTTAATACATCGTTTTAACCCGTAATTAATTCTCATTAAGTATTAATTGTTCTGAAGTATTGTCAACACCCCTTCACGTTAATACATCGTTTCAACCCGTAATTAATTCTCATTAAGTATTAATTGTTCTGAAGTATTGCCAACATGCATTCATGGTTTTGTTGATATTGTTCCAATCTGCTTAAATTCACATCGGCTAT
This sequence comes from Patella caerulea, assembly GCA_036850965.1. Taxonomy (NCBI): domain Eukaryota; kingdom Metazoa; phylum Mollusca; class Gastropoda; family Patellidae; genus Patella; species Patella caerulea. Next base: position 39,136,317 of record JAZGQO010000008.1, read on the forward strand.
ATTTCGTTTCAATTGTGAGTAAATTCCTAACTTAAGTTTAAGTCCCAGAATGGTTTTGCTTAATTTGCGGAGAGTTCACATAAATATCATATTATAACTTACTTATTAATATAGCAATTCGGTACTTTATCTACATCAGCTATTGGCCTCCATATACATTTCCGTCGACTGCATTCTCTTCTTTTGTCTGAAAGCATACACAAACACTGGCAACATAACAGATACACAAACATTGAACAATATATACATAAACAGGAATGGCAATATACGCTTAAATAAAATAAAAGGGGGTTTAATCTACTCTTATATTTGGCTACTTAAGGCAGGCATACACAATATAATTTGCTATGAGGGAAATTTTGCCTGGGCAGCGGCACTATGGCCTACTCTTATATTGAATTCCAACTGTCAAGGATTGTGTACGTGCACGCAAATGTATACACAGGACCTCGGTTTTTCGTCCCATCAGAGTGACTTGACAGCTGTCCTTGTCAGGGCCTCCTTCCTGCATCACTGACACGGTGCAATAATGTGTACTGAATAATTCAGTATTAACATACACATCTACTGAACGAGTATAATTTGTTTTATATAGGGATCCCATCACACATACCAGTTATATCTGTGTATTTATTTGTATCGGGCAAACAATCTATTCTTTCAGACTCTTGTTGTGTTGGTGCCCGTTTCTCTCTAAAATAAAATGATTGTGTTCATATCATTAATACAGTCTTAACATGGATGGCGGTACTAGTGTCATATAATGTATCCAAACAGATATTGCGGGGCTATGAGGGTTTTTACAAATTGTCATTGGTCTAATAAGTAATTACGATATCTGCTTTAAATTCAAAACATTAACCGCGGTATGGATTTTATTCCAATACCATAAATTCCGTTCATGGCTTCATTATGATACTGATAGAAATTAATTATGTGAACCAGTATAAAGAAAAACCGTCTCACCTCCATTCGATAAATGAGTTTTGAGCTAACGGTAGGCCTAAATTATTTATAACCAGGGTCTGAAAAAAATAAATAACATGGGATATTTACATACATCTATACACGATAGTATTATATGGCCCACGAATCGAAAATGACGTCATACCGCCAAGCTTGGGTGACGTCAACTTATGCGCAATTTTCCAACAAAAATGATTTCATGTCGATCGTACATGCATCGGTGGGGTTGAATTAGTTCCTTTTACTCATTTAACGCCTTCATTTACTACTTTCTATACCCATTTTAGCCTACTCGCTATATGGAATACTTATATCCAGATTAACTTCAAAATTGTTTCAGAATTCAATTTGTAACTGCCACTACCGGTGTAAAACCCTATGAGTGATTTCACCGGGCAAACGAATATTTTCTACTAATCTGGCCAGCTTGTGTCAATACCCGGAAGTGTCGAAATGATCTTACATACGTAGTTTCTGACATCTAAAACAAAGTTGGGACACGAGTCCTAAACAAACTCGTGTTAACCACTGCTAAACAATACTCATATTAGTTTAATTATCGAACATTACTTTATGTCAATACAATTTACTTGCCCAATGGGGTCCATATCAGTATCAGTGATATTGACGGCCAAGCGAATATTTAATGCTGAATATTGTTTTGTTTATCTTTTTGAAACTTGAAATAAAACCCCATCAGATCAACCCAATTCAATACTTTAATTCGAGTTAAATCAAAGCGATTTAGCGTCTTTAATATACATTAGGTAATTTTATTGGTGAATGTACTATGGGCTGAACCGTTTACATTAATGTGGGAAGAATACTGTTTTGAGGGGTAATATTATTAAAAGGTTTACAATAATGATATTACCTTTCTTTGGTTGTTGTTGGTGAATGTACTATGGTCTGTGCCGTTAACATTAACGTAATGTATCCAGTTGTCTACACCAAATATTTCTACTGTATCTAATACCAAACTATCTGTACCTGGCAGGTTGTTATACTGAACTCTAATCTCCAACATATTTTTCTTGCAGTCAAATTTCAGTGACAAATAATTCCCATTCTCATAAGTATCTATAATATTTTTTCAAGAATATATTGAATAGGGGTACTAGCGATACATGTCTTGGTAACTGATGATGTTGTGAAAATTTAATTCTACTAAAATAGAAAAGAAGTTAGAATTCATAACTAGATTACCTATAGATACGCCATCATCCCAGAATAGTTGACCCGATGCTTGCAGACCCCGACCTGGTATTTCTGCTAAAGCTACTAATAACTTGAATGGCTTCTGGCGGCTTAAAATCATTATAAAAATTTCGATTAGTGAACATATAAATGAGTTCTCCATGTATTGATATTAAACAATATTCTCTTCAAAACACTGAAACCTAACTGGGGCATTATTTAAACCAAACGGCATATCGTTATTTACAGCACCATAGCTATCCTTTCACATAATCTTAAGTCAACCTTCTTTCATTATTATTCACATGCATGATGAGTAATTGGTCAGCTCAAGATTATCCTTGATCATTTCGTATTTGAGAATAATAAAACGTAAGCTTGTTTAGACACACTGTTCAATATTGATTTGACAGAACAAATGATTCCTTGCTAGATTACATGTCAATTAGTTCGTCCATGCAGTTACACTATATAGAGTCATCCAGACACGTTGCGGGAACATGCAAATCACAGAGTCACTATATAACACAAAACACAGTTCTATGGATAACAATCACTATATTATACACACGTGACGTTTCGACAAGAATTCACTGGTCGAAACTTTGTGTGTGTATAATATAGTGATTGTTATCCATAGACATGTGTTTTGTGTTATATTATGTTCAATCGCTAAATGCCATTCAAAGATTAGATCAAAGGGAAACATATTATAGAGCTCAAGAAAATGCGAACCGTTTTACGACTATTGAATTTACTTGGGCCGGTTGTTGCAAAGATTGAATTTACCTGTAATGTGTATTATGAACAGGTTCTTGTAATAAGGTGATTGAAGGGATATTTACCTATAACGTGTGTTATTAGCAGGCTCTTGTAAAGGAAGAATATATCCAGCACGTACATGTAGGGGTATTTTTGATTCCGGTGTAATTGACTTTTGTAACCATTCTTTACCCTCTGTTGCTTTCTCACCCTGAAATTGAAATACAATCACGTGTATTAATGACGTTTTATCGGCAATAGGGCATAGTTTAGTTCAACTTCCAAATACATATCCATGTAGTCATGGGCCAATATTGATTCAACTTTAATTAGTTGTCAAACTTGTGTGTCAACCAATAAAAGTTTACAATACGAATACCCATTGTAACCGGTTTCGTAAATATATCAAAGCAACAGAACTGCAGTAAATATTCACTTTGCAGTAAAACAAGGCTTCCATATTACCGCCACCGTATAACAGCCTGGTACTATAGTAGGACTAGTAAGTCACCATTTATTTTCAATACGGGAGTTAAAGGTGCCATAGCAGCAGTGTTAAGTTATATAACTAAATAAAAGCCACAGCAAAGCAACTTGATCCATTGCCGGAAGACGTCGCACTTAGTTAAACATCACATCACTGAATACTTACAGTATGAAAGTCATACCACCGTTCACTGGGGACATAATAAGCCAAGCTTGTCTGACTCTGTAAAATAAAACATATCCAAACATCGAAAATGTTGTCCATTCATATTCTTTCAAATACACTAAGTGTGTGCTTATGGCGATAGCCCAGAAAATTGGTAGACCTGATAATATGAAGTCTTTGTTTGACATGAATATAAGGGAAACAGTGACTCAGGGAGTAAGATATTGGCTCGCTAACCTGCAGGTCCCGTGTTCGATTTGGTGCAGGACGGCATGGCGAGAACTGGACAACGTTTAGTTGTATACGAAAAGACGAGATCCCGTGTACACATTGGTGTGCACGTGAAAGAACCCATGACATAATTCGAAATAAGAGCTGGTCGTAGCGCCGCAGTACGGCCATACATTGAGACCAAAGGCTTAGGTCCGCCCTGATTAGCTCAGACGGTGCAGAAAATAGGACGTTAAATCCCATTTCACTAGATTGTGAGGTATCCAAGACAGCGGCTTACCTGATATAAAATAGGCGAGATGAGTAAAGCAGGTCCCCATAGAAACTGTTTATCTATACCGTAAGTAGAACTATCTGTTGGGAACCTGTAAAAGAATAATACAATTAAACATTAACATCTTCAAGGCACAACACTGCTGATTTTAAATACCATACATAAATTAACAAAGATCTTACTCGTGGTGTAAAGGTCGTATAACTGTTCCACCTTGAATGTGAGCCTGGTGAAATAATGTATATAGATAGGGTAGCAACCAATATCTTGTTCCCAGGGCTTCTTTGGATGCCTTTGTAACATCCTCGCCAAAAACTGCCGGATCTTGGGGCTGAAAACAAAAATACAACCACTAGAATAAATGAAATGAACATTATCAGAAAACATCGGTATCGAAATCGCAACCTTCAGACTGACGAACCAGAGTCTTACTCACTTAGTTTATGGATTATTTTAGTTTATCGTTTATGTCGTTTTGATCTTTATTTGTCTTTTTTTTATCAGATAAATAGAGAAATAAAGCTATACGAAAATAAAGGAAACGATAACAAATGTTAGTACTACGTGTAGTCTAATAAGTAAATTTAATAAGATGCATTAGTAATGTCTGTATACTTACAATGTTATTTTCACCATTATGATTTCTACTGAATGTATAGAACGCCCCTAGTTGCATCCATCTTTTACATAACTCCGGTGTTGCGTCGTCAAAAAACCCACAAATATCAGCCCCAACCTGAATAAAATTATTGAAAATGGTTTGATGTGTTGATTGTTATATGGAATTGCCAGCTTAGGGGAAAGGTAAAAATTTGATATCTGTAACACGACAGTGTACAAGAGAACCCCAGACAAGAACAGCAAACAAGAATAGGTTGCTGAAAGGAAACCTGTTACAAGTCTTTCTAAACTTTTAATGAAATGAAATGGGGTTTAACGTCCCACTATTCTGCTCCGAGTGGGCTAATAAAGACGGGCATACACCACGCAGTGTGCTATGAGGGACATATTGCCTGGGTAGCGACACTGTGGCCTACTCTTATATTTAATTCCAACTGCCAACTGATCTTTTACGTGCACGTCAATGTATACACGGGACCTCGTTTTTCATTCCATACGAAAGACTAGACAGTTGCCATGCCCTCCGACCTGCACCACATATCTAAACTGTGGGATTACTGGGTCTTACATACTTTCAAACACGGGGAAAATTAAATAAAAATCGTTTGATTACGTTGATATTCGGAAATAAATAAAACGACATTTTATATTAATTTTTGGGAGGCATTTAATAACTGGATAAAGCAATAAACTATAACACATACTTATGGAAAAACAGCGACGTTTCAAAGATCATGTGAAAGATGAAAAAAGATGTCAGTAAAAGAATACTTACAAACGGTATTCCAAATAAGTTGAAATCAAGCAAACCTGGAAAAAATGTCCATGCTGATATAGATATCACAGTCACGTAAGTCTTCAATATTATAATTTGGCTTGAAATAAAGACTATTTATTCACCTACTAGTAGTGAATTACAAGGAGAGTAGCTACTTTACTTAATAAGCTCTTTCAGGACGTACATGTATATCCCCCGAGCCAATATATGTATGTGTATCTGTGTGTGTGTGGTGGCCTAACGTCTTTAGAACGAAACTCGTTTTGAGTATGCAGGCCTTGGATACATTGTCCGGTGTTCAGTTCACACAAAATTATACTAAGGACTGCAAAAGGCAAAACTGAGTGGAGAGCAGTCTTAACCTGTCTCCCACCCACCATCAAGAATAAGCCAAAGACTCCTATGCGAAAGATTATTAGTGAAATATAATTGTAGCATATGGTATTCCCAAAATAACCTTGTTGTGCTGATTGGAAGTTATCCCCCCTCTCTCCCTCTCTCTCTCCCGCTCTCTCTCTCTCCCTCTCCCTCTCTTTAAAAAAGTCAAACCGACTCACCAACAATTGAGAGGACCATTTGTTCCCATGAACTGTTATTATCACCCAACCAATGTACAGACGACGCGCCACTACCAGGAAATGTTGATCTTGACAACACTATACCACGTTCTTTATTTCCATTCGCCAGTCGAGTACCTCTTTAAAAACAGAGACAAACAATTTACCCTTCTATATAATGTTGTAACAGTAAATTATTTCTAACGTAAATAATTTTATTTAATCAACCTATAGTAATATTTAAGCCTTCTGTTCAAATGTTATTTTGTCAACGATGTCCTATTCCAAACCTAACAAATGTAATGGTCAGTATTTCTGTTAGCGTATTTCTTTAGTTTTATTACATTTCTATTATTGTATTAATTACAATTGACATATTAATACTAATATATTACTATTACTATATTACTATTATCCCATTACTATTATTACATTACTATTATTACATTGCTATTATCACATTACATCATTATCATTATTATTACAATACGATTACGATAATTACAGTGATATTATTACATAGCATTACTATGATTACACAACATGATCATTTTTACAGTGCCAGTATTACATTATTTTTACTACGTCATCTTACCGTAGTGTAGCCTCGGTTTGACTCCAACCATACAAACTATGTACATCATAATGTATATACTCTTCTGAATTCCCCTGGACTAAATTCATACATAGCGTCTTCTGGGACAGTCGCACTTTAGATGTGGCTGAATCAAAATTGAATGCTGCACCTAAAAAAAGATTGCATACCACTTTCAAAATAAGATTTTTTTGCAGAATTTGGAATGTACATGCATCATTGCTACGATTATATCCCGTTGGCTAGCTTGACAATTTTTTGCTCGAAATGGTATATACACATATTATAAAATACAGTACTCATTAGGTATAGCAATAATGAGAATAATAGAAACAATATATAAACATATCAAAACCAATGAGGTTGAATACAACAAGGAAAGGTCTAAATACAACAAGACAAATTAGTTGTCGGTTGTCCTAAAATAGTTACCATATGAAAATAGGGAATCAAATAGAAATGCAACCAAAGCGGGTTTTTCCACTCAAGTGCAACGTGGTGTCAAGATTTGCCCAAATCCACAAGTAGAAATATTGGCCATTGCTGCTTGGAGGGGATTGTATTTGTTTGTATCTCGTACTATTCGTAATGAGTGTGTCGCGAGTAATTGATTACGGTTATTTGGCACCGTCGTGTGTAAACCTTTCACTAACCCGTTCTGTAAGGTGGGTCGTCCCATTTATTCGTCGGACATTTTAAACTCCAATAAGGTTTAGCATCGTCTGGCCAGTTCCATGGTTTCTCTTCATTGGTTCCAAAGTTTGCAGGTTCGTTCATATCCTGTTAAAATATTAACAAAGATTGGAGGGATAGTACTCACTTAAAAAAACCCGGCACAGTAGACGCTTGATTTGATATTTGTTTACTTTTTGCAATGTCTATATTCGGACTTGTCCGCAGGTTTATCTTGTAGATTTTTGTTTTGCGTGTAGTGTGGTGCTCCTGCGCCTACTATTTAAGATATCATAAAAATAAAAATGCATCAAATTGTCCATTCAAAGGCACAGCTATTGTAATGGGTTGATGTCTGAACTGATGTCTCAGAAACAAAATCGGAACGATGAATGCCGTATTAAAGAATTGACTGACGGACCCTTCCGTGAGGTATGCAGATCTGTGCTGTATTGTTGTTTAAGATATACCTTTGAGGTATCATTTTAACAAAGGACCAACTTATATAACAGGCTGCTATCTTTAACGGTTTATGAGATATACACCAGAAACGAAAAAAACGTGACTAAATGAAGGATGGGGTCCTTTTTAATGAAAAGCCCTTAACGTAGTTGAGGGGTGAAAATGCAACCTACTATCCATATTCCGTCAAACGGTATCTGTTGGTAATGTTCTGCGATCAATTCAGACCAAACTCTGCTGGTTTCATTCTTTAGAAAGTCTGGAAACACCACTTTTCCCTTTGGCCAAACCTAGAAGATAGATGTTGTTTATATTATTATAGAACTGCCTGATGCTAATTTCAGTTTTTTCATCTAAATAAGATCACAGAGGCGGAAATATTATTATAATATATTATCTATCAGTGACTAAAATGGCGACTAAAAGAAATATATTTACATATCCTAGGACTGATCTGTCGACATCCGAACTATTTTCAGGTATAGAAACACCAGTTGACGGCCATTTTATGTTACCGCTTATAGCCTTCATTCGTTCATATGGATTATAATTCGTCTCGTTCACTATTAAAGCTGGATCCTGCAAAAAGACAATGATTACATTTTTTTCGTATGGATTATAATTCGTCTCGTCAAATATTGACGTTGGATCCTGTACAAAATCATAATGATTGCAATTTTTCGTATGGATTATAAGTCGTCTCGTTCACTATTAAAGTTAGATGCTGTACAAAATACACAGTGCTAGTCGCCACGTTCACTTTTAAAGCCAGATCCAGTAAAACAAAAAATAATGATTGCATTTAACTTAATAACGCGATAGGCAAGGCTTCAAACATCACTGCCTCAGTGAGTAAGACACTGATTCAAAGTTCGTAGGTCTAAGGTTCGGATGGAACGTAAAGAGAAACAGTAGTCCCGTGTACACTTTGGCGTGCACGTTAAAGAGTTTGTATACGAGTTTTAACTAATTATTAGTTTATGCCTGTAGTTCCATTCCAAGACTGAGACATAGTCGCTCGGTGAGACCACGGCTATGGCTCTGGCTCGGTAACCACGAGGTATCGCTTTCGATCCCGTTGGAATGAAAATTTATTGGGATTTTCCAACCTATTTGTCAGTGGAGCAACGTGGGGGACCTGCCAAGGAAATGCGTTCAGTCGTTCTGACAGTACAGAACAAAAAGAGGTTTCAGGTACATCATAGCAGCACTCTAAAGGTACTTGGTCAGAATCGTCGAAATATTTTCCTCCTTGCGAGAAAAGTAAGACGCTACCCCCCCCCCCCCCTGCTACACACACACACACACACCTGTCCGCTTCGGCAAATGACATAGTTCGGCAAATGACATAGTTACTATAGCACGGTCCTAATTGTTGTGGGTTGGACAGGCGGTAACGTCTCGACGACATTCATTAGAGTGATATGTCACAGTCGTTTCTTACCAAAATTATGATAGTTCTAATTCCATCGTTCCTCAATGATTCAAAATATTCTTTTAGACCTGAATAATTGACATCATCAATAGTAAAGTCTTTCCTTTCATCCATATGATCAATATCTGCCACTTGGACATCCTAGATTAAAATATATAGAAAATACTCTTATATAGATTGAGGAATCCAAATAATGTATAAACTAGAGATTCCCCGCTTTACAATGATGCCATAACTTTATAAAAGGATTGACTGCTCGTACCACTACAAGCTGGGAAAACGTCTAATTTCGCTGATAATATTCAGAAAAAGACAGATTGAAAAATACGGTACTCTTACAAAAAGTCCAAAAAAGGCGTTTTAAAATGTTTAATTGTCATTTTGACCTTTTAGGTCGATAAAGAATATATTTATTATAGACTCATTTTTGTGAAAATCTCAATTTCGATCAAAATCAATATTTTCACTTATTTTGTCTTTATCTCAATATTGGATCGTGTGTATTCCGACTCAATTAGATGTGGGCCGTCACATATTTGTACAATAAATATCGGATTAAATATTTGGGATAACCACTCTCATGGTTATCACCATTTTGACGATTATCGTCGGTTACTCTGTAAATATGGCCCTGGTCAGATTTCCATCGAAAGTATAAAAAAAACAAACGAAATGAAATGGGGTTTAACGTCATACTCTTCTGCACCTAACCTGGGCTAATGGAATACAGTGTGCTATGAGGGGAATTTTGCCCATACAGCCTATCGAATTCCAACTGCCAAGTGATCTTTTACGTGCACGCCAATGTGTACATGGGACCTCATTTTTTGGTCCAATCCGAACGACAAGACAGCTGTCTTGTCAGGCCCTCCGTTCTGCATCACTGACAAGGGGAAACCACGCCGGAAAATCGAGATGAACTTTCTCGGCGAATGCAGGGATCGAATACCCGACCCCCAGGCTAGCGAACCAGCGCCTTACCCACTTAGCCAAAAGACAAACGAAATATAGATATTTATTATGATCAGTTTGCACTGGAAAGAAGTGTTTATGCTCACGTGTGGTATTCCAGCATCTCTTGTTCTGTTTACAGCTTCCTGCATGGCATTAAGACTGTTATAACCATATCTAGAGAGTTGGAATCCCAAACTCCAATATGGTGGCATGTAAGGTTTGCCAATCATCTGAACATAAATAACACCTTGACATCGTTATAATATCATTTACAGTTCATTCAATATTCATTTAACATTCGAGTCAAAGTGTTACACTAATGATGGTTAATAAAGGGACTGTCCAAGAGATTTTTTAATGCATCCCCCCCCCCATCCCAACAATTCAAAAATCGCCATTAAATATCTGTTTAACGTTTGTCGATCGATTCAAATTTAGTCAACTTTTACTTTTAAATCTCATTTCAAATTATTTGAGATGGGAAAGATGGGCGGGATGTCTATTTCTAATTCTACTGCATGTTTCAATAATCCCTAGAATATAATATACCGAATACTTACAGTAGTATACTGCTGAACAACGTTTTCTGGTTCTGGACCCAAGAAAAAATAAAGGTCGAATATTCCGCCGATAGTTTTATATATCAGCATAGGTAATGGCGTGAAAGAATAATCTAAAGACAAAAATAATGTTAAAATTTATGACATAGCACTATATTCCACAATTATTTATGTTGTATACTACAGAGGAATTGTGACATTAGGTTTTGTTGTTTACTAGTATAGGATATTTTTATATATAACATAAACAGTAGACCATAAGGTTTAGTTATATAGGTAAAGCCGGAACCGTCCATTAAATTAAATAATGTCTCCCCTCTGTGTTAACATATTTTGGCACATCTACAGTCTAGTATTTGGCACATGGCACTTAAACGTTTGGCCAGCATAGTCATGTATGATCACTACATATTTCCAATGGATCTAATTAACAAATTAACGACTTTCAACAATTTATATTAGCCTAAATCAAACAGATTCGGCTTCTTCAAACATGGACACATTACTGGCAACAGTTTACGGAAACGTGTTAAGTTTACCTTGAGCATTACTGTTTAAGAATAACACACCATGCGAGTGACCATCATTTTCCATACACATATAAAATGGATGAACACCATAATGATTTGACTGGGTCTATAAATAGTATACAAAACATAAATGGTCTATAAATCACATAATAAAACTATTGACTATACCCACCACATGTGAAAATATAAGCAATACACATCACATAATATGGATATAATGGCACATCCCATAATTCAACTGTAAATAACGTATATCACATAATTTAACTATAAACAATACATATCACATAATACAAATAATAATATAAACAATACAAATCTCAAAAATCATGCCAAAAACAATACAAATCGCATAATTATACTTGAATATAAACAAAATACACATCATATGATGGTACTATTTAAAAAAATACGCAATATATAAATTTTATGATAGTACTATTTTTGAGACTAAAATACACATTACATGATGCTACTATTTAGAAAAAAATACACATCACATGATACATAAAATAAAATGGAATTTTGTTTTTTTTGACAAACATACAACTGGTTTATTTTCTATGCTTTTTGAATACTACGTGGTCGACCTGGGACCGTAGTGGTTGAGCACTGGAAAATGTCCCGGGTTCCAATCCTCGAGTGGTCCGAGTGGACCGTTCGGCATTTTTGCCATTTGTCAGAGGTGGTACCTGCGGAACTGACAAGCAAAGAAAGTGTACATAGTCGTTCGGATGGGACGAAAAAATCTTGAATGCAATAGAACCCCTGGTGGAGTAGTTAGAATCATTGCTTTTCGAAACATTAAACCCCTTTCTTGCAATTCGTAGTTCCGGCAAACCACCCGAAGGGTAAGAGGATCAGTTTAGATGACGAATGGGAGCGGAAATGCTTGTTCCTTCTATCAGAGAAGGTCAAACAAACCCTTTAGTACTTACATTGCCAAGTGTATTTTCATCCCGGCTGAACATCGGCCATGATTTAAACCACAAATTATGACGGAAAGATTTTTTTATATTTTCACCAAATCCATAAATATTTTCAGAGGGCAGTTTTGTGGCGATCTGTAAAAACTGATCTGCAAAGGTAAAGCCGCCCACGCCGGTATCCCATCTGTTGTAAAATAAAGAATTCGCATTAATTTATTGAAAACTGAGTAAACTTACACAAGAAACAGAACCGGATTTTGTCAAAAAGTTTCAAAGGAAATTCGACCTCGACCCAGACCCAGGGAGGGGGGAGGCAGTAAATCACTCCTGGAATATCAGGCTGAAGAGGTGGGGGATAACCTTCCCTGTATTCGTGCTACAGAGCCCCATATCCTATTTTCGCATAGTGCTTGCAGATGTATGGTAGGTGGAGGGATGGCGGTGGGACATTTTTCTTGTTCCGGCACAAAAATATTGTCTTGGCTGCCCTGATTTTAGTCCAAGATGGAAATGTCTTCGGTTCTGATTGGTATCAAACGACTATAACAGTACTATATATTTCATGGCGCAACTCAGGGCGATTGCGCATTTTCTTGGTTCTATAATATCGTCACAATTATACATTGTCTGATCTGGGCCGCTGATAAATTCACTGAAAATTTAGATAACCGCTCCCTTAATTCAGGGACGGATCAAAGCTTCGATGGATCGTAGGCAGCTCCAACATTTGGTAGTTGCCACTTGACCACTATAAATGCCATTTCCTATCTTTATCAACTCTATTTTATTCATAAAAGAGTAATAATTTAATCCCCTTAAGGTAATTGTATAAATACGTCGATTTATTGTATTTTTTAATAATGATGAAAGATTAACTTACAATACAACTCCAGTACTTCTTCGTATGATCTGGAAACTGAACGTATCATTATTGGGGTAAACAATCCGATACCGAGGCTCTTCCGGTCGGGTATTTGGCAAATTTGCTTTGATTGGTACTTCGTATCTCTGAGCTGATGGGTCATAAATCTGAAATAAAAGAGTTGACTTAAATAAGCACGGCAGTGACCAACTAACCAGCAGGTGTATGAGTTCCTCAAAATAGTTTATTGCTTTGCGTCGTCTTGTCACCATGAGTAGGGCTAAAAATATTACAAGTAAAAGCGTTTAGTTATATGGATAATACAAAATGCCGTCTTGTTGACAGTTGGAAGGGGCAAATGATGCCATCTCTGCGGCACATGGAAGGATTTATGTCCATTTTCATTAGCTCAGTTGGTGAAGAAAAATAGGTCGTTAAACCCCATTTCATGTCATAAAACTAAATACAAAGTTTAGTAAATGGAAGTTCTACGTGGAAATATTAAACATAGTCTACTATTTTACTAAATTACGTTACCTTAATTCGCAAAAGATGATCATCCAATTCCTGCACTTCGAACATAACATTAGCTAAATCATCTACGAAAGGCCCCGGACTTGATGTTTTCTGTAATGGAATCTTGTATCCTTTGTCCGTCTCTTCAGCATCACCATTTTTGCGGTAGCCATAATTACTATTATTAAAGTAGCACATGGGGACGCCTTCTTTACTACTAGCGTCAAAGATACAATTTCTCTGGTCACACAGAGTTTTGTTAACGTTAACAAACTGACCCTGTGCCTCTGGGTAACAATCGATTCTTGTAAAATCATCACTAGTTACCGAACTGAAAATATTAAACAAGACCCTAAAGAGGCTGTGCAAGCTAATTTTAGTCAACGGTCAGTTTAATGCAGTGTTTAGTAAACGACAAACTGATAGTTACAAGGACCTTAAAATGCAAAGGTATCTGGATACCAATGTTTATTAACTTGCGTAGCGTATCTGTAGCATTTATCCCAATCTGATTAAAACACAGATCCTATTTCGTTTCGTTTTTATATTTCAAAATTTTGTTTTACTTGTCTTTACTACACTGGGATCTGGAAAAGTTGTGGTCATTGGCGTGTTCTAGATGGTGTTAGGGATAAGCAAACATAACGGTCTTTTACGGTGAGCTACAGGCGTGTTTTGCACGGAACTGTCGGTAACATCAACACTGATTGATTAATCAAATGTCTGACGTCATAAGGTCCAAGGTCGGTCTTTGGTCTCTTGACATGATCTATCCGTATAACTTGTCAGATCTTCATGTTGTGTAGGCCATCCAAAGTATAAAAACGAAACGAAATAATAGATATGCATTTTTATCAGATTCCGTTTATCCAATAACCAACAGCGACAAATAGGACAGAATTCGTTATAGCCCCTTGACCCCTTCATGTCATCTGATATGCCCGTTTGTTGTTTAGGTATCTGCGTGCATTTTCGTACAGCTTGTTATTTTGCGACGAAAATTACCTCAAATTACAAAAAACTATCAATGGATTTTTTTGCTTGATAAAGACGAGAGAACCCTCTTGGAAACATCGCTAGAAATAATGTTTAAGTAGCTTGTATTCTATATATTTGTTATAACATGTGTTATCATTGGTACCCTTTAAAACAACCCCTATATTAATATATAAATAAATAAACTCTGGGCACCACCGTAGCACCACATCTTGCAAGGCTAAACTCGATATGATCTACTAATCAACTATGGGTACCACATTTATTTGATCTATTCATGTCTACCAGCTGCTTTAAACTCGGGGTTTAATTTTTAAAATATACTTTACCTCCAGTACAAATCAAAAGACTGGGATAACGGTAACCTTCCATTCATTATTTTCAAAATCTGAAAATAGTATTAAAAATATCCTAATTTTAGCTTTATCATAGTCTGCATACTTATCTTGGCAGGAACAAGCTACTGCGATTGGCAGACGTCAAATCATAATTTTATTTTGCGAACGTCGTTGCTCAGACCCACCCCTTCCCCCAAACACCCCCATCCCGTCGAGCTATTATCATACCATCTACTGTATGATAATTTTATATTTAGTGTGACGTCTTTTCTACGAACACATATATCCGATATCATAATGTTGTGTGCTTACACTGCCCAGGAGACCCGATCACCTCATTGCTATGTAGGCTTCAATTACATTACAATTTTACCTATTATACTCTGTCCTCAACACCCGACCCCGCTCTCTGCCGCAAAGATGCCAGTTACTTACAACCACATGGAGACGCCAGCCATTCTTTTTACACCAGGCACTTTTTTACCCCAGCTTAATAAAGCCCATGCACGATTACACTAATCCTATTATAAAGCTATGGACTTCGGATATGATTGATCTTCACAGTCGAGGTAAATAAATTTTATTTTCATAACACGCACCCAGAAATTAATTTTAATTTCATTATAAATAAAATTGGATACCTTTTTGTCCTTATCATGATGATGTTGCAGTATCTGATGATTAGAGGTAGAAAACACTCGGACACTTTGGACGTCGGTGGCAACGCCCCATATCTCTATAGAATCTATATAAAGATCGCTGACCTCCGAAACATTGTTATATTCTACTTTCATTTTTAATTGTCTCTGAGAAGAAAAAAAAAACACGAAATCAGACAAATTACTAAATTACATTGTGAGAAATTGTCGAAGTGATTCTTATGACTCACATTAGATCATAATATGACTAGGGATATGTTTTAGTCCATTACATATTCTAAAAATTCTATAATTCAAAAAATGATTTCACCTCTTCTGATACGAATTTGGAGAAATAATAATTTCCTGATTCGAACGCATCTGAAAAAGAAAATATATAATAATAATACCTGCATAGCAAAAGGTACGAGAACGCTTTTCTATTGAAGTAGACGGCTATATAAACAGATTAAGATGGCCGATTTATTTTAAAATGAATAGCGTCTGATATCAAGAGTGAAAGGTCTGTCATTGTCCAACCCCTGGAATATTCGCACCTTGTGGGGTTTCCCACCATTAGTTGAACTATACGTTAAACCCGATCTCTCTCTCGCCCCCTCTCTCTCTCGCTCTCTGTCTCTCTCACTGCCTCTGTCTCTCGCACTGCCTCTGTCTCTCAGATATTAACATGTGTTAAACAAAAACTATATAGTTTACCTATTGAATCACCGTCATCCCAGAAGAGTTGACCTGTTGCCCGACCGTTATTTGTATCCATATCACTCAATGCAACTAATATCTTAAAACTATTCCTACGACTGTAATATAAAACGGTATAGAAATGTATCGTACGGTAGACAAAACAATGGACAGAACTTTAATTTCTTAACGAAATACGTAGGATGCATTCTAGAGGCCAAATAGTAGAAATAAAACCTCTTATGGCTATAGCTTAGAATAGTATTCTATTCCACACAATGTACAAAACGACAAATGGATTCTAGATCTCCGATGACAGGTAAGTATATCTATTTTTATTCTTATGAACATAATGTAAGAAGACATGGTAATCCATATATTGGAGGAAAAATGGGCAAAATCATAATCAATAGAAATAACTAGGTGCGTTCTAGAAGCCATATGGCAGGAATAGAAGAAATATGTTCCATCCCATATAATGGACAAAATATCCAAAACCGAAAACGTCAGGTGACATTCTACAGGGAAATATGTATGGTTTTATTGTGCAGGCTATTAAACGGCGCCGAAAACTCTTCTTTTATTTTTGTTAAACAAAATATAATCATATGATTTTTACCTGAAATGTGTATTATTAGCCGGTTGTTGAAGAGGAAGAATGTGTCCTCCACGAACATGCAACGGAATGGGAGAATCGGGTTCAACTGCCATGGTGCCATATCCTGGACCATTTTCTGGTTGACCCTAAATTAATACATTTACGACAAAAAGTTATATTATTTTCGAGTTCTAATTCATTTAATAGTGAATATTGAAACCCAAATCCGTTCAGCTCCCCATATTTCAAATTTGCTTTTTGATTTGTAATTTAAACATTATAATTTTAATTATATTAACATACAGATGAAATAGAACGTGAAAGCTGAAACATTTAATATTACAATCTGTGCACAATGCTTATAAATTTGACAATCTTGACTTTAGTAGTTGTTATTAATGCATTAAAGACAATATATACAATCTGATTAATACACGGATCCTATTTCGCAATCGTCAACATTGATTGAATAATTAATGTCTGGCGTCAAAGGGTCAAATGATCCCCGACGCGACCTTCCAGTAAAACTGGTCAGATCTCCATATAGTGTAAACCATTGAAAGTATAAAAAAAGAAACGAAATATAGGTTTAAATTTTAATCTGATTGCAATGTATAAAGTGATATAAAATGAGTAAGTATGGAATTAATACTTACATCATAGTAGTTGTACCATTTTCCTTGTGGTAGATAATACTTTAACGTAGTTTGACCCTAATAAATGGAATATAGTAAGGTTATTTCTACAAACATGCATGTCCAATAATAGTAATAAAATGAAATGGGATTTAACGTCCTACTCTTCTGCACCCAACCTGGGCTAATGGAAGACGGGTCCAATAATAGTATTTTACTTAAGGTCCCTAGTAGATCAACACCAACATTTTATTACAAATGATTACTTGGTGCTGTAATCGACTGAAATTTCATGGGTTCGAATAAAAAAGCTCGGACCGACGAGTAAAGCGTGCCCCTGTTATCATTGGATAATTGATGAGAAGACATATTAAATACATAATGCGATAAATATAATTAAAGCCTACTCTTGCGGGTATCTCTTACCGTTGTTTGTCTTGCCGATTACACTATTGTGCCTATATCGTTTTTTTAGAATTTCGAATTGCGTCTAATGCTTTGGATTGTTCGTTCGTACGTATGTCCGTCTGCATTATTCCAGTACGTGCAGAAAAGTAGGACGTTACGTCACATTACAATTTCATTATTGATTGCTCCAAGAGATATGACTAATAGAATACCTGCTCTAAGATAGGTGATATAATAAGTGCCGATCCCCAAAGAAACTGTTTATCAATTCCAAGCGCCATAGCATCATTTCTAAATCTAAAATATAAAGCATATTATATGCATGAATCTTAAAGACTTCTACCAACAAAATCTTGTAGCTGTGTGATGTGTGGTCAAGATTTTAGATATATTTATTCAATTCAATATCCGACGATTCAATATAGAACAATTTTAATTCATGTTTTAAATTAGCATTTCCTCTTTTTCATTTGTTATCAATAGTCTGTAGTGTGATTTTCATCCTTTTTTTATAGTAAGTACATAGAAGATCTCTTTATTATATGTTTTATATTCTTTGTAAGAGGAGAGGGGTGATGTAGGCTATGTCTGTTCCCTGATCCCTGTTCATAAATTTGAAAAAAAAATATTGTTTACAAAAAAAAGAAGAAATATTCGATATCCTTCTAATGGTGAGCCCTTTTTTTGTCATTAAAAGGGGGTTCCGTAGATTTCAAATTGTAGAGAAAATAATAACAGGATGAGAAAAATGATATAAATAACTTACTCGTGATGTAATGGTCGTATAACCGTATTACCCACAGTATGAGCTTCATGGAACAATGTATATAAATAAGGTAAAAACCAATATCTTGTTTCTATAGCTACCCTAGAAGCATGCGCTACGTCATCACCAAGCGCCCCTGGATCTTGTGGCTATATATTTAATAGAAAAGTTACATTTAGAATTAAGACAAAGAAAATCTTCACGAGATATCCATGAACAACAAGACACGACTTACCTATTTCTATTTTAATGCAATTCCTTTTATTGCACAATATGTATGGCTCGTCAAACTACTACGATTTTGCCTTTGGTCTATGGATTTTCTAGACATTACAATACTTATATATCGAAACTCATTAGCTATCGCAATCTTATTAAAGCACATATCCTATTAGTTTCTTTCTGGCGCAAACTCTGTACAACTAATATGAAAATAAGCCTTTCCCCCATCTCGGCTCTTAGGCTATTTTGGAATCTTTGTCGTCTATTTTTCAACGTGATTATTCTTTAGTCGCACCAATAAATCATTTATTGGCACATCCAACACAAATTTATATAAATCCATCACTATTTTCATTTAGAATTTGTTCGATACAAAACACCACGCTCAGCCAATATTCCAAACTTAAGAATGTAATTTTACCGTAAGCGGTTAAAGCAGAATCACGACAAAAAAATAGACAGTAAGGATTCCAAAATACCCTTAGAACCGAGATGTGTTAAATGCCTTATTTTAATATTAGTTGCATACTTACTAAAGTAAATAAGATCATATTCAGTTTCGTTGTTTATAGAAAGTTGTATAATAAAACGAAACGAAATATAGATCTGTCTATCAATCAGATTGTAGTCATAGCAACACATCAATCAGAAACTTTTACTTACAATGTTGCCTATCCCATTATGGTTTCTACTGAATGTATAAAAGGCACCGAGCTGCATCCATCTTTTACAGAGTTCCTTGTCAACATTATTCCAGAATCCACATATATCAGCCCCAATCTGGTGAGAGGTTTACAAAAAAAAAGTTAAAATGCGGAAAGCTTATTCAAAAATATTCGGCAGTTCAATTTAATTTTCAACATTATCTAGGTGAGCAATTAGTTTTCTTGGCAAAAAGACGTACCCAACTTCATTCTTAGGAGGCGTTTGACGAAAATACATTTCCAGTTTTATTCTTAGAAGACCGTTGGTAAAAAAAATCATTTTTCCACCTTTATTCTTAAATATGACGTTTTCAGTGTTATTCTTAAATATGACGTTTTCGGTGTTATTCTTAAATATGACGTTTTCAGTTTTATTTTTAAAAGACGTACGTTTAAGGTTTTCAGCATTATTGTTAAAATGTTTTTTTTTGTCAGTGTTATTCTTAAATAATGTTTTCATTGTTATTGTTAAAAGTACTTACGTATGGGATGCCAAACAGGTTAAATTCAAGCATACCTGAAAAAAATAAACAAAATTCATCCATATAAATTATCAACAACAAGCTGATAACTACTAATTAATTCATAAAAAATTTTGAGATAGGGAGATTGTTAAAGATGCTTTATCACTTTGGAAATCTTCAGAAACCGGGACAAAGTTTTGAATTGTGATTTTGTTACAGAGTATGCACACCGTAATACCGATCTATCAATCTATCTCCGAGACATTTCATTACTCGGGGTGGTTTTTAGGGAGTTTAGCTCATGTATGTGCGTTATGTTTTGCTATAAGTGAAATGAAATTAAATAGGGTTTAACGTCTTACTCTTTTGCACTTAACCTGGGCTAATGGAAGACGGGTATACGCCATACAGTGTGCTATATGAGGGAAATTTTGCCCGGGCTTACTCTTATATCGAATTCCAACTGCCAAGGGATGTTTTGCGTGCACTCCAATGTGTACACGGGACCTCGGTTTTTCGTCCCATCCGAACGACTAGGCAGCTGTCCTTGTCAGGCCCTCCTTCTGCATCACTGACAAGGGGAATTCACGCAGGAAAATCGAGATGAACTTTCTCGACCAATGCAGGGATCGAACACCCGACTTCCCGGCTAGCAAACCAGCGCCTTACCCACTTATCTACTTTGCTATAAGTAGACCATGGTTTGGATTTTCAAACATTAGGTGACCCAGGTTATTTTGATGATAATGTTGAATAAAACTAATCAATTTTCTTGTTGAAAGTGATATAAAGTCTATTCACATGATTGTTTTATGATTTCATTGCAGCTGAAAATGAATAATAAACATAATACAATGAATTTATTATACAAAAATGTCGCTTTTACTGAAAATAGAATTATAATAATAACCATCCTCGGTGATATTACATTTTCTGAAAAAATGATATATATACACAACAAATATACATAAACGAACTATATTTACATAATAAAAGTAAAAATCACTATTATTACCAATTATTGATTCTGCCATGTCTCTCCAAGCGCTACCATTATCCCCTAACCAATGGCCAGAATATCGTCCACTACCTGGATATGTCGACCTCGAGATAACCAAACCACGTTTACCGGTAGCTGATCTCAATCCTCTAAAATAAAAATAATAAAAATATACAAGCCACTAATAGATACCTATCAGTAAATTTATTAACCAGGTCACGTTTGCCGATATCTACCCTCTAAAATAGAAATAATAAAACTTATGGCGTATTTTCTGTGTGTTCTATTAATCAAATTTCGGATGGATTATATTCAGTTACTCCTGGTAATCTTGAATGGGACGAAAATTGAGATTCGGTGTATACCACTAGGTTCGCATTAAACATCCTTTGACAGTTGCACATTACAATAAAAATGACCTGTAGCGCCGCTCTCGGGACTGAATGGTGTCTACACTAGCCAGATTGACGTTAAACCATATTTCATATCTGACCCTAAATTTAATGCCAACACAACGTGGATGGGTACATTAACTGGTATGTGGTTCGAACTATAATGATCTGATAAAACGTTTATTTGTCGACGGTTTATTGAAATCATCTTCAACCGACAAACTTTCTTATGAGGTAAAAATTGAAATAACAACGTTGTGAACCAAGACTATACTTCGTTATGGATAACACTAATTGTTTCCCCCCTAAAACCCGACTTACGAAGCAGAAATTGGACCAGCGATCAGGATAGGCAAACGTCACCTAGTTACAGAATCTAAGCTACCACGTTTTGTAATAAAAACAATTAGTGCGAAATAAACTAAATGTATAAATTCGCGCAACACATATATGGACTGCGATAGCTTGTCGAAAATGTACCTTCGAATTAATAATAACTTTATGGATGCCGGGTTTCGCCCGGGGATCATAACTCCGAAACCGGAAGTGATAGGTCATCAGCATCAGGCCTATGTTACTCCACATTTCAATTTTGGGACAACCCCAGTGTAGCATTCAACCCTAAACAGACAGCCAAACAAACAAACAAACATCGGTCACATATATTAGTATTGATACACTTAAGTGATTGTTGGCGGTCAAGTTTAACCGTTTCGTAAGGGGATATTTTTTGGATCTAGTGGACAAAACAATAATAACTTACTCTAGTGTGGGTAAAGTTTGACTCCAGCCATATAAACTATGTACATCATAATGTCTGTATTGACCGTTCTCACCTTGGACAGTAGATAAACATATTGTTTTACTTGATAGTCTTTCTGCACGATCCTTTTTATCGTGTTTATATGCTGCTTCTACAAAATTTAGATTATAACAATGTACTCAAGTGATGGCAGATATCGGTCCAGATGTGGATCACCCCAGGTGGGTCCCTAACAACTATTATTATTCAAAAAAACTAATCTTTCTTTATCTATATACCGATTTAAAGAAAAAATGATTTTGGGGGAAGGAGTTTGCCTAGGAGTTTACGCATTTGTTCTGTAAGACTTTGGGTGGAGCTTTGTTCAAAGTAACTACTTATTCTGTATAGCCCCCAACCCCTCATACCAAAGCATGTTCAAAGCAAACGCCAAGGTTCTGCCACATAGCCTGGGAAGCAGAGAGAACGTGGCGGGGTCGAGAGACAAGTGTGGTAACATCTCTATTAACGTAGTACACACGTTACATAGACGCTGCGAAAATTATAACGTTTGCAACGGTGCCTTCATGGCGTCTTCACCACAACACTCGTGTGTCGGCCGCAATCCCACCAAGCGTCCTGAGTCTTTATGGCATTGTCATGGCGATGTTACGATAATTTCACCACTGTTGCACGATTTCACCACGACCTAATGGGGCTACCACTGTGCCTATGTCGACGTTATGAGGTTCCCACTGCCTTAATGGAGTTCTTAAACCGCCATGGCGCGGCTACCAAGCTTGCATTACTCGCTTATATGGCAATCATGCTTTTCATGATTACTTACTCGGCGGTGGGTTTTTGGGATTGGTTTTGTTCCGAATACTTACTTGTCCTATAAGATTTGGGGGACGCGTGGCATTGGTTTTGCTCAGATAACTTACTTGTTCTGTATGGTGGATCATCCCATTTACTCGTGGGACATTTTAAACTCCAATAAGGTATAGCATCTTCTGGCCAGTTCCATGGCCTCTCTTCATTGGTTCCAAAGTTTGCAGGTTCGTTCATATCCTTCATAAATATAACAAACCATTGATATAAAAGCAAACAGAGAATGAGCTAGGGTTAAACCTAGATGCACAGATCGGGATTTAAAGATGGGAACAGTGTGTTATGAGGGACATTTTTTCTTGACTGAGGCGTTTAAAAAAATTAGAGCTACTGTCAGACTTTAAAGCTGTCCATTAGGCTAGGAGTTATTCTTGCCAGACCCCCCCCCCCCCGCCCCTTTGTGTCAATTGAACTTCCGCGGGAAAACACAGGGTTCTCCTATTTGGTAAGACAGTGTCATGTTCACCGTGGCCACAATGGCAAAGAAGCTGGTGTGGTTATGCAAAATGTGTATCATCAATCAAGCCATCGATACCAGTTTTTGTAAACTGTGAATCTTGAGAGTAGAAAATATTCTAATCGAAGTGGTGTGGTATTGTTTCTTGCTTTGGCAGACTGTTGAAAGACTTACCACCCAAAGACCATCAAATTGCATAGTTGTATTATAATGTTTTCTGATCAGCTCTTTCCAAACTTTACATGTAGATCGCTTAAAATAATCAGGAAACACGACTTTCCCTTTTGGCCAAACCTGAAACATTTAACATAATGATAAATATGCTGGCCGCGTGTGATAGGATCTAAACTCTTCCTGCCAGGGCATGCGTCCTTCACCACTGACAGGGGAACCCCCTGCTGGGAAATCATTACAGTTCGAGATTCCCTTCAGAAAGAAAAAAGAGGTAATAAAGTAATAAACAGCGTCCATTTGATGTAAAAATTTATGTTATACCCCCCACGTTTCCAGAAATACTTCCGCCTACTTACAAAGCCAAGTGTAGCTCCTGCCTCGTCCAAGCTATCTGTCGGAGGGGTGGTATCATTGGACCATTTAATATTACCATCAATCTCCTTCATCCTTTCATATGGTTCATAATTTGTTTCGTTGGTTATTAAACACGGGTCCTGAAAGATTTGAATTAAACAATATTAAAGACACTGGTCATCTTTCGCGAAGCGTTCGACAAAGTTGATCAAGGACTTGGAAATTTTAGATGAACCTTTGCTTGACAGCGTAATGGTGTTACCTCAAGTATATTAGGTGTTTGCTATCAAAGGGATAATACAACAGTACTAATAGTATCAGATAAGCGATTCCTCTAAATTGGAAGGTCATTGCAAAGTAGTTATTGCTGGCCGAATTAATTGAGAGCGTCGCGTGTTGGGTAAATAAAATAAAACCACGTACGAACAATCCAAACCATTAGACAAAATTCGAAGTCCTAAAAAACGTTATAGGCAAAATAGTGTAATCAGCAAATGGACTGTTCATCGTGTACGAAATACACAACAAACAGTGGTAACAGGTGTCCGGAAGAGTAAGCTTATCCTTCCTGGCGCGCCACACTTCCATGAAACCCGATAACATATCTGTATGTAGCTGGGGCGTTCATTCAAGACGCTTACAGTGTTGGCTTATATATTTGCCACGATACGCAACACCGAGAGTTAGTTTGGAAGGACACCGGTGTACAGCAGCTGTGACGTTGATTTAAGCAGACTATAACGTTTGATTATATTTTCCAGGTTACACGATAACACTTCCGTATGGAGTTTGTCACTTAGTCAAGACAGTGAAACAGATGTATTTGGACATTTTTAATTCATAATTATTTAAATAGAATTGTTTCAATGTGAAAATGTAAAAATTACCAGAATAATAATAGTATGCATCCCACCATTCCTTAATTTATTAAAATAATTATTTAATCCTTTAAAGTTTATGTCATCTACAGTAAAATCTTTTCTTTCATCCATATGATCGATATCTGCATATTGTACATCCTGGAATATAAATAGCCATATTGTAAATAGTGCACATCATATATAGATGGCCATAATGTACTTGTGTTATATATTTATATAGTCATATTGTACCTAGTGTACATCGTGTAATTTAGATGGGCATAATGTACACTACATATATAGTCATATTGTACATCATGTAATATAATATTGTTTGTACATCTTGTAAAATAATATTATACATCATGTAATATAATATTGTACATCTTGTTATATCATATTGTACATCATGTAATATAATATTGTACATCATTTAATGTAATATTGTACATCATGTAACATATGCAGTCATATTTTACATCATGTAATATAATAGTGTACATCATGTAACATATGCAGTCATATTTTACATCATGTAATATATACGTACATCCTAAAATATATAGTCTCGTGTACACATTAGCATTCATGTGCACGATCACTTTGCAGTTGGAATTCGATAGCACACTGTATGGTGCGTCTCAGTCCTCATTAGCCTAGTCGGAGCAAAATAGTAGGACGTTAAACCCCATTTCATTTCATTTCTCACATTTCATCACCACCCAGGCTAATGAAGATGGATATACATTGTGCTATGGCGGACATTTTTATAAGACAGACATGTTTACTCCAACTCTACTTCGATTTCTAAATCCGAAATCTTCTTTTACACACATGCCGGCATACTAGGTTCCTGCAATGGTTTGCGGAATGAGTTTTGGTCTTACACATTTCTCGCGTTCTAGATTGGGTAGGAGATGATAGTAGGTTTTGGCCTTGGAAAAGATTTAGTGTTTAATGGTAAGGTCAGCTCAATTTTTTGTCATAGGTTCTGAGATGTAAGCAGGGCTTAACTCTAACCTTTAATCTCGCCAATAACCTTATTTACCTTATTTACATCACAGCAACTTTGACAAAAATTGAACTGACCTTAACAAAAAGATTAAGCCTTGGAAAAGGGGAACAATTAGGTACGACAGCTTTGGTCTGGTTAGTTGACCATTACCGTAATTATTAAACCACTTTCTACGCTTTGTACTTACGTGTGGTATGTTGTATTTTTTGGTATTTTCCACTGCCTTTGTAATATTATCAATATGGTTGTAACCATAACGACAGAGTTGAAATCCCAATGACCAATATGGTGGCATATAAGGTCGTCCTATCACCTATGAGAAATATAAATTGTTAAACAAAAAAGAAATATCTTTCACTGATTCTATTTTTCTTTCATTCTTATTATTTAATTTCAAGTATTAAAGGTGTGAAAGCAAAAGTTGGCCTACTGTGTAACTAATTAAATGGAATGGGATGGGGTTTAACGTCATACTAATGACGTTTAAGTTTCGGGGCTTTAAATCCCACAGATGCCTCACCAAACAAGTTTAGTCCAGAGTGCTTCAAATTCTAAGGCCTACTGTCGTGGTGAGACAGTTGCTACATACAATAGACGGATGTTTAGGAGTGAGTACCTTCTGCACTAAAGTTGAGACTAGTTGTAATATCTCATGTAGAATAAGGTCTTGGGTGATTTAAAAATTGCTAATTCATTAAACAATTATGGTGACTCCCAGGAATGATTTTCTACTGCACTATAGTTGGTAATATCCTAGGTAGAGTTCAATCTGATTTCTATATTTCGTTTCATTTTTTTATTGTTTCATATTTTTATACTTTCGATATCCTACTCTACTTGAAGATCAGACAAGATGTACTCGAAGGTGGTGCTAGGGGTCAAACGAACGGCGTTTGACCATACGACATCATACATTGATTAACCAATCAGCGTGACGTTTCTAGTGGTTCACCCACAGTTCTGTGCATGACACGCCAAGAAGTAGCCGTAACAGATTCTTTCATTGGCTAATCCCTCACACCAACCAAAACGCCGGTAACATAACTATTTGTAAAGACAAATAAAAAAAATTGAACTATAAAAACGAAACCAAATAGGATCGGTGTTTTCATCAGATTGGGTGTTCAATTGCTATTGGATAAAGCGAATGTGTAGTTTTGTATTAATTTCGTCATTTTACTTTCATCACGGAACAATCCCAGGCATTACACAGTTAAAGAACTGGCCCCGAGTTCACAAAGCATTCTCAGACTGAAGTAAAGAATTTGCTCAAAATAGTTTATTTTAACTAAAATATAGTCTATTATAAACTTTTTGTTGTTTTAATGTATCAAATACACCAATAAGAAACTATGCACAAAGTTTTGTGTTTCTGAATCAAATAAATTTCTAATAAACAGTGATTGAAAGTTAAGTTGAGCAAATTTTCAACTTAAGTCTGAAAATATTTTATGCATTTGGGGCCTGATCTCCTAAAACTTAAACACGTCATTGGCTATATGCCTACTCCCACTCCCAATTTTGGTTAATTAATTACGTTGAACTTACCGCAGTGTATTGTTGGATAACATTTTCAGGGGTTGGTCCCATAAACACATAGAAATCTAATATTCCACCAGTTGTTCTGTATGTTAAACTCGGGTGATCGTTAAATGTATAATCTGGAAATTAGAGTTTTCTTTATTTACATATTCCAAGACGAAATAAAATAAAATTGGGTTTAACGTCTTACTGGTCTGCTCCAACTGGGCTAATGAAGACGGACATGCATCATACAGTGTTTTTATTCTTATTTCGATTTACAACTGCCAAAGAGTCTTTTACGTACAATGTGTACACGAAAAATCGGTTTTAAGTCCTACACCACTGACAAGAGGAAACAAAGCTAGAAAATCCAAATGAACTTTTTCGGTCAATGCAGGAAAATAACCAAAGGTACAGTCGGGTCTACGATGACGTAAAAGATGTCTACATGCTATTCCACTAAATTAGAATGACAATTTAACGTTTTTCAATTGGGAGCGACCAGGCGATACAGACAGAGTAGCTTCCACATGCCTATGTTACATCGACGTAATCAACCCCAACAAAGGAGATAATTGTCAATGAACTTTTTAAACCCCATTCTCCTTTGGAACGGGTTAACAATAGCTCGGTTATTTGTACCACGATGTGGCCTTTAATATCCACTAATCTTATAAGAAGCCTGTATACCGTGTACGCGTTTTCGCGACGTTTTTGTCGGTTACATGGAAACTGTTTCATTACATTTGCAGTAGCTGATTTTTTCCGCTGCAAAATCCAGCGCTGAAAGCCTTATGCTGGCAGTGATCGTAGCATAATGTAAACCACGGCCGCAATCTTTACATATAAATGTATTCATTATGTTGTGAACCACGGTGGTAATCTATAAATGTATTCATTATGTTGTGTGTCACGGCGGTAACGTTTAACGTGGCCTATAAATGTATTCATTAGGTTGTGTACCAGCATGACAATCTTTAACGTAGCCTATTAATGCATTCGTTGTGTTTGAGTACCACGGCGGTAATCTGTAACGTGCCCCATGAATGCAGTCGTTGTATTGAGTACCACGGCGGTTTAGTTTAACGTGTCCCAAAAATGTATTTATTTTGTTATGTACCACGGCGGTAATCTTTAACGTGGCCTATAAATGTATTCGTCGTGTTGAGTACCGTGGCGGTAATATTTAACGGGACATATACATGTATTCTTTATAATGGTATAAGTTCGTCTCGATAGGTCTATTTTCGTTTAAGCACCACCCACCAAGCTACAATCATTATATACTTAAAATAAAAAGTATATTTAGTACCGCCTAATTAACATTACAGAGGCAATGAACTTCGCATCATTCTCTTTTTTGGTTTACATTTTCAACCTAAGTGCATTACTGTTCAACAACAATAATGGTGTGTAATACAGGCGCGTGTAAAACGTGACTCGAAGGGTGTCGGAACTCCCTCTCAGCCTGCTATAATCGTCATCATTTTAGCAACTAAATGAGTAGAAATGTTGCCTCAGAGCTTTTAAAGTTACATAATAATATGTGTAAATTTGCGGGTAATCCCTAAGAGCTCACGCAAAACTGGCGCCGTCTCCACCTCTCGCCCCTTTACCAAAATTCCAAAAGACGCCCCTGTTATATATAAGAAGAGGTATTTACCTTGAGCATTACTGTTTAATAATAAAACACCATGAGTATTACCAGCTGTATCCTCAACACACGTGTAGAACGGGTGAACACCATATAAATTATCATTATCCTAAAACATTCAATTTATCATTAATTGAAGTATTAACAGTAAGTGAAGGAGGGCCACACTATAGACAATAAAGATAAACCTATACTGACAAAACAAAGAATGGACATTGCAAAAAAATGAACAAATATATCCACTGCGCTATAGTCCCGGGCCTGTTAACGTCATGGTTACAATAAACAGGGATCTATGATGTTCAACAAATGCCATTGAAACATCCAAACGGGAAGAGACATATTTTGTGGGTTAAAATTGATAGGAATCTAAGTTGTTCAATAAATTCGATTGAAACATCCAGGCGTGGAGAGACCGGTTTGTTTAGTGGGACAACGTCTACACCACACAAACTAGTACGTTATTTTCGAAATTACATAAGGTATATTTCTCTTGCGCGCCGGTTACTTTAGCTATAGGTTCGCGGTTTTCCAAGAGCGGTTTTCCTTTGTCTCAGCTGAGGGGTAGAGAGAGAGAGAGAGAGAGAGAGAGAGAAGGAGAGAGAAAAATGGGGTTTAACGTCTACTCAACACAAACTAGGTCATTTTGGGACCAACATATGGTTTAATTTTATTTCAATAATTCGCTTGCGCGTAGGGTTTTATTTTTTAGCAGTTTGAGGAAACCGGAGTGCCCGGGGGAAACCCATCTTCATGCCACATACGCTCTCACCAGGGCTCGAAACCACAGCCGCAAGCCAGAGGTGACTGGCCAGCTAGAGGTCGAAGCGAGGCACTCTAGACCACCCTCCCCTTCCCCTTGAGGGATGCTGGCAAGGATAGCTCCAAGTTGACAGTCCTGTGTACGCATAGGCGTGCACGTAAATGACCACACCATGTCAGTTGGAATATGATATAAGTGTAGGCCGTATGGCCGCTGTCTGGGCAACGTTCATCGCATAACACACTGTATGGCTTGTGGCCGCCTTCATATACTGTACAGAACAATTGGACGTAAAAACCATTTCATTTTCACTTTAATTGAAGGCAGTGTGGTGGTATGTGTGTGTAATGGGGCGGGAGTTAGAAACATAATGCTATTAGATAGGTGGCCCTATTCCGTGTATCCAGCCTCGTGGGTTTTCTCTGGGTCCTCTGGTTTCCCCCACTGCTAAAGACCCCTACGCGCAAGCGAATTATTGACATAAAAAAACAACATATCTTTGTCCCAAAAGGACCTTGTTCGTATAGAGTGGACGTTAAACCCTCTACCTCTCTCTCTCACTCCGTCTCTCTCTCCCTCCCTCCCTCTCTCTCCCCTCTATCTCTCTCTCTCCCGTGTAAAGTAAAAGCCCGTCATGGCCTTGGGCAACTCGGACACATACTCTAGTGTTAGTGTTGTATAATACTTACTCCCCAACCCGGCGGCTGATCTCGACTAAACATCGGCCATGTTTGATTGAACACGTGTCTAAAAGAGGTGTGTCTATTTTCACCAAAACCGTAAACATTTCTAGACGGTAGAACAGTGCTGATTTGAAGGAACTGATCGGAGAAGGTGAAACCAGCTAATGATGTATTCCAACTGAAATACACAATACATGATATACTAGGTCGTTTTTCAGATATATGTGTGATGACAATGGTGCTGGCCTTTAGATTTGGTACCATATATTATGTTTCAAAACTGTATGTGATCCCATTGCTGTACCCAAAGAATCAAGAAAACCAATTCTATGATTCGTTTTTAATAATAATAATAATAATAATAATAATCGTTTTCTATAGCGCTGACCATTCAGTGAGTCTGACTGCTCTGTGGCGCTGTTTCCATATAACATGAGTGAGCCATGACTGAATGTGAACTGGAACTCGTGACCATCAACTCAGTAAGACATCAAACGAAATGGTGTTTAACGTCCTACTTTTCAGCATCAACTAGGCTATGGTGACGGGTGTACGCCATACCGTGTGCTATGAGGGAGAGCATTCTGTGGTCAACTCACTAAGAAACGAAACGACATTGTGTTAAAAAGTCTTACTTTTCAGCACCGACTAATGATAACGGACGATAGCGTGAGCTATGGGGGAAAGGGCTTCGTTACGTGTAAATCAGCATGTAAACAGGACCTCAATTGTTCTTCCCATTGGAAGGACTAGACACTGCCCAGACTGGCAGGCTAATGATAACGAGCGACGGGCGTACACCATACCGTGTACCGGGAGGGAAAGGATTCTGTTACGTGCAAACCAACGTGTAAACTGCAATTGCTCGTCCCAACCGAAGTTTTTCGACCAACACGGGGAACGAACCCCAAAGCCCTTTTCACTGGGCCGCGGCGGATCCTAAGTTCAGTTAGTAAACCGCCTCATTAGAGCTATAATTTAGGATATGTCGACTTACATGGTTATATTTGTTTCTGTTCTGGTGACAGTAAATGAGAATGGATTTTGGTTTAAAATCTCTAGTTTATATTTCGGTGAATTGCCTACTGTTGTTGGTAGATTTAAATCTAACGGTACTTTAAATCTGTTGGAATTAGAGGAATCAAACTGAAAACAAAAGAAAATCAAATCAAAACATACGAAAATTAATAATGCACTGTGCGTTTATTGGCGCATTTGGTATGGTAACATGGTGTTTCTGATTAGTTATCTGCCCTTTAGTCCGGCTGGCCAATGGTTACGATGCTTAATTAACCGATGGTGAGCGGATGGATACGGGTGATATGTAGATATTGAACACCCTTTTTCAGAAATGTATGTGTGAAATGTAGACGGGTTTCAGACATTGTTGAATTTTATGGCTTCGATTACTGGTCATCACTCCCTGATTCCAATAAACGTATTCGAGCAATCTAAGCATTTCGCATTATACCCATTGGACGCATTATAATTATCATAGTTAGAGAATGGCGGGACCTCTGATTTCTGACCCCCCCCCCCCTTGGATACGCGCCTTGAATATGTGGGTGTTTGAAATTTTGACAAAATTTAGCGTACATCGTAATAAGGAGAGTAAGTCTCTATCATCTGTTCAACTGGATGCGTTATTAATCTACTTAAATTCAAATCGGAGGCGTTCAGTTCAGTTGATTTTGGGGGTGCCGTGTTCATAAATGTTGAAATAAAGGTTTATATATCTTTTGAAGTCAGAAAACTGCAATAGGAAGATTTATCTGTTACATATTACAATTGCAAGTACTGGCTGGCGATATCATCAGTAATAATGTCATTGTATATAACATTAGGATTTCAAATGAATAAATATAAATATCTATATAATATACTGACCTTAAATCGTAGCAGGTTATCTCCCTTGTTTTCTACTGACATCACCACATTGGGTATATCACCGCCAAACGGGGATTTCCCATACTGCGATAGATGTATATTAAAGCCCATGGGAGTATCCATGGTCTTCTCCACCTTATAACCGAATCGTCTATTATCATAGAAACACGCCACATCCTGTCCTGTAGCAGCAGCATCACCATCAAACAAACAGCCTCGCGATGCACATTTTGTCGCATCGATCACAATAGCACTATTTTCCGATTCCGGGAAACAATTAATCCTTGATCCCTGATACGGAGAGTCTTGGGGTTTGTCAGTAGAATCCGACCCATCGTCTACCATAGGGGATTCGTAGAAAGCAGCTAAATATATAACAACGGCTAATATTCCAACAAGAATAACTAGAACTAGTGCAAATAAGCAAGGTCTTTTCCCACCACAATATCCTTTCTTTGGTTTTTTGTCGTCAAAATCAAATTCAGAACGAGTCATTTTGAACTTTTTTTGTTCCTACGTTAACCCAGAAATATCCAGTGAGTTATCCGCTACTGCGTAGGCACCTCACCTGAAAAAAATAGGTTGTTGAACCTGATAGGATCTAAAGAACAAGTAATATTTTGGTTTGCGTGATCTTCGTTTTGGTAATCCTCATATACATATGCAAGCATTTGACAGCATGCTTGCATGTTCGCCTGGATATTTTTGTGGTAATATGGCAACCAGGTCCTAATTCGCAAGACGAGAAAAGATATACATAGATAGTGTAATGAGGCGACCTTTACTTAAGATAGTCCATTAAGCAAGACGTATATAACATTCGCTGCTTATTTCCAAAGTTGTCAAGGTCGCGTCGGGTCATCATTTGGAGACAAAATTTAATAAATATGTCAATTTCTGCAATATATCACAAATAATTAAATATATTTATGTTTACATGTTGAACCCGAACGAATAATATATCAATATGCCCTTTGATGTCTTAAGATATTTATATAGCTTACTTGAATTGAATTATATGTACATAGTGTAGATTTAGATAGTAATAATTACATGTTCACTGATGGGAGAGGGGTTCACAATCCATATCCATACTTTCACCCACCCCCACCACACACACACACAAAACATGTGGCCGGGATATTTTAATTTACTTTTAATAATGCAAAGTAAAAGTAACGGTAAAGACGTTAACACAACATTAACATATCACTCCATCTGTATTTTTAACATAACGAGTTTAGACCTGTATTAAATATAAATGGCG